>JARBWK010000002.1:65237575-65732575 GCA_030556195.1 Anolis apletophallus | reverse complement strand
ATAATAGGGTATCTAGTACAACCAGACTTTTCTTCATGGTATCTATTATCTAACCTTATATGGCTTTAAAAAAAACCCCTCTGAACCCATGGTATTGAAAATTTTCAGTGTCTTTGATATAAACGGCTTGCATGTGCACCACATGGATATTGTGTAGTTTAATAGGTCTACCACTGTTTCATTTGATAATAGCATATAGAGATGCTTATGAGTTAGTATGACTCCATCACATTTTGAGAAAAGAAACTTCAAAGAGATTTAAAAAATCCTAACTTTCAGGAAAGCAAAGGAACTCCATGGGATTCTCAAAGATACTAGCATGAAATGTGGCTCATTCGCTTAACTTCATTCTAATATGACTGAAGTTGGATGTGAGCATACTACAACTTCATGATACATTTTGCTAAAGCTTTGAAAACTGAAGTAAAAATTAGCAGCACTTTAAAGAATTAAGGACATTTTATTTTTCTCTCCAAATTACCAAGCTTATTAGGGATGGTTAAACCACCCAGACTGAAAGAAGGCTTTAACCAGAACTGTCCCACTGAGCTCATTCTAGTTGTCGTCCTAGTGTCTAGAATATTTTCTTTATTCTTGGTATTAAATCCTGCAGTGTGTAGCAATTTTCTGCTCTAGAGATTAATTGCATACACTTGGAATTTAATGACTGAGGGTTAAAGCTTCACTCAAGCTATAACCAAAAAAAAGTAGAGTAGATATTAAAATAATAATGAAAAACATCCATCCCTCCAAATTATATGAAATCCTCATCAATAAATCTCTAGAACACAAGTTTCTTGGTTGACTATATTAAAAATGAATTACAAGAACTCAGCTTGTACCCAGCAGTATTTTTCTCCAGATTAGTTGATGACAGTTTTAAAAATCAGTTGGCAGCATTAGGCTAGTACATAAAGAACTGAATTCTTGGCTGACATGAAGTTACTCAGTAGTTTTGTGCTACTATTAATTGTGTTCGGTGGTTTTCTCTGAGAATAAGGCTGTGTAAATACGATAGCTTTTCAGACTTGACGTGATACAATTATTATTTATCACCATACACAGATCTAAGATGGGACAAAAGAAAACATATTAAAGAAGTTTGTTTTAACTAGAACTCATTCTGGAACAGATAAAAATCAGTGTTAATGATACCTTTTTGTTTCCTCTTCAAGATGTCTTGTTGTTCTTGCTGCTTCTGTTATATAGTTTTCTTTGTCATCTCTACCTTCTCTTCCTCCTCCTCCTCCTTATGCATGTCTCATTAGTACAAATGGTGCAATAGTTTACAACATAAAAAACAATAAAACAATTGGAGAAAACACAATAGAGAAAGATCAAATTTCAATAATTCCATAACGCATGCTATGACTAGAATTTAAATGAGACTGGCAGAGACTGGCAGAACTTATCTCCAACCCCATGTCTCGGGACAACCAACAACTTCTGCACCAAAAGACATTCCCTCAGCCAATTTATGGCTAAGAGAAAATAAAGATAGTGAGGCACCATATGGCTGTTGTCTGGAGTTGGGGGAAAAGATGTCACCCTCCCACATCTGCAGGAAGTAAATATGAATATACTGGAGCTCCAGGAAGGTATTTTCTATTCATCTAAATGTAAACTTGCAGCTAGATGCTGCCTAGACCATCTTACTGCTCTTTCACTGGACACACATTGACTATGCAAGAATACAGGAATACCGAAAAAGTCAGAGCTGCTGGGAAGAGTCATTCCATAAGTGGGTACTAAATCACTCTTTGCACAATGAACGTAATAATAGAAACACTTGCATTATTATTTCGTATTATGCAAGCATATCTGTATCCAACATGATTCTTGCCAATGGCAACAATTTGGCATATCGGCTGATATCCTTTCCCAAAAATTATTGTTCAGAAATATTTTTTATGCCTTGCATGGCCAGTAGCATTCCCTACTGTTCTGACTGGCAGCTTGGTAGCATAAGACCATATATCAGATAGGGATGAAACAGTATCCATTGACAGGTTAGGCTTTGATGTCAGTATTTAGAATAAACTATCTGAAAGTGTTTTCCCATTATAATTATTAACTTCTTTTTACTAAGGTCTGGGACTCAGGTGGGAGAAGTTAGAAAGAGGATAAGTTGTTAGATACATTGGGTTTTATAAAAAGCCAACACATATAGACCAAATTTAATTAAGTAGTAGCAATGTTTCTATATAGGGAGGGGGAGCTTTCAGGTCATTGGGGTGATCCATTCCCAGTGACATTCTTCAGTCAATGTTCTGACAGTGGGTGAAGGTAGCAAGCAGTTATCAAAGCGACACAAAAGTAGTATCAATTTGAAGGTAGTCACTCTGACAGATAACTAAATCATTGACAAAGAATGATACGGAAATGGAAGAAAATGTATGCTACAATAAATAGCTCTGTTCAGGTGAAAGCCTTTCTGAACAGAGCTATTCATGTGCATATCTCTATTTAGCTACGCATATCTGAGAAAGTAGACGTAGGGCACTCCTAGACCAGGCATGGGCAAACTGCGGCCCTCTAAGTGTTTTGGACTTCAACTCCCACAATTCCTAAGTTTGTAGGCTTTAAGGAATTGTGGGAGCTGAAGTCCAAAACACCTGGAGGGTCCGAAGTTGGCCCATGCTTGACTGAGACTGTAACATTAATGCAGTTTGCCACTTTTTGCATTGAACCATTTTAACTGCCATGGTTCAATGCTATAGAACAGGGCTGTCCAACATCTTTTGGCCCAGGGGCCGGACTTCCAGTCATTGATCATCTGGGGGGCTGAAGGGTCTTCCCCCTCCCCCTCCCCCCCCCCCCCCGCCCCTCCCCCTCCCCGCCCCTCCCCCGGCCGTGACATGCCGGCTTCCTCAGAAGGGCGATTTCGGCTGCTTTGCCCTTCTGAGGCGGCCTGCTTGCCACGGCTTTAGGAGGAAGGGACGAGCTACGGGGAGCCTCTCCCCTCGGCTCGCCCCTTCCTCCTAAAGCCGTGACATGCCGGCTTCCACAGAAGGGCGAAGCAGCCGAAATCATCCTTCTGAGGAAGCCGGCATGTCACGGCTTTAGGAGGAAGGGACGAGCTGCGGGGAGCCTCCCCTCGGCTCGCCCCTTCCTCCTAAAGCCGTGACATGCTGGCTTCCTCAGAAGGGCGAAGCAGCCGAAATCGCCCTTCTGAGGAAGCCGGCATGTCACGGCTTTAGGAGGAAGGGACGAGCTGTGGGGGAGCCTCTCCCGTGGCTCGCCCCTCTCTCCCCTAAAGCCGCGGCCGGAGATTGCCGCCCGCCGCGGTGGGAAGGGAGGGAAGGAGGATGCGAGGCAGGGAGGAGGAAGAGAGCTGGCTCCTCCTCCCTGCACCGCCCCTTGTCCCTCTCTCACCGGCGCCGATGCGATCCGGTTTGCATCGGCGCCGCTGAGAGGGACAAGGGGTGGTACAAGGAGGAGGAAGAGAGCTAGCTCCTCCTCCCTGCACCGCCCTTTGTCCCTCTCTCACCGGCGCCGATGCAAACCAGTTTGCATCGGTGCCGGCGAGAGAGGGAAGAAGAGGGCGGTGCAGGGAGGAGGAGCTAGCTCTTTCTCCTCCCTGCACCGCCCCTTGTCCCTCTCTCACCAGCGCCGATGCAAACCGGTTTGCATAGGCGCCGGCGAGAGAGGGAAGAAGAGGGCCGTGCAGGGAGGAGCTGGCTCCCTTCCTTCTCCCTGCCCTGCCTCCTCCTCCTCCTCCCATCCTCCCTCTCGCTGCGATCTCACAGTGGCGGCGCGGAGAGTGACGGAGGGGTGCAGGGAGGAGGAGCTGACTCACTTCCTCCTCCCTGCCCCCAGCTGCTTTTTTTAAACCTTTTGAGATATCAGCATTCTGTATTACAGAAGGGTAAAAACATTGTACAATGATAACTCCCAGAAATCCATAGAATTGAGCTATGGCAGTTAAAGTAGTCCCAATCTGTATTAATTCCATTCAAGTTCAAGCTACTGATTCTGACTTTTGCTACCAGGCAAATGGGTTTCAAAGTTTTTGTTAGCATTGTGGCCAAATGTTAACAGCTGCCCAAATTGGGTTAGTTTGTATTTAGTGACTCTTAGATTTTATTTTCTTTAACTTAGAGATTCAGGGATGGGCTTTGCAGGGGCGGGCTATTCGGGTGATCTCGGGCAGGGGCAATTGGGACGGTAGCCGTAGGTCTTATGAGAGAGGACGGACGAACCGTGTAAGGGCTCGTCCACCCTCTGACCTACGTGCTATTCCAAGACACGCAGATGGAGAGCTCTCATCTACCTCTCCTCCAACTCTGATACTAGCCAATACCAGATCCGTGCGTAATAAATCCGCCACCATCAGGGATTTCTTGCTGGAGAGGAAGGCCGATCTGGCCTGCCTCACAGAAACATGGCTCCAGGAGGGAGACGGGGTCATATTGCACGAGCTGGCATCTCCTGGGTTTACGGCTAGTTATCAGATGAGGACAGAGAGGCGGGGGGAGGTGTTGCCATCCTCAGTCGAGACAATTTTAATTCTAGGGCGATTCCGGTGGCGAACATTCCAGGCATGGAGTGCTCTGGCCTGGTGTGGGACCTTGGTGAGAGTGTGGCCTTCCTGCTGGTGTACCGTGCACCCAACGCGGGGAGTCTACCCAGGCTGCTGGAGGTGGTGGCGGAGTGGGCATTGCGGTTCCCCAGGCTTATGGTTCTGGGGGACTTTAATGTCCACGCCGACACCGCCCGACAGTAGCCTTGGGATCTAGTGTCTACCATGGAGGCACTAGGTCTCTCACTGTGTAAGACCGGTCCCACTCACCAGGCTGGGCACACCTTGGATTTGATTTTCGCTGCCGGAATTGGTGTGACCCCAGCCTCTATTATAGAGGTTCCATGGTCGGATCACAAGGTCCTAGAAGTCCGTCTGGAGCTGGCCTCACCTCTCGGTAAGGGTGCCGAACCTATTATGGTTCGCCCGAGGAGACTTATGGAACCCATTCGGTTCCTGAATGCTCTAAGGGAATGGGAGCCCCCCAGCGATTCCGTCGATGGGCAGGTGGAACACTGGAATGCCAGTCTTTCCGCCGCCCTTGATGAAATCGCCCCAGACGCCCTCTCTCATCCCTCGGACTAATCGCTCGCCTTGGTTCTCTGAGGACCTGCGGGGCGGGCGAAACGGGAGGAAGAGACAGCTAGAGGACGTGTTGCGGAGACTCCGTGACGAAGCTTAGAAATCAGCTTATAAGCTGTTTAAAAAGGCTTATGAGCATGCTATCAAGGAAGCAAAAAAGTCATATTATTCCTCCTTGATAGAGTCGGCTAGTTCACGCCCGGCTCAACTTTTTAAGATAATTCGGTCTCTGACAGCGATCCCTACTGTCCCAAATGATAGGGGTTTGGCTCCGACAGCTGAGGCTTTTTCAGAACTATTTCACTGACAAGATTTCGTTGCTCCGCCGGGATATCCCCGCTACTTTTGCTACAGTTAGCGAACTCGAGATTCCGCCGCCACTCGGCGGGCCCACCTTCACCCGTTTCCAATTGCTGGACGCAGCAGCTGTCGATAAGTTACTTGTTGCAGCTAGACCAACTACTTGCTCCTCGACCCGTGCCCCCTCCTGGCTTATTAGACCTTGCCAGGAGAGTTACGCGGCCCCTGGGCACGATCTTAAATAGCTCCCTTGAGCAAGGAGTCTTCCCAGGGGGATTAAAAAGAGGCTATGGTAAGACCGCTGCTGAAGAAGCCGACTTAGACCCTTCGGCTCCTCTCCACCACCGGCCTGTTTTCCAACTTGCCCTTCCTGGGCAAGGTGATTGAAGGGCAGCAGCGGATCAGCTGCAGCAGTTCTTAGAAGACACAGCTGGATTTGATCCCTTCCAGTCCGGCTTCCGTATTGGGCACGGGACGGAGACCGTGCTTGTCGCCATTACAGACCAACTTCGCCGCCAGCTGGACCAGGGTGGATCGGCACTGCTTGTCTTGTTAGATCTGACAGCAGCGTTTGATACAGTAGACCATGCATTGTTGACCCACCGCCTATCCGCTTCCGGAGTCAGGGGGGGGATCGGGGACAGCGTGTGGAGGGGCGGGATGGTCTCCAGGCGGCTCCCACTTAACTGTAGGGTCCCCAGGGGCCATTCTCTCCCTTATTATTCAACGTTTATATGCGCCCTGGCCCAGCTGGCCCGCGACTTTGGTCTGGAGTGTTATCAGTACGCTGATGACACCCAGCTTCTGCTGCGAATGGACGGCAGGCCGGATACCGTACCCGATTGCTTCCATCTGTGCCTCGAAGCCGTGACTGGTTGGCTGCGGGCAAGCCGGCTGAAGGTGAATCCGTCGAAGACGGAGATCCTATGGCCTGGTCGGCCTGGCCGGGATGAGTGCCGGTTGCCTACTCTGGACGGCGAGCAATTAAGCACGTTGTC
This sequence comes from Anolis apletophallus, assembly GCA_030556195.1. Classification (NCBI taxonomy): domain Eukaryota; kingdom Metazoa; phylum Chordata; class Lepidosauria; order Squamata; family Anolidae; genus Anolis; species Anolis apletophallus. The sequence goes on along the minus strand of JARBWK010000002.1, from coordinate 65,726,173 downwards.
AATTGTTAAGAGCTTGGGTGTTCAGTTCGACTCCCCTGCTGACCATGGAGACCCAGGTCTCCGCGGTCAGCAGGGTGGCGTTCTACCACCTACGCCAGGCTAGGCGACTGGCCCCCACCTGTCCAGGAATGACCTGGCTACGGTGATCCAAGCGACGGTCATCTCGAGACTAGACTACTGTAACGCCCTCTACGTTGGCCTTCCCTTGGCGACGATTTGGAAACTCAAGCTAGTGCAGAATGCCGCTGCTCGCCTGCTGGCAGGAGTGCCGGTGAGGCAGCACATTACGCCCATCCTCCAGCAACTGCACTGGCTGCCAATTGAGTACCGAATCACCTTCAAGGTGCTGGTGTTGACCTTTAAGGCCTTGTACGGTCTAGGGCCTGCGTGCCTCTTGGACCGCCTTGCCCCATACGATCCCCGAGATCACTCCGCTCAGCAGAGCAAAACCTGCTGAGATTCCACCGATCCGCCTCTGCCGCCTATCATCAACTAGGCAGCGCTCCTTCTCAGTAGCAGCTCCAACGGCCTGGAATGCCCTGCCGGAGGAGGCTAGAGCCATACGGGAGCTCGCCCCCTTCCGCAGGGCCTGTAAGACCTTCCTTTTCAAGCAGGCCTTCGGTTGACATATAACGCCTCTTGCTTTCAATCGACTTATGACTCTGTGTTACCGTGTTTTGTCACTTAGTGTAATTTTAACAATGTTTTAATGATGTTTTTTAGTATCATTTTTGTCATTTTTATGGTTATAGCATTGTTTTATTTTGTTCGTGAGTCGGCATGAGTGTTGCCTGCCGATCACTATGTATGTCTTGTAACCCGCCACGAGCCCTCGGGAAGAGGCGGAATACAAATGCAAATAATAAATAAATAAAATAAATAAACTTGGCAGTCTGAGGGTGGGAAAAGATATGGATCCCAAAACCCAAGTGATTTCTAGATAGATGAAGGTGTTCTTCTTTACATATGCAATGCTTACCTGACCTGGTTGTTTCATTGTTAATTTTGAATATTTTGCTGAGAACCGCTCTTCTTTTTTGTGATGTAAGAGTCTATCTCTATTCTTTCCATGTTATTTCTGCCTCTAGAACCAAATTATCTGTTAAGGAAGTAATGCCCAAGAATACATCATCTTAATTAATTGAGGTATATCTGTACTCTTCACTATCCTTATACTGGCTCTGCCCAGAGGCATATCTCAATCTCCCCTTCTCCCTCCCTCCCTGCTTTCCTCCCCTACTACCACATTAAGACTGAATGAAATCACAGTTCATTTTTGTATTCTGGATTTAAAATTAAACAAAACAAATAAAAGTAAATACTGATTTACCATCGTGTTGGGGTTTTCACCTTTTTGCTTTGAATCCATGGGACAGCAAGACGTGGTGGTTTGAATATTGGACTTTGGAGATCAAGGTTCAATTCTGTGCCCAATCATAACCCCTACTGGGTGGTTTTTGGTAAGTCACTCTTAGCCCAGAAATAAATCAGCCTTCATATCACTGTAAGTCAGAAACTACTTGAAGGCACACTACAATTTACAACTATGGGTGGTAGCTCTTTACATGCTGCTATCCTTAGTGATGTTCAATATGATAATAGAAGGCTAAATCCAACATGAGTCATCACTAGGATACAACATCTGAAATTAATGGGAGGAGAGCAATGTCCAATCTCGATAAAATAGTGAATAGTAGAGACATCACACTGGCAACAAAGATCCACATAGTCAAATCAATAGTATTCCCCGTAGTCACCTATGGATGTGAGAGCTGGACCATAGGGAAGGCTGAACGAAGGAAGATAGATGCTTTTGTAATGTGGTGTTGGAGTTCAGTTCTGAGTGCCTTAGACCCCGAGAAGATCCAACTAGTCCATACTTCAGGAAATAAAGTCTGGCTGCTCACTGGAGGGGAGGATAGTAGAGGCAAAGATGAAGTACTTTGGCCACATCATGAGAAGAAAGGGAAGCTTAGAGAAGACAATGATGCTGGGGAAAATGGAAGAAAAAAGGAAGAGGGGTCGACCAAGGGCAAGATGGATGGATGGTATCCTTGAAGTGACTGGCTTGACTCTGAAGGAGCTGGGGGAGGTGATGGCTGACAGGGAGCTCTGGCGTGGGATGGTGCATGAGGTCACGAAGAGTCGGAAGTGACTAAATGAATGAACAACAAATACTACTCAGTTATAAGCTTTGTCTTCAAGACTACTATTGCAGTAAGGTTAGTGCTCTTACTGCCTATTACAGGAAAAACCAGCTGATTCCTAACCCATCTAAAACACTTTTCATCTTAAGAACAGATAAGTATCTCGAGCTCTGAGGATTATCTGGGAAGGAATCCCACTGGAGCATTATAGCACACCAAAATACCTGGGAGTTACCCTGGACCATTTTCTGACCTACAAGAAGCACTGCCTGAATATCAAACAAAAAGTGGGCACTAGAAACAATATCATACAGTGACATCTCTGACCCATCCCGTTTGGATATCAGCCAGCACGCCAATGACTTAAACCAAGAAATAGTTTTCTAAGATCTACAGACACACTCACTGGAACCCCTCAGCAAGTGAGAATCCAAAAGGGCTAAAACCTAGAACCTCAATCAATGGCTGATATCAAATGTGAGACTCCCTACTGGGCACACAGAAAACTGGGTGACTTTGAAGGCACTGAATAGACTCTGGCACCACGAGATTGCAGATTCAACCTTAAGAAATGGGCCTACAAAGTGGAATCCACGACATGCGGGTGTGGGGAAGAGCAAACCACAGACCACCTACTACAATGCAACCTGACCCTGTCACATGCAAAATGCAGGACCTTCTGATAGCAACACCAGAGGCACTTCAAGTGTCCAGGTACTGGTCAAAGGACATTTAATAGAATGCCAAGTTTGCAAACTTTGTGTGTGTTTGTTTTTTTTTTTTTTGTTTTAAAAAAATACAGCTGTTTGGTTTGCTCCTGACATGATAAATAAATAAATCCATTCAGCAAATTCAAGTGATTTTTATATTCTCAAGTTCAGCAGGAGGATGGTGTCTCATTAATAGTGTTATAGTAACATGAAATTTTGTGACCACCTTTTTGTATAAGACAAATGGTTATCTAAACATTCATTTTTAGGCTGTAAAATGTCTTAGGAGAACCCTGGATCCTTTAGTACTCAGCTTTGCTATTAAACATTATAAACTATATATTTAGTTTTTGTAGTCTTTTTTATAGATTTTATAGCTACCCGTAGATTAATATAAGCACCACTAAATGAGTGGGAGGATTTCAACTTGATAACAATACAACTACATTTCATACAACTAGATTTCATCAGAAAAATTTCCCCAAGGAATTAAGATTAGAAAAGCTTTCCCCAAGAGAAAATTACTTCTAAGGAATCTAATAATTATATGAATTCAACAAAGACTGTTCGTTAAAATGTATGTGTGCCAATATTCCATGAGTGCATTTGTGCTTAAACACCTTGTTATGTGCTTTTACGTGTATGATCATTGACTGTATTATGTGTAAGTTTTGTACAAGTGAGATACAGTATTCTGTAGTGGTTTGAGCACTGGACTAAAACCCAGGACACCAGGCTTGAATCCCTGATCAGCCATGAAAACTCTCTGGTTGACTTTGGGCAAGGCATGCTCACTGAGCCTCAGATGATGGCAATGGAAAACTGCAACTGAACAAAGCTTGATAAGAAAGGTTTGCTGTAAATTGGGGATGACTTGAAGGCAACACCAATCTCTTAAATTTTGCTGGGATTTGTGGTTAAGCTGAAATCAGTAAGGATTTCTGGTAACAGAATATACCTTAGCTCTAACATTACTTTGCATCTGATGTGAAAATGGTATCCATGCAATAGTTGCATCAGTAGTTATTTGTTGTCACATACCTTCTTTTCATCTTCATTTTATAGCCAACTTTTTGACTGACTTATGGCCTTCTGATTTATTCAGAGGAGATTTTTCACTACCTTCCTCTAAGGCAGTGGTTCTCAGCCTATAGGTCCCCAGGTGTCTTGGCCGACAACTCCCAGAAATCTACAGGAAAGGAGATTCCACCTGAACATTAGAAAGAACTTTCTGACTGTGAGAGCTGTTCAGCAGTGGAACTCTCTACCCTGAAGTGTCAGACGCCGATGCCCGCGGCCCTGAGTTTGGCCGGCGGGATCCGGGATCCGACCTAGCCTAAACAAAGGACAGCTGGCTGGCTGGGATCGGAGAGCAAGGCGATTCCCATGGGAAAGTTGGGAGGGGGGCTCATCACGGGTTTGTCCCGGGTGTGTGTGGGTATAAAAGGTGTGTGTTGGTGGTGGGAAGCACTTCTGGCTTCAAGTGTATTGTTCCTTTAATAAAATTTGGTTGGATCTTCCGGAGGACTCTGTGTGATTCATCACAAGAATTAGAGCGGCCTTACAGAAGCCAGAAGTCGGATGAGTTTTCCCGAGAAGTCGGAGAGGCTCGAGATGGAGGTGGGGCACCGAGGTTCCCTGCCGAGGAGGAAGCACACATGGGAGTGTGGAACCTCACCCCGGAGGAGTCCAGATTGGCGACGGCATGGAGTACGTCGGTCCAAGCGGATCTCCAAGAGCAGCAGGCCTGTGGCGGGGCAGCGGCAGCTTCAGCTGGAAGCGAAACAACAGAGCCACCGCCGCCCGCACAGATGGCCGTGTTGGAATGCCGGATGGAGGCATTGGAGACCACTTTGCAGGTCATGTCCCGGGCATGGGATAAGCAGGACCAAGTGGTCGAGGAGCGTAGACACTCATCCTGGAACCCCCCGGGACCAGGGGACTTTACCGGATACAGCTGGATGGAGGAGGCGAAGCCGGCCGCGGCCTCGTTGGCTGCAGGATGCCACAGCCTGCCCTCGGTACTGGTAGGTGAAGGAGACGCCAGTACCAGAGTGACCAGACCGAAAAAGGCTCTCAGCATGGGCTTTGGGATGGAGACCCTGCGTGAGGAGGAAGAGTTGGATAGCCAGGGTTCCCAGCCGGCGGCGTCGACAGCAGTGGGGAGAGGAGCTCGACGGATGGACTGGCATGCCCTGAGGGAAGGGGGAGATGCTTGGCAAGATGCGCAAGTTGGCCAAGGACGAGGGGAACCCCCCCTGGCAGGGAGCGGGCCCGTGGGGCGCTCCAAGAAGAGAGCCGCTGCGGGCTGAGTTCGAGGGTGAGGCTTGCAAGGTGGCGTTCTTTGTGGCCACCGTCAGGGACCACATGGAAGACTACGGTCATCTTTACCCAAGCGAGGCGAGCCGGGTTCGGGCCGTGGGAGCAGTCTTCAAGGCCCGAGAAGCAGAGTGGTATGTGCAGTGCCACGACCGCCAAGATCCCTGCCTGCGCACGCGGGGGCTTTCCTGTGGGCCGTGCAGAATCGTTTCCGGGACCCGCTGGAGCGGGTCAAAGCCAAGGAGGCGCTTCGCAGCCTGTCCCAGGGGTCGCGATCGGTGACTGAATATGCGGAGGAATTCTATGGACTGGCGGGGAAGGTGGCTGAGTGGTCATTGGCTATCCTGCTAGAACTCTTCAAAGACGGGCTGCGTCAGGATGTCCTGGAATGGAGCCTACATAGAGACGACCCGGGTGACATCGACGGCTGGATCCGGTTGGCGGGGAACGTCGAGGGGATTCTGCCTCAGGTGCGACGGAGGAAGAATCAGCCGATACCGGTGGGGAAGCCGCGAGTGGATCCCAAGCGAGGCCTGCCTGCGGGAAAACCGGCGCCGGGAAAGGTGCCAGGGAAGTCGGGGAAGGCACTCTGCTTTATTTGCAACAAGCCGGGGCACCGAGCGCTCAGCTGCTGGCAGAGAAACCCTCCGGAGGGATGGCGGGTCGCGGTTGCCAGTGCACGGAAGGCGGAGACGGCGGAACAGTCACCTGAAGGGGTGAGTCCAGGCCCCAAGAGCATCCGGTGCCGGTTGGAGCTTCAGCGGCGAGGGGAATACGAGGCGCACGTGGCATTTGTAGACTGTGGCTGCTCAGAAAACATAATGTCCCCGGGGCTGGCGGAAGGCTTGGGATGTGAAACCAAGGTCCTGCCGGCTCCAATCGAATTTGCCCAACTGGACGGTTCCTATGCGGGAGGGGGTCCGTTCCCGTTGAGCACTAAGGGACTACGAGGCCGAGTGGGGCCCTGGGAAGGGGCCATTGACTTTGTTATTGCACTTGTGGGGGGCCAAGAGGTGGTGCTGGGAATGCCGTGGCTGGCACAAGCCAACCCCGACATTGATTGGCAACTGGGAACTGTCATGTGCAAAGCCGATCCCGCGAGTCGGGAGGGGACTCTCGCTGAGAAAGCCCTAGCAAAGAAGGGGGGGGCTGAGGGAGGCCCGGCTATCCCGAAAGAGTACAGTGATTATGCTGACGTGTTTAGCCCGGTGCTGGCGGGGTGCCTACCTGTCACAGTGCAGGGTCTCGGCCCAGCCCCTTAATCACACACACAGAGACGGTAATCAGCTAACTATTTATTGAATAATAAGAAACAGGTGAAAAGGATAATTGTCCATAAAAGTATCAAAAATGCAATCAAAATGGTAAAGAGTTCTTAGGTAATTGTTCTAATTGTTCTAATTGTTCAATTGTTTTATGTTTTTAATCTTTGTTTTTATGCCCGTGGCTCTTGTGAGCCGCCGCGAGCCCCCGGGAGTCGGCGGCATAGAAGCCTCAATAATAAATAAATAAATAAATAAACAAATCCAAAGGCAAAAAGCTTGGCAGAAGTTCCGCAAAAGCAATGCGGATCGAAACAAACTTGGTCCGTGGCGAATCAAACAAGGCAAAGTTCAAGGAATCAAGGCCCAAGAAACTTCTTGGAGCTCACGAGCCTCAGTCCTCGCTCCGTGGATCTTCACTTGCTTCACTCCCTTCAAATCAGAAGTGGCCGAGCAACTGAGGATCCGTTCCCACGGATCCTATACTTAATTCCCTTGGTGAGACCCCTGACGCTCTAGGCTGCGGCGCCAATCTGTACTACGGGACCTAGCGCTCCTCTGGCGCTCTAGGTTGCGGTGCCATTCCCTCCTGCTGGACTCAATGCTCTGTCTCCTATCAAAGTTCCGTCCTTGCCTCCCAGCACCTGGGTCGCTATCTTCATGAGAGCCAGACTCCCTTTCAGCTTCCATGGGCTCATCCTCGGCTATCTCCCTAACCCTTTCCTGCGACCCGAAACCACCTGGTTTCTCATACTGATTATCGGAATCCGCACTTTCAGTGTCAGCCTGACTTTCCCAGCTTTCATACCCATCGGGTCAGCTATCATCCCATGCCAAGCTCTCGGTGGGAGATGAAGGCCCAGCTACCTCATCATCCCCTTCCTCCATGTCCTCATCAGCTGCAATTGGCCCTAATGCAATCAGGACCCCCGGGGCCGCCCCCTGCCCCCCAGGCACGAAAGAGAACGGGGTTGCTACACTACCCCCCCCCCCAAATGTGGAATGCCAGGTGGAGATTTAGGAGGGGAAATCCCTGCCCAAACCCAAACTTTACCCAATGTCCCAGAAGGAGAAAGGGGCCCTTAGGGTACAGATTGATGAATATCTGAGAAAGGGGTTGATCGAAATATCGGAGTCCCCAATTGCCGCACCTGTGTTATTTCGGAACAAAAAGGATGGGGGACTGCGAATGTGCATAGACTACCGGGGCCTCAATGCTATCAGCACAGTGAATTGTTATCCCCTGCCCCTGATTAAAGACCTCATGGGCCAGCTTGGGGGGGGGGGGTATTTTACGAAACTGGACTTGATTGACGCTTTCCACATGGTGAGGGTGAAGCCAGGAGACAAATGGAAAACGGCGTTCTCCTGTCCTCTAGGGCTAAATGAAGTACTTCACCCCTTACTGTATAAGGGGGTATACGTCTATTTAGACAACATAGTGGTGGTGACCCAGACGTGGGGGGAGCATGTAAAGCTGGTGCGGGAGGTGTTGGAGCGGCTGAGACAGGCCAGGCTTTACGTTAAGCTGAGTAAGTGTGAGTTTGGGAAAGAACAGATAGACTTCCTGGGTTACCGAATCAGCAGAGAGGGGGTGGCCATGGACCCGGGGAAAGTGGAGGATGTGTTGGCATGGGAACCCCCGCAGACGCGGAAACAGCTCCAGGCTTTCTTGGGGTTGGCGAATTTTTATAGGACCTTCATCTGCAACTTTGCGACCCTGACCCTCCCCCCTCACAGAGTTGCTTAAAACAAAAGGTAAAGGGGAATCAAAGAAGGTGAAGGCCCCGAGTGCTAAGTTAGGATGGACAGAGGAGTGCCAGAGAGCCTTTGGGGAGCTGAAAAGGGTCTTCACCGGGCCCCCACTGTTAATACACCCTGATCCAGAGAAGCCCTTTGTAGTACAGTGTGATGCGTCCGATTGGGCATACGGGGGGGGGGTGCTCCTTCAAAAGGATCCGGAGGGCAGATTGCGGCCATGCGCTTACTTGTCACGGAAGTTCGGGGAGGCGGAGCGGCGGTGGCCGGTGTGGGAGAGGGAGGCTTACGCGGTACGCTCGGCGTTACAGACGTGGCGTCACTTCCTGGAAGGGGCAGCTCATCCATTTGTAGTTCTGAGTGACCACCGGAACTTACAATATCTCAGGGTGCCACAGAAACTGTCCCCCAAGTTGGTGCGGTGGGCACAGTATCTGTCAAGATTCAACTTTACGTTGAAACATATAAAGGGGAAGGACAATGTAGTGGCAGATGTGCTCTCGCGCTATCCTGCCATGGGACCAGAATCCCGACAGACCCCAGGGTCCGTTTTCACCAAGGAACAGTGGCTAATGGCGGTCCAAACACGGGCGCAGGTACAAAAGTTGATGGGGGCCCAAGAGAGGAAGCTGGGAGAGTGGGAGAGATTGTTACAGGATTGTTATAAAGGGGACAAATGGTTGGCAACCCATAAGAATGAATGTAAGGACCAGGATGGTCCTTACATTCCCTCTGGGATGCGGGCCAGGGTGTTAGAGCGGGGTCACAACCACAAGAGCGCAGGCCACTGTGGTTCCACCAAAACCATGTTAGTGCTCCGACGGGACGACTGGTGGCCAGGGATACGGGGGGATGTCCGACGATACATTCAGGGGTGCGAGACATGTGCGAGAGGGAAGGAGCCCACAGCGAAACCCCAAGGGTTGTTACAGGTGGTGGCTGCTCCAATCAGGCCCTGGACGCATGTCAGCACAGACTTTGTGGGGGAATTGCCAGCCAGTCGTGGGTTCAGGTACATTTGGACCGTGTTAGATCTGTTTTCCAAGCAGGCGCATTTCATCCCTCTAGCCAAGCTCCCTTCCGCAGAGAAGTTAGCCGGGCTCTACATCAAGCATATTTACCGCCTGCACGGATGTCCCGAGCAGATCATTAGTGATCGCGGGGTACAATTCACAGCACAGTTTTGGGGAAAATTCCTGCAGGCCTTAGGGGCTGAGAGGTGTCTCACGTCTGCGTACCACCCGATGTGCAATGGCGGGGTGGAACGCACGCAGAAGACTTTGGGCAATTACCTCCGAATCTACACAAACCGAAAACAGTCGGATTGGGCTGATTTACTGCCATACGCCGAGATGGCTTATAACGGGTCCGTGCAGAAATGGGCAACATATATAAAATGGGTAGAAGGTGAAGCCAACACAGATATTGCACGAAGACTTCAAAAGTTGTGTTTGTGGTTAAAAATAAAGATATAGAGAGGAAAGTGGTTGGGGGGGATAGGGAAGGGGGGTGGGAGGAGTTGGGAGAAAATAATAAATGAAAAGAAATATGAACGAATCTGTAAAGAATGAGAATAGAAAAATGTTTATGATAATGCATGTTTACAATGGATAATGATTATTATTTGTTCAAATATTAAAATAATAATAATAATAATAAATAACGGGTCCGTGCACTCTTCTACGGGAAAACCCCCGTTCTCAGTGATTTACGGACAGGAGGTCCGTCCGTTGCCCAAGCTCCCAGTGTGGGACGAAGGGGACCCGGGAGAGAATTGGGAGGTGAAGGCCCGATTCGAATGGAAGGAGGTCGTTGATGCCCTTAGGAAAGCCCAACGCTCTTGTCAGCGGTTTGGGGATCGCAGGAGGTGGGAGGGGGATGTGTATAAGGAGGGGGACTTGGTTTGGTTGTCGGCCCGTAACATCAAGCTTGACGTCCCGTCTCGGAAACTGGGACCGAAGTATCTGGGCCCATTCCGGGTGGCCCGGGCTGTGAATCAAGTTATGTACGAACTCACCCTGCCAAAAGGGATGGGCAAAGTCCACCCTACTTTTCATTGTAACCTGTTGAAAAGGTATTGTAGCCCTGTGGGCCCATTGGACTGATATGCCATGTTGTTTGAGGAGGAGGAGGTGGAGGATAACATCCTGTCAGACGCCGATGCCCGCGGCCCTGAGTTTGGCCGGCGGGATCCGGGATCCGACCTAGCCTAAACAAAGGACAGCTGGCTGGCTGGGATTGGAGAGCAAGGCGATTCCCATGGGAAAGTTGGGAGGGGGGCTCATCACGGGTTTGTCACGGGTGTGTGTGGGTATAAAAGGTGTGTGTTGGTGGTGGGAAGCATTTCTGGCTTCAAGTGTATTGTTCCTTTAATAAAATTTGGTTGGATCTTCTGGAGGACTCCGTGTGATTCATCACAAGAATTAGAGCGGCCTTACACTGAAGTGTGGTGGAGGCTCCTTCTATGGAGGTTTTTAAACAGAGGCTGGATGGTCATCTTTTGTGGGTGATTTGAACACGATTGTCCTGCTTCTTGGCAGGGGATGGACTGGATGGCCCACAAGATCTCTTCCAACTCTATGATTCAATGAAATCCCAGTCAGTTTACCGGCTGTTTGGATCTCTGGGAGTTGAAGGCCAAAACATCTGGGGACCCACAGGTTGAGAACCACTGCTCTAAGTCTTCAAAAATGTAACTTACACAATGTCATTAGTAAATGTCTATGGCTGAACAGAGATTTGAACCCTTGTCTCCTATAATTCTAGTTCACTGCAATATTGGTAATATGAATAAACTTGAATATTCCCAGAATTACAGTCATCCTTTTGCAATTCTTATATTTTTCCCATTACCAAATCAAAACTCCCACACAACACTAAATAAAAGCCAAAGTTGTGTAGAAATATTAGACATTTTAGGACAAAAAAATAGTCTTTGGGGGCTTGTTAATGTCCTTAACTTTTACGAAGACCTTTAGTTCTTATGATTAAGAGAATATATGGTTCTGTTTTAAGTCTTTGTGTGATCCAGGTTCCACTGGATGACAATGGAAGTTTTGTTTTCTGTATCAATTTGATCAAAATTTGTTTTATAAACAAATCCTCATATATCCACTTGTATGTTGTAAAATACACTCCATATACCTTCTTAGCAATGCGTTTTTAGAAGGACTATACATGTATCAGAACTCTGACTGTGAAAAACTTCGTTTTTAGCGGTAAAAAAAATTCCAGGAAGTTAATTGAGAGAGAGACCAAAATGGTGAACAAGAACTGTTGTTATTTGGCATCAGGATAATTCCAACTTATGGTGACACTATCCTCACTTTTTCTTGATAAGATTTGTTGAGAGTAGATGTGCCATTGCCTTCCTCTAAGACTGAGAAAGTGTGACTTCCTTAAGGTCACCCAGTGAATTTCCAGGGTCCTCGGGGATGCAAGTCCTCATATCCTAGAGTCCTACTGCACCACATTGGCAAATAAGAATAGATGAGCATTTTTGAACACATAAGAAAACAGGAAACTGTAAAGGGGGAATGAACACTGCTACATATATTAGTGTTTACAGGCAACTATTTAATTCTGCTTTACAATGTGTGAAGGTACAAAACCTGGGGAACCAGACTGTGATGTGAAGCTTGACTTGATCCTCATTTACTCAAGAAATATTTCACAGTTTAATGGCATAGATCCACCCCTAAGTATGATATTACAGCTTTTGCAGACTGGCTGGCTCACAAAATAATTGCCAATAGCATTAAGTACCTTCTTGGAGATTCTTTAAACACTAATGGTGCCAAACAAAGTAGCAACTGTTTTGGCAAAGTGCCATATCGAGATGTACAAAGTTCTGTGGAGTTGCAATCATTCATAAATGTGAATCACTGGAGTAAACAGAGCTCAGAATAGCATGCTCTCTTCTCTTCTAAATAATTCAGCACCTTCCCTTATTCTGACAAAACCAGGCTGCCTGGTATTCCTACTAATGTATAATGCATATTTCCAGATCTAGTGCTGTCTTGAATAGCCCTAACATTCCACTTTAACCAACACAAAAAGTCACAAAAGGAGAACTTATCAGTTACCACTTCTTCTGGAGAAACATGTATTTGGTAGATGTCTAGCAGAATAATTATATTGGTCCACCAGGCTGCTGTCCAGCCTACATTCTGAATAAATATTTAGAAGACTTATTCAGATATTTGCTCTTAAGGGTCAATAGTGTTCTTTGGTGGCTTGTTAGTCAGACTAAAAATGGCAGCCGGGGGGCGGGGGTGAGGTGGTATATTTTGGCTTCTTGCAGATTTCTGTGGGACTGTTTCAATTCATACTTTTAACTGGAAAAGTAGTTACAATGGAGTAGACAAATGCCATATGGCAAAATGCTACATTTTGGGGTGTTAAAATGCTTGAAGGTAACACTTTGGGGGTGCAGAGAGTACTTCTGAGTTAAAAATAATTTTTAAACCTCTATAGATTGAAATCAACTAAAATTAATTCTGAACAACTTATTCATTAAATATTATTAAATTTATTAAACTTCCCCATGACTCATTGACAAGTATAATTCTCCACTTAAACTGAAATTGACTGTATTTTTACAGACAAACAAGCCTCATTATTTATTTATTTATTTCACGATACTTATATGCTGCCCTTCTCAACCTCGAAGGGGACTCAGAGTGGCTCAAAAGCAAAATGCAAATACAGAGAACTATATTATTGCCACAGTACAACATCAATATTACATATCACGTGATATGTATATATAACAATATCACATTGAACTATACAAATACAATAAACTATATTATTGCCACAGCACATCAAAATTACATATCACATTGTACTATAACAATATCACATTGTACTATAACAATATCACATTGAACTATAACAATTATATCGCAATATAGTAATATTGCATGTAACACAAAATATATAGTTATAGTATCATATTATTATTATTACTGTTTCATTATATGGGTGGAGTCCAAAAGGGGATGCTAGACAGAGAAGGATAGTCCATTGGGGGTGGGGTGGAAGGAGTTAAACGATTTTCCCGTTTTCCTGTATTTCCCCCACTCATGTTGCAGTCGTGGAAACAATTCTCCTTATGAAATCAGAAGCGGAGGGGGGAATAACCAGCAAAAATAGGGGAAATGGTTTTCCTCCTTCAATTGCCCCTCCACCTCATAAAATGGGCCATCTTTCCTTGTCTAGTGCCCACTTTTGGCCTCCATCCAGATAATGGAACAGTACCGAAGCCTCAAACGATGGGTTGTTTTCAGTGTATGACTTCTGAAAGATGACCCTGATCACAAGGTTTTCTTGAGAATTGGTTCAAAGGAGATAATCAATAGTGGCATACTCTGGATCAACTGTGGAATGGGTTATACAGGCACCCTCCCCAGTTGCTGTCAGGAGAGGTGGGAGGGATTCTGTCTCTGAACAGCCACACTTATCAACCCCTCCCGTTATCCATGTTGTGGTGGACTCCGGTCATGACATAGGTCATACCAGCCAGCCATTGGCTGCAATGATATTAACTCAGGTGACAGGAAATTATTTCTCCCCTTCTCTCTCCTGATTAGGAGGGGATGATAAGTGCCATCCTGTGTAACGAGGCTGTACAAGCCCAGGGAGCATGGCATGGCAATGAAAACAGTTGGAGCCGTTTCCATTTCATAACTGGACTGTTTACATGGGCCCAAAGGGAATACTCCAATTTCTAGGCCAGAATTCAGAATATCCCCTAACTTTGGTTAACATCAGTCAAGGCCATGTTAAGGTCTCCACCATTTACTTAGAAGTCACCCTCCTGGGTCCCATGAGCCTTATTTCCCAAGTCAGAATGCATATACAGGGTGTTTCCCCTCCCCTAAATGTATGTTCCCTTAACAATGTGTAATATTAGGGAAATTGTTTTCGCATCCCCCGCCCCCGAAAAAACACATATGCTCTTAACATAATTCCAATGGTAGAGAATTGGAATGACTATTTGAACACCTTAAAATAAAATTATTTAAAATGGAATTGATAATTCCAATTAAATCATCGTATGTGTTATTGACTCAGCCTTCAAATAACTACCATAGTGTCCATGTGCTTTGATGTCACCTGTTGACAAATAGCAATCACATGTACTTTCTAGGGTTTTCTTTGACAAGGAATACTCAGAAGTGGTTTGGCTACTGCCTTCCTCTACACTACGGTATCATTTATTGACTATCTCTAATCCAAGTCCTAACCAGGGCTGACCTAACTAAGCTTCCAAGATCAGATAGGATCTGGTGTCTTTGAGGTCTGGTGTTGTTTTAAAATGTTTTATATGTCTATCTTGATAGAATGATCCTAGCTAGTATGATTGTCCTGACCTTTCAGTCCCCTAGAAATGCTATGTGCATTTCAAACACCTTCAAGTCACCTGTCACCTTATGGCAATCCCAATAATTTTCCATAGGGTTTTCTCTGGCAACACTCAGAAGTGTTTTCATCAGTTTCTTCTCCCGAAAAAACAGAACCCGGTATATACTGTGGCTTCGGCCACTGGTCCAGCCATGGTCCAGCCATGGAAGTATGACCTTACCTCTATGGCCTTGAAAACGCTCCTTCTCCACCTATGAACCAGGAGTTAATCATTTACATCCGGCCTTGATAAAGACCCTTTTGGATATGGGTCGAAACAAGAATTGGTGCCATCATATTGTTACTGAACCGCAGCAGCACCTTAACTCCGCATCTTATTCGATCTATTATGCTTATGGGCGTTTGGATTTCATTCCCGGGACTTCCACCCTTGATCCAATTGTGTTGACTATGTCCTATGAACCTACTTACCTTGTGTTGAACTAACCCGTAAAGGATAACCCGTCTCGAGGGTAGGAGCCCTTACCCGGGCTAATAATTCATTGTACATTGTTGTTACTATGTGTTGTTTAAATATGTATGCATATATTTGAAATAATATGAACTTTTGATATTGCCTTTTTTCCATAGAACCATAAAGTTGGAAGAGACCTTGTGGGCCATCCAATCCAACCCCCTGCCAAGAAGCAAGAAAATCAAATTCAAAGCATCCCCCCACAGATGGCCATCCAACCTGTTTAAAAGGAGCCAAAGGAGCCTCCACCACATTCTGGGGCAGATATTTCCACTGCTAAACAGTTCTCACAGATACAAAGTTCTTCCTAATGTTCAGGTGGCTATCTCTCCAAATTTGGTGCCTTCTGCAAATTTGATGATCATGCCTTCTAACCTTTCCTCTAAGAGTCGTTAATAATGATGTTGAACACGGAACCCTGTGGCACTCCACTTGCAGGATGTTTCAAATTTTACACTCAACAGCATTCTTGTTTTTAGAACTGACTCATGGCAGCCAAAGTAGTGCCAAAGTAGGGTTGCTGTGAGTTTTCTGGGCTGTATGGCCATGCCACCGCGAAGACTAAGATCTTCTGGGGAAGCCCTGCTCTCGGTCCCATCACTGTTACAGGCGTGTTTGGTAGGGACGAGAGAGTGACAACCATCTCAGTTATGCCCCCAGCTATGGTACTCCCTCCCTGGCCAGATTAGATCAGCCACCTCCTTCCTGTCTTTCAGAAAGATGGTAAAAACTAGGCTGTGGGACCAAGCCTTTGGGACAGTGCAATAAGGCAATACAGTGTTCCCTCACTACTTCACGGTTTGTTTATTGCGGACTCGCTGTTTCGCGGATTTCAAAAAAACTATTAATTTAAAATATATATCATGGTATTTTTGCTGTTTTGTGGGGTTTTGCCACTGCCACTCTCTGAGGCGCTTTCCCTCCTCAGTCCTCCTTCCCTCCCTCCAGCTTTGAAGGGCTTTTTCTTCCTTTCCTTCACTTTATTTTAAGTTTATAAAGACGTAAAATAGTGTATACCGTATTTTTCGCTCCATAAGACGCACCTGCTGATAAGACGCACCTAGATTTTAGAGGAGGAAAATAGAAAAAAATGAATTTGGATCTTGTTTGAACGATGTGCAAAAACAGTGCTGCTTTTCTGTGGCTGCAGCTGGCAAAGGGAGGCCTGCCGTTTCGCTCCGTTTCGGTGGCTTGTTGCAGCACGATCTCTAACTCCTTTGGCTTTGGAAGCAAGGCAGGTCCCCTTACAATGCCATCTTTGGGGGGGGGGATGTGTGCAGGCCCGGAACATTGGGGCAAGAGGCAGAGGCACTTGCGCCCTCCTGCCGGGCACGCTTGCCCGGCAGCGGCCCCGGGGGCGGGGCTTCCCTCCGCCTCCTCCTCCTCGCTGCGCCCTCCTTCCTTGAGTCAATGAAGGAGGGCGCGAGGAGGATGAGGCGGAGGAAGCCCGCCCCGGGCCGCTGTCGGCATGCATGTGTACGGCAGGAGGGCGTGAGCACTTCTGCCTCCTCCGCCATGTTTCTGGGTGCCGCACATGCCCGGCAGCGGCCCGGCAGCTTCCCTTCTTTCCTCCTCCTGAGGAGGGGAGGAAGGAAGGAAGCCCCTGGGGCCGTTGCCGGGCATGCGTGGCACCAGGAACATTGGGGAAGGAGGCAGAGGCGCTCATGCCCTCCTGGGGGGCGGGGCGATGGCGAGGGGGGGCACCATTCCCTCCTCCCCGCCCCCTCACAGCGCTCTCCCCCCGCTTTCCCCCAAGAGACAGAGAGAGAGAGAGAGAGAGAGTGGAGTCTCATCATGCCGCACATTGCATTTTTGTTTCAATTTTATTTTGGTGAGTATATCGCCGCCCCCTGCTCCAGCGCCTCCCCCCCTCCCTGCCTGCATCTTCGCTCCATAAGACGCGGCTGATTTTTCATCCTACTTTGGGAGGAAAAAAACTGCGTCTTATGGAGCGAAAAATACGGTACCTACTAAAATAATGTATAAATATTAAAATAAATAGAGCATCCCTACATCACGGTTTTTCACTTATTGTGAAAAGTCCTGGAATGTAACCCCAGCAATAAGTGAGGGAACGCTGTAATAGGAAACCCACTCTGCTGACTGGAGCCAGCATGGGTGTTTTGAGATGGTTTTGAACAATTGATTTTAAAGTACATATAACCTGATTTTAGTGTTTGTGCAAATGTATGTCCCGGCATGGAATGCTTGTCGTATATATGTTGTGCTTTGCCTCGAGTTCCCTTTGGAGTGAGAAGAGCAGAATATAAATGTTTCAAATAAATAAATACAATAAATGCCCCAGAAGCATTCTCTCTTGACCTCTATGGCAGGCATCCTCAGAGGTTGTGAGGGCTGTTGGAAACTAGGCAAATGAAGTTATATATATATCTGTGGAAAGTCCAGGGTGGGAGAAAGAACTGTCTGTTAAAGGCAGGTGTGAATATTGTAATTAGCCATTTTGATTTGCAGCTTCAAGGTCATTAATTCTATAGCATAGAGGCATCCTTATGGCTTTCACAAGGGGCTCTACCTTCTTTGTTGTTTTTGTTTAGTCGCTTCCGACTCTTTGTGACCTCATAGACCATCCCACGCCAGAGCTCCCTGTCGGCCGTCGCCTCCCCCAGGTCATTCAGAGTCAAGCCAGTCACTTCAAGGATGCCATTCATTCATCTTGCCCTTGGTCGGCCCCTCTTCCAGTGATAGTATGATAGCTGGGTCCGGAAACTCCGAGCATTACTCACATTCCGCAACGGTGGTTGTGAATAAGGGAAGGGTAGAGTGGCATACTGAGGGCGGAAATATACTTCATAGTTGCATTTGGTGGAAGGACAGAAAGGAGGGGAGAATTAGGATAAGGCTTAGAGTAAACCTTATCCTAATTCTAAACCTTATCCTAATTCTCCTCTTTTCTGTCCTTACACCAAATGCAACTATGAAGTATATTTCCGCCCACAGTGTGCCACTCTACCCTTTAGGGTTTGAGTTAGAATTAAGGTTTGAGTTAGGATTAGGGTTAAGGGCTAGGCTTAGGATTAGGTTTAGGGTTTTACCATTAAAGAACTCTTACATTCCTTCTATAATATCGGTGTTCTGTTGTGTGTTGCGCAAACAGCGCTCCTGAAGGAGCGAAGCGAAAACAGCATAATGCTCAGAGCTTCCGGACCCAGCTTTTATACTATTACCCCTCTTCCTTTTTCCTTCCATTTTCCCCAGCATCATTGTGTTCTCTAAGCTTTCCTGTCTTCTCATGGTGTGGGCAAAGTACTTCTTCACCTGTGCCTCTAATCCCCTACCTTCCTTGTAGCCCAGGCCAATGGGTGCATCTGCACTGTAGAATTAATGCAGTGTGGCCCCGCTTTCACTGCCATGGCTCAATGCTCGGGGATGCTGGGAAGGAACGGTGGCTTTTGCAAGCTCTTGAGCCAGAGTGAGCTGTGGCCTCACCAAACCACAGCTCGAGGCGTTGCAAGCCCAAAGCAGCGGCTGCTGCCCAACTGCGTGAATGCCACAGTGGCATTCATTCCTGGAGAGGCCGAGTTTTCCAGCGGGGCAAAGCCTCTGGGCAAGGCTGGGCGGGGCGTTCGGGAGCGGAGGGAGGGCGGCGAGAGGGTCCGGCTCTCTGTCGGGCTGGGCGGGAGCTTTCCCCTGGCCCGCCCCCGCCGCCTCCTCCCCTCCCCTCGCGCCGCAGCCTGGGCCTGGGCCGGGCTCTGGGCGAAGAGGAGGAGGCGCGCTGGCGGCGCTGGGGAGAGCCCCCCAAGTTCCGAGGGGCCATGTGGCGGCTCCTCTGGCTGCTCCTGGGCTCGGCGGGTGAGTCGGGAGTGGGGGGCCAGGGGGGAGGGAGGGAAGGAAGGAAAGAGCTCCGAGGAGGAAGCCCCTCCCTCGCTCCCAGGGCAGGCCTCCCCCCTCGAAGCAAAGGGCAGCCCCCCTTGGCTCGCCCTCAGCGGCAGGCGCTGGCTAGGAAGACTGCCTTGCGGCTAGCCTGGCTTTGTGTGCGAGGGAGCCCTGCCAGGCTGGCTTCCAACCAAGCCCCTCACTCAACACGAGGGACAACTTGGGAGGGACCTTTTCTTGACACTTTTGGCGTTGTTTGGATTTGTTTCCGAGCTGGAAGGACTTGTTGCCATCCCGAGGGAGGGGAGGGGAGGGTGAGGGAGGGGAGGAGGCCGGGCGGCTGGGTGGCTGGCTGACTGCGCGTGGTGCCCTCGCTCAGCATTGGCTTCGAGGTGGCTTTCTCCCCCACTCCCTAGTTTGCTCCATAGGCAAAGGATCCTCTTCTTCCCCGGGGGCCCATTTCCCTTTCCATTCCTCTTTTCTCTGCGCCCTTTGGGACTCACTCTTCGCCCTGCTCTTTTCGCAGCCTTATTATGCTTCTTGGAAGGGGGTTGGACTGGATGGCCACGGGGTCTCTTCCAACTCTTCACCCTGTCGAAGGCTTTCATGTCTGTGAGAATTCCAGACAAGAAACAATCTGGGCCAGCTAATGGACAATGTTTCTTTTAATGAGGATTTATTGACTTGTGCTTTATTGCTGTTATGATTTTATTGATGTTAATGTTTTTAAATTGTACTTGTGTTTTGTGGCGTTGAATTTTGCCTAGTAAACTACCTCGAGTCGCCGGAAGGCTGAGAGGGGTGGTATACTAATATTGCAAATAAATAAATAAATAATCACCTCCCAACAAAGGATCTCCCCAGGCAGCAACCAGCCAGGCCTTGAAGCTGCAAGGCTATTCAGTGCTAATCAAGGTGGCCAATTGCAACATCTCTCTCGGCATTACTTCGCGAACGAAGATTCTTAGGAAGGACTCATATCCCACGCTTTTTACAAGCGCGTTGATGACTAAAAAGGCCAATCTGAGATAGGCAAGTTCAGTTGCAGAAAGCACAGCAGAAAGTCTCCTTGGGTGATGTTGTTTCCAAGTTGCGGTTCTTTCTGCGTTGTCGTTTCTCTTCGAGACCCATTCGGCGTGTCTTCTTGAAAGAGGCCGCAGCATTGTGGATAATGCGTCTCCATGCCTCCCGATTTGAGGCCAGGGTGGACCATTTTTGGTGTTCAATCTGGCCGAGCCTGAGATGTTGTTTCGGGGAGTCGTTATATCTCTTTTTTGGGACACCTCTTTTGCGCTGAACCATGGCGAGTTCACCATAGAGTAGTATCTTTGGGAGGCAATGGTCCTCCATCCTACAGACGTGTCCTGCCCAGTGCAGCTGTGTTCTCAATAGCATGGCCTCAATGCTGATGATCCCTGCTTGCTCAAGGACAGCAACATTCGTCACATAGTCGGTCCAGTGTATATTTAGGATTGTGTGAAGACAGCGTTGATGAAAGTGTTCGAGGAGTCGTAGGTGTTGGCAATAGGTGACCCATGTTTCAGACTCATATAGAAGAATAGACAGTATGATAGCTCTGTACACATTCACCTCATGCACATCTGCAACATCCACACTTGCCTCAAATACACAAGAGTTCTTTCTCCCACCCTGGACATTATTCCACAGATATATAAACTCCACTTGCCTTGTTTCCAACAGACCTCACAACCTCTGGGGATGCCTGCCATAGATGTGGGCAAAATGTCAGGAGAGACTGTTTCTGGAACATGGTCATACAGCCCTGAAAACTGATAGCAACCAAGTTCACAATTCCACTGGTGGCCGGATTGGAGCCCTTGGCTTGGGCTAACCCTGGCTGCCTCTCCAATGTGAATTAACACACTTTGACCCCACTTTAACCGCAATGGCTTCGTGCTATGAAATCATGGGAGCTGTAGTATCAAAATGCACTGACAATCTTTGCAGAGAAGGCAGAAACCTTTTGATTCAGGCAGGCTTTTACAGAAGAAAGTTTTCAAGACTGACTTAGAGAGTGCTGTGTGGTGTTTATGCACTTTAAACTGCTTTAATAGTTGTAATTATTCATTTTAGATAGTTCTAAGTTTAATTCCATTTTAATGTATATAGTATTTAGGGTTTACATTGTATTGCATTGTTTTTACCACTGTTCACCACTTTGTGTCTCTTTAAGAGAAAAAAAACCCAGTGTGTAAATTGATATCATAATAACATGGCTAGACCTTGTAAAGCTACAACTCCCAAGATTCCATAGCATTGAGATTTAAGTGGTGCCCAACTGCCTTAATTCTACAGTATAAATGCACCTTCTGTCCTGGGCTAGAGGGATGATAGAGCCGTGGATAAATAGTGAGAAAATGTGTCCATTGCTTTGAAACTGTCAATGTTGAACACTGAAAGCCATCCATTACCTGGCTATCAGCCTCATCCCACTAGACTCAAATCAAGGAAAAGTTTCATGAGAACCACCACTCCTGTTAATGTTTTCCCAGCAACAGCAAGAGTATCCCTTTGGGCAGCTAAACTAGGAAATCACAAATGGATGGCTCCCCATGAGAGTCTGCAAACCAAGAATGGGCCACTTGGAAGTCCCTGAACAGACTCAGAAGTGGAGTGGGCAGATCAAAAGACAACCTGGCAAAATGGAAGTACCTAGAACAGTGGTTCTAAACCTGTGCGTCCCCAGCCAGTTTACCAGCTGTTAGGATTTCTGGGAGTTGGAGGCCAAAACATCTGGGAACCCGCAGGTTGAGAACCACTGACCTAGAAGAATCCTCCACCTTATGCGACTGCGGAGCAGAATAAACAACTCGGCATCTGCATGCTTGCTCACAATGCCCTGCCTCATGCACAGAGGAAGAATTGCTTAAAGCAACAGACAATGCAATTGCTGTTGCCCGTTTTTGGTCTGGAGTTGTTTAGCCGCTTGTGCTCCCTCTAGTTTTTGTACTTGTGTAGCACAGCCAGGCTCGTTTGTGCCTGGAGGGCTGGGAAGCGGTCCCGGGGTTCCCTTAGCATTAGGGCCTGCAGCAGCTGAGATTGATTCAGAGGATGAGCTAGATGACTGGGGCGGCTAACAGGGCCCTTCAGATGGGCCTCGTTCCCCGCTCAGAGCTTGGAATGGGATGAGATGATGTTTGGACCGAGTGAAGAGATAGAGCACCAGGTGGACATGGGAAGCAGCGAAGGGAGTTATGAACACCCCGGGGGGAGGAATTCGCAAGAGGCCGAGAATGTAAACATGGACGAGACCGAGTGGGAAAGTGCTAGGGAGGAAAGCTCTCAAGAAGATAGCGACACATCTGCTGAAAGGCAAGGTCGAACCTTCGATAGGAGACGGGACATTGAGTCGAACAGAAGGGCTTGGTCTAGAGTGCTAGACCGGCCGAGGTCCGTGAGTAGAGATTGGAGACGCAGAAGCCTAGAGCGGCGCGGACCTCGGCCGAAGGATTAAGTATAGGATCCGTGGGAATCCTTCCTCAGTTCTCCGGCCACGTCTTTCCTGAATAGGCGTGAAGCGGAGTGGGACCACAAGCCAGCCGTGGTCATCAAGCCTTGCCTTGCATCTGCCTTGTTTCTTGAGCCGCATTGGTTTGCGGAGCCTTGCCCTGTTTCCTGATCCGCATTGGATTGCGGAGCCTTGCCCTGTTTCCTGATCCGCATTGGATTGCGGAGCCTTGCCACGCTTCCAGCTTATTTGCTTCGTTACTTTGGACTACTTTGCTTACTACCTTTTGGACACTTGCATATTATTGGACTATTTACTCTTTGGAACTGTTTTTATACTCAATAAAGTAGTTAGCCTTCAGTACGTCTCTGTGTGTGTGATTAAGGGGCCCGCTAAGTCCGTGATCGTGACAACTTGTTTTATCCGTATGATGCTTTTGACACAAAATAAATAAAACTGCCATGGTTCAATGCTATGAATCATGGGAGTTTTCAAAGCCAATATCCTTCTCTTCTAAAGAGTGTCACCAAATTAGAGTGCTCATAATTTCATAGTATCGAGCCATTTCAGTTACAGTGTCAAATTGCATTACATCTACAGTATAAATGTACCCTTACCAACTCATCACATGGGGGGGGTTTGTCCCTTTTTCTCTTCTGGACGGGGCCTGCCGAGCACCATCAGACAAACTGGTGTGGTCCCCCCCCCCTGTTCCTCTTGAAGTGACAAGCGTTGCAAGATGCTTCCTTGCCCATGATGGAGAAATAAATGGGTTTTGGATAGCTTCAACAGAGCTACATGCATTTTGATGCCTTTCTCCCATCTGATGGAGGAAAGGACAATATGGCAATGCATGTTGCCTCCCTTTCTCCCATCTGATGGGAATGGGGACAGGAACAGGGTGCCAGTGTTCCTTGTCCCATTGTCCCCTCTGATTGGTAAAGGAGGGAGGGTGCGTGGAGTTTCCTGCGTGCCTACCGTTTTTGCTGGCGAAATAGAGCAATGAGCATCTGCCCCCAGAATCGGACACGACTAGACTTAATGTCAGGGGATACCTTTACCTAATGAATAGGTCTTTAGAAGTACTTTTAGCTATCATTTTGTGTCCGAATGTTTCATATTTTCCATGATGTTAATCTATTATTAAATGATATGCACTTTTATTGCCAGGTGCTAACCTGCTGTAGTTTTTTTGTGGATGATAATGATATTTTTATTTATTACCCACCTCTCCTCATAGGTCAAGGCAGGGTACAACACGGTTAAAACACAGCTTAAATATATTATTATTAGCATGCATATATAAAAACACAGAGAACAAAGACCAATACTAATAAAATGTAAATGTAATCTAGAGAATTACAGGTGTAACTGTCAGGGCTTCTACTTATCCCACTGGTATGACATCAAATTTGGGAATCTCTGCTTGTCCTGCTGCTGTCAATACCATTTATGGGGACCCTGTGCATTTCCAGATTTTAAAGAAGTAACATCAATAATGTATTCTAAAACAACTAAGGAAAATGGTTCCCAAACTTATTTTGTGAGTTGGCTACAATGCAGTGATCCAAGTAACATCCGGTTATATCAGGCTTATCATTTTATCTCTTTTAAAGATCAGGCAAAGTAGAGATAATGTATGGGAAGTGCAAGAATTTGGAGAAGAGAAACAGCAGGAGCTAAATCTATACATGCAAAGCTATGCTTATTAGGTAAAGGGTAAAGGTTTCCCCTGACATTAAGTCCAGTCGTGTCTCTGGGGGTTGGTGCTCACCTCCATTTTTAAGCCAAAGAGCCGACATTGTCCGTAGACACCTCCAAGGTCATGTGGACGGCATGACTGCATGGAGTGCTGTTGCCTTCCCGCCAGAGCGGTACCTATTGATCTATTCACATTTGCATGTTTTTGAACTGCTAGGTAACAGGCAGTTTATTACTCTTCCCATGATCCTATTTACAAAACTTGGGACAGTAATTGTTTCCCTAGGTTTCTTGGTCACTGAATCTTTCAGTCTTGTCTTCTTGTTGTTGTGTGCCTTCAAGACATTTCAGATATATGTCAACCCTAAGGAGAATCTATCGTGGGATTTTCCTGGCAGAATTGGGCCGGGGGGGGGGGGGGTTGCCCTTGCCTTTTTATGGGGCTGAAGCTACTGTAATTTTAAGGAAAAAAATACATGGAACCCACTCGGTTCCTAAAGTGTGTCTGTTTTTGAGAATACAGTATTCAAAGACATTATCTGTGCTAGGCTGAGTCAGTATTGCACTTTCACTAGGTCTAACTGGCAACATCATTACAGCCTAATAACACCACGCCACAATATTAGACGTATTTTCCTTTGTTTATTCTCTAATCCGATATACAGTATGATTGCCATTAACCTTATCCAAGGAACCAATATATGTTATTTCACTTATCAGCAGTTTCACTTATTCCCTTGGGACCTGCTGTACAAGCTACATCCTTTTTTCAATACTGCTATCATTCATCCCATTAAAAATAATGGAATTCTCTTTTATCTGCAGTTTCATATATACATGCGAAGTCTGGAAATGCATCCTCTGTGATTGTGGGAATTATGCTGTATACCATCCTTAGTCATTAATGCTCTCAAGGGTATTATGAGATCACTTTTTGTATTTTTTATTGGTGTTTATAATAACATTGGCCAGCTTTTTCTTTAGCTACAATATTCATTTCAGAAATGTATGGTGCTCTTAAGAAACTCCAAGTCAGTTTGAGCTTAGATTTCTGAAGGATTTTGTTTTGTGTCATTCAAACTCTCTTTCATTCCTGTTTGATAAAAATGTAATCTTTCCAGAATGAAACATAAGTTTGTTGAAAAGAGCTTTTGTAACCAATAAAAAGTAAACCTTATTTACTGGTTCTTTACTAATGCAAGTATATAGAATCTGTTGAACAAAATATTAAAATCAGTTCAGTTTCTTCAGATTCACCAAATCAGACATTTGGGGAGCACTTTCATCCAGATAATTTGGAAGACACAATATAACATTGCTTTAAAAAGTCCTTGTCAACTGAAGATTGAAGTATATTTTGAAACATTTGGCCTAAATCCAATTGGTTGTCTTATTGAAATTGGACACATTGACTTAATTGAAACTTGATAAGTCTCATTGACTATATAGGTCTATTCAATTTGAGGCTAAAAATTGGATTTAGGCATCTGAAACCATGGGGAAATATAATTGCTGTGCAAAGAAAACTATGTTGTCAACAGGTGACTTGAAGGCGCATATCATTAAGGATGCAAAATATATAACCGATGGAGTTAAAGAATTCAGTTGATAGCAAAATGTAAAGTTTTATCAATAACAAGTGCATTTCTTATTGACTATAAAAATACCCAAAACATCATTTCAAAACCCACAGAGTGAGAAGATGAACAAAAGTACATCTTCTGTTGTACATCTTTACACTTTTTAAAATTGCTAAATCATTTTACTAACTGGGAGATTTACATGTGGAATTGCAAACCCATCCAGCTATACTTCCACTATACAATATTTTACTAGTTTCTTTTGTGGACATGTTGATACAAAAGTAAGGAATAATGCTAATTCCAGAGATAAAATCTCTTCATTCCCTTTGAATTTTCCATTTTTCATTGAAGCTCATTTGTCTCTTGTTTGAATTTTTTTAATAATAAGCCTGTGTACCAGTGATACCTGACTAGAGTAGATTCTGGCAGAAGTTGCTATGAGTGAACAAAGAGCTTTGTTGCAGCAGCTTTGCGATTAAAAACGCGATTGTGAATTCCATGAAGAGTTCTTTCATGTGCTACATCATATAAGGAGTGCTTTATTTTCAAACCCACTGATGTTAACTTTTGTAGTGTTATTTTGGAAACTCTGAAATACTTGGTGTCAGCCTTGCAGCCTGTTGTCATATGAGCAAAAATCAAAGTGGCACACATTTCTTAATTCAATTCATTTTGATAGTTTAAATATTTTCTTTTGGGGATGTGTTGTTCTAGTCACCCCCATCCCCACCCCCGCGAGTTAGTATAGTTTTCAATTCAAGAAACTTGAAATGTTCTGTATACATTCATCTATGTATCTATCTAGAAATTTTACTCAAAAATTGAATGAAAAAACCTGGGTCAGTGTAAGTACAGTACCTTAACTCTTATCAAAAAAAGAGGAGGCATTCCCTTCTCTGAGTAGTTTAGCAAAAGATGACAGATAATCTGTCTTGAGAGAATCTAAAAGAAGCACTCCCTC
Source organism: Anolis apletophallus (assembly GCA_030556195.1). Taxonomy (NCBI): domain Eukaryota; kingdom Metazoa; phylum Chordata; class Lepidosauria; order Squamata; family Anolidae; genus Anolis; species Anolis apletophallus. The sequence goes on along the minus strand of JARBWK010000002.1, from coordinate 65,699,546 downwards.
CACTGCAATGCCACTTAATGACCTTCTTGCATTTCTGGGTGAGAAAGTAGTGGTAATGATCATAGATGGCTGGCACTGATGCTTTCCTTTTCTGCAGAATGACCCTTGACTTATCCATGGGTCACATCAAAATCCATGATTTTGTGTCCCTGCCCCCCCTCCCCCAATCTGCCCTTGACTTATACATGTCGACGTATGCATATATGGGTAAATTATCTTTTCCCGGTCTGGTACTCTCCACTTCCATAAATCCTATCCACCATCTCCATTGATGAGATAAGCTTGGAATAGTTGTCTAGGCACTTGAAGACTACGTTAGGACTCTTAATTAGAGCTATTTCATATCAGCATTGTCTGACATTTAGAAGACATTGACAGTATATTTTCACTTTCTCTTCCAAAAAATATTATGCAAACAATGTTTTCAGAAACTGTATTGTGTTGCTTCTTGTTGATGATTTGTGTTGCATCTCCAGATATTCGACATTGACAGCTCTCCTTTAGTTGGAGCTCAGAACTTCAAGCTTATCAAGGGCATACTGGAAAGTTCAGCAACTGTGATTCCTGTTGTAGAGCAATGTTCCAAAACTTGAAGGCAGGATACGTTCATCCAGTTGTATATTTATTTCACCAAGTATATTTTAATGTTAATAATAATAATCACCATCAACTTTATTTATATACCACTCTCCAAAAGGACTTGAGACAAATTAGTGTTTGGTTATGATTTCCTTTAACTGGAAACTTCCAGCTCAGAGAAGGCATACTTTGTTTCCAACGTTTATTTTGATATATCCATTACTACTGTACAAGCCTGAGTCTAGCAGCTTTCTAAAAGAAATCCATCAGGTATGTCCTTGAAGTCATACTTTCTTTGCATCAGTAGTTTTCTTGCATGTCTTTATATATTCTTCATTACATCTTAAAATAATATTTTCAGATCAAGTTGGATTTGAAAGTCCTTTTTGATGAATGCTGCATTTATATCATGCAGGCTATTTCTAAATTCCCACATCTCCTGATTGAATGGCAGCTCAGTTTAGTTTAGAGATTATTTCTTTTGAAACCCCTCCCCCCCATTGCAATTTGAAGTTTTTAACATAGATATTTAAATTCAAAGTATTTCACAGGGATAAAGTTAATATTTTGCTGATTTGTACTTACAGCCTTCAATGACTGAAAATTTCATAGAATTATAGTGTTGGAATAGCCACAAGGACCATTCAGTGCAACCCCCTGCCATACAGGAACACACATTCAAAGCATTCCCAAGACATTGCTACTCATCCTCTGTTTAGAACATACACATCCTCTGTTTAGAGAAGGAGACTCTCCCACACCACTGTTGAATAGCTTGTACTGTCATGGAAGTGCTTCCTAAAGTTTAGGTGGAATTTCTTTTTTTGCAATTGGAGTCCATTGCTCTGAGTCCTAGTCTCCAGAGCAGCAGAAAACAAGCTTGTCTCCCCCTCAGTGTGATATCTTTTACAATATTTAAACATGTCCTTCTCAGCCTCTTTTTCTCCAAGCTAAACATACCCAGCTTCATAAACCATTCATCATACTGTTTGGCTTCCAAACCTTTGATCAATTTGGTCACCCTTCTCTGAACACATTCTAGCTTGTCGATATCCGTGATGCAGAGAAGTGGACACAGTATTGTGGTGAGAAGTGGTGAGGTCTGATCAAAGCAGAATAGAGGCACTGTGACTTCCCTCAATCTCAACACTGTACGCCTTGATGCAGCCTAGAACTGCATAGACTTTTTTAGCTGTCACATCAACTCATGTTCAGCTTGTGGTTTACGACTCCTAGATCCCTTTCACTTGTACCATTTTCAAGCCAGATATCACACATCCTGTGTCTGTACATTTCATTTCTTCTGTAATGTTCTAGAGGAGACATAATGACCATGTATAAATATGGGAGGGGAAATTTATTTATTTATTTACTTACTATATTTGTATACTGCCTTTCTCAGCCCAAAGGCGACACAAGGCGGTTTACAGTCAGCAACAATTTAATGCCCCAATACTGTAAAATACAATTAAAAACATTAGCATAAAAAAAAAAACCATAATAAGATCTATCTATCTATCTATCTATCTATCTATCTATAAATCATAGAGAGGAAATCATAGGGAGGAAGGTGCAAGCATGTTTTCTACTGCCTTGGAGACTTGGATGCGGAATAATGGCTTTAAACTACAGGAAAGGAGATTCCACCTGAACATTAGGAAGAACTTCCTGACTGAGAAAGCTGTTCAGCAGTGGAACTCTCTGCCCCAGAGTGTGGTGGAGGGTCCTTTGGAGGCTTTTAAACAGGCTGGATGGCTATCTGTTGAGGATGCTCTGAATGAGATTTTGGGCTTTTTTTGGCAAAGGGACTGGATGGCCCACGAGGTCTCTTCCAACTCTATGATTCTATGATTTTATGATATTGTTGGCGTATTCAGAACCGCATGGGAAGTGTATCTGAAGGCTGCAGAGAGGAGGGAAATGGAGTGATACTCACTATATTTCCCTTTGAAGGAGCATCCTGTGTGGGTCTCTACTACTGGGACAGATTCGCTTTCTGAATTAAAAGGCCTTTCCATTTATGTACAACAGACTTGCAGCTAAGTCACAATCAATGAAAGTCACTGCTGTGACCATAGAAGAAGCCCCAAGTGCAACATTTGCAAGACTTCATTAAAATGCATCCACTGTTAGGAAGTGCCATAAAATTATTAAGCAAGAAAAGCTTTTCAACTTTCTGAAGCAAGAAAAAGCATCGCCTAAGTATCACTAAATAGTACTTTTTAAAGCTTCATTAACATTGCATGTTGTTCAGGGCCATCCCGTTTGACATTAGCACCATTTGATATAATCTTATTGAAAATACATTTTAAGTCATTTTTCTCCTCTGGAGTCAAGTGACCACTAGTTGTTTTTGAATCAATATCATAATGGTATTCTGAAGTTAAGCGTAGAGCAGAATGAACAATAAAATTGTCTCCAGAATGCCTTTTTGAGGACTGAAATGTAAGAAGGGACTGGATTATACGTTAAAACTGCTAAGTATTTCTGTGCAACAACTTACTGTGCTGTTGTGTGGTGGTTAAATGCCATTTGACAGTTTTTGTTTCAGAAATGGAGTGGTGGACAGAAACTATGTATTCTGTGATATTTTTATCTGCTTTGCATACAACGTGTTTGCCACATGGTGTTGTTGGTATGATTTCTTTAAAAAAGATGTCATATAGTGTATACCTTAATTTTTTAGGGACTCAGTATGCAGCACTGGCTATCCAAACCATAAGCTTAACTCCTAATGTTTGTATTATGGTTTACAGAATATATAGAGCGTCCTTAAGATTATAGTGCTGAAGTTACTTGGGAGAATGGGTGAATTTCTGACTTGCTAGTAATATGAATAAAAGTGGTTTTAACATGCAACAAAACAGCATAATCATCTCTACTGTAAGTGTATGTTGATATATGACTCTTATTTAAGGGCTCATTACTACCAAATATCTCTAGACAGTAGGAAGCACTAATTATCCTTATCTTTGAGATAAGGAGTCAAAAAAGCAAGATTCTGGGATTCAGAGCTATACCAGAGGGCATTAGTTGTGCAACTGTAAGTCGATAAGTGTTTTGCATCCATTCAGAGTATAATCTAAACATCTCACAGGGAGGCACTTAGTGAATAAGAGAATTGAGTTCTCTCATTTTGCTAATTTCAATTTTATAAAAGATTAGCAGGAATATATTGTCAGCTACATAGTGATAATGATAATCCACTGGATTTGATGCTTGATAATTTAACGGATTAATACCTCACTCGAAGATCACAGCGTGCACAGAGGAACTGTCAAGTTTTTCATAGTATGATTATAAAATTTTGAAAATCTCCGCAAAATATTTCAATTTGACAAACTGGTCCCGCAAGAATTCTTTGATAATGGGCAGTACATGCTTGTCAAACCCAGTGACCTGTTCTTGTAGATGGTTGCATCTTCAATATTTATGAGGAAGGAAATCCTTAGAGCTGGGAGTCTACCACATAACCTCCCTTCAGCCTTGGGGCGAGGTGAGTGACAAATAAAATTTATTCTTATTCTGCAGAACCTCGCCCCAAAAAGTAATACAGTATTAGAGAATGACCAGTATTCATGCAGTTTAGTTAGGTTCCAGTACTTTTTTTTTTAGGACCGGTCTCACTTCAATTTATTTATTTATTTATTTATGGCATTTTACCCCGTTCTTCTCAACCCCCGAGGGGGGACTCAGAGCGGCTTCCAAAAGGCATAATTTGATGCCTACATCACAATCGCAGTATAAAACACAATATAAAACCCTCCAGCATTCGACACTAAAATACATTAAAATACAATTATATTCACACATCCTATGCATTCACCTATGTTAAAAACAGTGTTCCGTCCATAAAAGCATTGAGCCCTATTCACCAACTTTCCATTAAAACTACTAAAGTGCCGTCCTTTGTTACTATGCGAACGCCTGGTCCCACATCCAGGCTTTCACTTTTTTCCTAAATGTCAGAAGGGATGGAATTGATCGTATGTCGCTAGGGAGCGCATTCCACAGATGGGGAGCCACCACCGAGAAGTCCCTCTCCCTCGTCCCCACCAGCCGCACCTGGGAAGCCGGTGGGAGCGAGAGCAGGGCCTCCCCGGATGATCTTAAAGTACGAGGTGGGACGTAGCGGCAGATGCGTTCGGACAAGTAAGCTGGGCCAGAACCGTATAGAGCTTTAAAGGTCAACACCAGCACTTTGAATTGAGCCCGGAATTGGACCGGCAGCCAGTGGAGCTGACACAACAGGGGGGTGGTATGCTCCCTGTATGTAGCTCCGGTTAGTAGTCTGGCTGCCGCCTGTTGGACTAGTTGTAATTTCCGAACTGTCTTCAACTTCAACTTCTTTCTGGTAGAATGGAATTCTGCCTTGCTGCAATGAGACATTCTCTACATCGGTTTTCCATTCAGCTAGGCATCTTTTGGCCTATTTGCTAAACCAGGAAGGGCTTGGGTCTAGCACACCCATGTTGGTTTTCATCTCTCCAAGGTTCCTGTATACATTTTCAGGCATGAATTCCTAGGCTGGATTGTCAACCCATCATCTGATTACCTACTTACATTACAAGATTCAAATCAACTTTAGTAATTCAATGTAAAGAGCAGGTCCAACAAGCAACTGAACAAATATCACAGATTCAGCATTTACAATGGCCCCTATTAAATCAAGTTGATGCATCTACATATGGATGATTTTCAGCTCAGGGCTGCAGGGTGTGACCCAAAAATATCCTAAGACTCCTGGGTCAATTGCATTTAACTCAATCTAACCTGTGACCTCAGTTATGCTAAAGTATAAATCATAATTGGCTGTTACATCTGTTTATTCAGTCCAGAGTTTACCTTCCTTTTGTCTAAATTTATTTTCTGCATTCATGCCAGATGTACCCCTATGCCTCTCAATTTCCATTCTGTTATTTATATCTGCAGTTAAATGTCCAAGTGCAAAACAGTTGTGTCATGAGCTATTTTATTTCTTTTTCATGACTACATCTAGGAGTATTCCTGGTCAGAGTTGCTCTTTGTCTATTCATATAAATTGGACTTGATAGTAAACTTAGCATCTATCCTATAGCTCCTCAAAGCGTTTAGTCAGCATAGTTACTAGGATTTTTAGTAATGCTTTCAAGTTTATTTTGTGGACCAGGAGCATACAGCTGTTGTACCTTGTACTTAGGGAAGAGAGGTTTCCAGTTTGTAGTTCTGAGACTGGAAATGTATTCTGTTTAACATTTAGCTGCTGTAATAATGTATGTACCTCCTTTCAGTAATGACTTTAGTTGTCAAGAACATGCTGCCAGGCAAGACAGATCCATTGCATTAAAAAAAATCTTAAGAAATGTTTGACATTGAAATACAAAATCTTATCTTATATTTTTTTTGAAAACCCCACAAACCTTACTTGGACTTGCATCAAGTTTGCTAAGACTGAGGTTGAGAAATGGTTGGGGGAAGATGTCACTAGCACAGGTTTATCCTATACCAGCCTATTTCTTTATGAGTGAAATTCCAGATGTAGTTAATTTTCTTGGATAATTTGATGGAATTGTGGATCAGGAGGGAGGGATGTAGACAAAATTGCTTCTAGGCTACTTATCTGTGGGCAATTGGCTAGTCACCCTTTTTGGATAATTATTTCTCCTATTTCTAAAATAATTGAAGGAAACATATTCCATGCTTTAATTAAATTTGCTTAAGAGCCTTTGGTCATGTATATTCCAGTTCTTTTTCAGAAACTTTCAGGATAGAATGTTATTATCTCCTCAGTCATTTGCCTTTTCATAGCCCAGTAAAATTAACTAATGTTATTATACATCCGGCCTTTTTGTAATTGGGGGCAAAGGAGATATATTCTTCTGCTCAGAAACAATGAAAACTGCAAAAGGTTGCTTCTAGGCAATTTGAAAGATTTATGAGGAAGATCAGTATCAAAATGCTGTGGTCGAGAATAATGCCATGTGTCTTGATTTGCCTGTGAATGGGATCCATACGGGTCGTCACAGAAACATGTGTCAGGTTCATGTATGCAGTGGATATCTTTCTCTCATTACAGAGGATACGTTTATTAGAGAAAATGTTGACCTAGAGCAGTGCTGTCCAACTTCTGGTGGGTCCAGGGCCGGATAAGAGGTCACTGATGACCTGCGGGGCCACTCGGCCCCGCCCCCAGGCCCCGCCCCCCAGGCCCCAACGCGCTGCTCTTGGCGCGGCCTTCTGCCCTTTTTCGGCGGCTCCCTGCCCTAGGAAGGGAGGGGGCGCCGGGGTGGGCAGAAGGCGGCCAACAACAGCAGCGTCACAGGCCTGGTGTGACGCGCTGCCCCCTGGTCGCTTACTCTTCCTTTCGGCGCCCCCCTTCCTAGGCCGGGGAGCCACCGAAAAGGAGGTAGGCGGTGCCAAGAGCAGCGCCACGCCAGGCCTGTGACGCACTGCTCTTGGCGCCGCCTTCTGCCCTTTTCGCGGCTCCCGCCTAGGTAGGAGGGGGGGCGCCAAAAGGAGGAGCTAGCTCTCTTCCTCCTCCCTGCCCCGCTCCCCCCCTCGGCCGCCATTTTTTTTTTTAAAAAATCGATTTTTTAAAAAAAATAAAAAACAGGCGGCTGAGGGCATAGGTGGGGCCGTGTCCAACAGGCTACGGGGCCGGATCCGGCCCCGGGGCCGCCAGTTGGACAGCCCTGACCTAGAGGAATCCCAATGAATCAGTGGGATTTGCTTAAGTGTTGGCTTAGCATTCAGCAATAGAGTTACTGGATCCATTCCAGTTATGATTAGCAACTGGATTTAAGCCTTTGGAAGTGAACCAAAGAGCTAGCCCAAGGATTTTTGAATTAATGGAAATAAAAAAGAAAGAATTCAAATAAAAAAGGTATCGCTTCCACTGCCACCACCACCATTTTTTTGTCCTTGAATGGTGCCTCAAAATTTGCTGCCAGCCATGAGACATCCTCCTCCATTATGGTGGAAACAGTGATCACCTAACCTTTTAGATGTCTATTGGAAAACAGGAAAATTTGACTTCTGCTTTGGCTGACACAACATTTTTATTCAGGGAATAGATCTAAGTGCCCAATATTTTTCAAGGTCAGATTGATGCTTTGGGACAATAACAGAAGTATAGCTGCAGCAAATGCAAGGCTTCTTTGCAACATCTATCTTCAATTTGTTGGACAGGTAGTAGGGCATGTTGCAAAGTCAGTATATATTTGCTTACATTTCTTATACATACTAAAATGTGTGCCTTGGAATATACAGCATGTTCGTTTAGGAGATAAAAGTGTCATTTTCTAACAGTTACAGACAAGGGTTTTTAATGCCAAGCGGAATGAGTTTTGCAAGGTTTGTGGGTCCCTCGTTTGTCATCATTCAGTTCTTCTGTTTCATTGGTATCCTCTCTTCAGTGAACAAGTGGTTTGTTAATAGGCACTTAAAGCAATATGTTAAAGGTTGTTTAACAGTAGTTTCAGTTCAGCCTGAGAGATGTTCAGCTACTGTATATCAAAAGTTTAGTTACTAAATATTTTTTTAAAAATAGAATGCTATTGGTCTTGGCAAAAAGTATATGAATACATATTTCTTTGATATATATTGTGTTGAAATAGGAGGGGGGGGGATTTTCACATATTTTATGAGTGCTGTTTCTCAGATTGCCTATTGACCTTTAACTTAAATAGACCATTGGAAGCTTTACAGACTAGCATCATTTGTCATTAATAGAAGCTGAATAGGCTATTTCTCTTACTGTTTGAAAAAACCCTGTCCACTTTCTCCTATGCCTTGCCTACTCTTCTTGTGAAAGACCATTTATGATTGGCACATGGCATGTTAAGAGAGATTCCTAAACATACGTATTTCTGTGTTAGGCTACTTATGGTGTGAAAAAAATATTGTGGCTGAACGTTTTGGGGACTTCCTGTAGGTATTTGTTTAATAAATATTGCAGTACAAGACTCTTGTAGGCTGCTCCACCAGAGCAAAAGTTGTTAGCAGAGTACTTCTCATATAGTCCAAGTCTGTGGTAATCAGAATATTCAAAAATGCAAGTGCTTCTTCTTTTCCATTTGTAGTCAAATGGCAGTCAAGCTACAGAAGAATTGTATCCAGTATGTAATCTAAGTAATTCTTCCAGATACTTCGGACTATTGCCTGGTCATTGGGCATGGTTGTTGGGACTGCTATGATATAGTTACTGTTACATATTAATGGAGAATGGTTCTCCATAATGTGTTGTTGAAGGCTTTCATGGCTGGAATCACTGGGCTACTGTGAGTTTTCCGGACTGTATTAGCCATATTCCAGAAGCATTAGGTTCCCCATAATGTTCCAAACAATAAGTATGTCTCTTCTAAAACTCATAGGAACTTCATAAGATACCATTGTTTTGTGGTTTTCTAGTTCACTGCTTCTTAAACTGTGGGTTTGAAAGGAGGTCCCCTTAGCTCAAGCATCCTCAAACTGTGGCTCTCCAGCTGTTTGGGCCGCCAAATCCCAGAAGCCCTAACAAGCTTGTTCAATTGTCAGGAATTCTGGGAGTTGAAGGCCCAAATAGCTGGAGGGCTGCAGTTTGAGGATGCCTGCCTTAACTCAATGTTGGGATTGTGAAAAATTTGGCAACAGTAGAAGGTCACCTTAGACCAGTCTTTCTCAACCAGTGTGCCGTGGCACACTAGTGTGCCGTGAAGGACCTCCTGCTGTGCCGCGAGAAAAGCTCTCTGCCCCCCTTCCTCCCCCCTCCCGCCGAACTCCTGCTGCTTGGGGGGGGGAGGAAGGGCCGGGCAGTGGTGAAGAAAAAGAAGGGACCGGGGCGCCGCCTGCTTCGGTCATTTCCCCAGCCAGCCTCCAATCCGCCATGACTCCCGCCCCTCGCTCACTGAAGCTGCGTGGAGGAGGAGCCCCGCCCACTGAAGCCCGTCCACCGCTCATGCTCCTCCTCTGTAGGAGAGCTGAAGCTGGGGGGAGGGGGTGGGCATGGCTCTGCCCCCCCCGGCTTCGGCATTCCCAGCAGCTGCTCCAGCCTTGAGGGACAGTGCCAAGCCAGCATTGTGCTGGCTCTGGCACCGCTGGCTTGGCACTGCCCCTCAAGGCTGGAGCAGCTGCTGGAGAGGTGAAGCCGGGGCTAGGGGCGGGGCATGGTGCAGCCTGGCTCCGCCCTCCCGGCTTCGGCACTCCCAGCAGCTGCTCCCAGCAGGCCACCATCGCCCAGCCGTTCTTTACTGTGTTAGAGTGTCATTTTGTGTCATTTTGGTTGGTGGTGTGCCCCCAAATTTTTTTTATGTTAAAAGTGTGCCGCGGCTCAAAAAAGGTTGGGAAACACTGCCTTAGACATTTACATGAATCTGTTAGCAACAACATTCAGTGTTTATAGTGGACCCAGCAGAAAATGCTTCAGTTATACTTCACAAAAAGGAAAATCAGCCTGTTTAGCAAGCCTTGCAAATGCTGATTTGTTATCAGTAAATGTTTGTTTTAATACCTGTTTTATAATGCTATTTTATATACTTATATACCCAACGTTCTGTAAAAATTTCTCAGAAAGGAGTTGTGATTGGAAAGAGTTTTAAAAGCCCTATCCCAGTTTTTATATGACTTTTAGAAAAGTGTTTCTAAAAGATTGAACCTAGGATTTCGGATGCTTCTGCATGGACCGTTATTTTGAAGGTGGGGCAAATCAGTTTCGTAGTAGCTGCATGGTGTTTCAGGTAATATGGGCCAATATCACTTAACATGGCCGTAAACTACATTAACATAAGTCTTGAGATACTCTGCTCTCATTCACGTTTTGGGCTGTTTCCTATTTGGGAAACAACTGTGGCTATTTACACTGCCATCTCACTTCCCCTGGACTCAGGCAGCCTGGGGATAAGGGATGTTACCTATCTTGCTCCATCATTCTGGCCTTTGTGGTACTCACTGGGTACAAAAATGGTGGCGTTCATTGCTCGGTGCATGGAGTGACACTAACCAGAGCAATGAGGCAACCCCCCCCTCTCACGTTGCTTTGTTGCTCTGGCTATCATTTTTACAGGCACCAAATGGTGATCATTGTCATTTTCATACCTGATGGATATTGCAACGCTCTGAATGATAGGACAAGATAAGGATGGTAGTCCAGTGCCACTGGGTTATGTGGCTGCCTTCCAAGCTGCCAGGTTGGCTTGGGAACATACAGTGGATACACTTGAGCCATGCTGAAGTATCCCACTCTGGTTCAGCATTGTTATTTCTGGCCCATGTCATGATTGGCAATAGAAGTTTTAAGCTAAAATAGATTGATATAAAGCTGTTGACTTGCGCTCAGGATAAGAGACATGAGAATGGTAACTAATCAGTATCATAACAAGAATAGAAGTTATTTAATTGTTAAAATCACAATGTGGACACACTTTTTTTTAAAAAAATCAATATTGGGCTAAATGTGGTCTAAACGAAATGTGGAAAACATTCAAAATTTAGGATACGAATGCACAAAACCTTTGTGCTGCAAATATTTTAAAATAAATTATATAGCAATTTGGGATATGATCAATGCAGTTGAAACAGGCTATCATATTGTAAAAAAAGTTTCAAGTGTGCTTGGCCGTTAGCAGTCTTAATGTGGTGTGGCATTTTGGTCACTAATAAATCATCCCAAAGCTTCTGAAACGGAGCCTAGGTATATCAGTCGACTGAACATTTCCACTGGGTCATAATTATCGCTAAGAAGTGCATAAAATACCCATAATTACATTCATTGGAGGCCTGATATATCTTTTTTTGTTTGTTTTTGTGAGGCTCTTGTTCCAAATATGTCTTCTTGGGGACATGACCACTGCATGCACTCGAGTATCAGTTAATCTGGGGTTTGGTTTTTTTTTTACAACTGTGCTGACATGTGCAGCTGTACAGTCTTCTCTTGATTGAGTTTAAATACAAACTCATCAGGAAGCTGCAGAAAGCACTGGGACCTGTGCTGCATGCTATGAAAACAAATAAAGGGAAATATTTTTCTGTCAAAAATAGTTAGAGGGAAAGAGTGTAGTAGTGCAAGTACTTGATGAGGAATAGATTATGGTTTTGTTCTGCTGTAATAATAACAGATTTTTTTTTGTTTTTCTCTCAGGAATGAGCATTTTTTCTTGTTACATGAGATTTAAATCCTCCCCCTCCCCAAAGATAGTTTGTGGAAGCATTTTTAATAGTGGGCTCTTGATACCTTCTGAGATTTAGTTCCAGTACCTGCCATGGATACCAAAAGCTGTGGATATTCAAATCCTATTATATACAATGTAGTAGTAAAATGGTGCCCCTTATATAAAATGGCAAAGCCAAGGTCTGCCTTTTTTGGATTTCTTAAAAAATTCATTTAAAAAAATCAAGCTGTGATAGGTGTAAACACGAATATACATAAAACAAACTTCATTTCTTCATCATCTTTTCATCCTGGAGATTTATGTAGAATTATTTGCTGTAATTACTGAATAAGAGACATTTTCTTCACTATTACAGTGAGCTTCATTTTTTCCAGCTCTTTTCTTTTGAGAAAGGAAGAAGTTTCTATTAATCATCATTCCTGAGATTAACCTGTATTGTGCTTTTTGGGGGAAGTCTCAAAGGTTTAGATGTCTCCGCTCAGTAGTCTAATACAGGGCTTCTTAAACTTTTTCTACTCACAACCCTTTTTTGCCAATGAAATGTTCATGTGTATAAAACAGGTATAAAATCAAATATTTAGGCTACTGATAATAAATCAGCATTTGCAAGGATTGCTAAACTGATTGATTTTCCTTTTTGTGGAGTGCAACTGAAGAATTTTGCAGAGTCCACTGTAAACATAGCATGTTGTTGCTAACGGATTTGTGTAAATGGGTGGCATTCAGAAACCTTTAATTGATGTCAAATATTTTGTGACATCAGCATTGAGCCAAGGGGACCTCATTTGTGGTCAGGACCCACATTTTAAGAAGCAGTAGTCTAATACACATTGCTGACTGAACCTGAGGAGTTGGCTTCCATATGTGCTGTAGTCATTAAAAATGAAATTCATGCGAAACAAGAAAAAGTATTTTAGCATTTTAGATGATCTTGCCTTATGAGCACCCTGTATTTAAAAGGGCTTTTGCTGCATTAAATGTCTAGCTCACCCATCTAGCCATTTCTCCTCGTTAAATTAGTTATGCATTTTACTTAAACTACAGAGCACGTTGTTGTTTCAGTGATAGACATCCATGCAAATTATGATAGAATTCATAATCTAACCAGAACGAGTTTCCAGAAGATTCCTAATAGGACTGTTGAAAATCTGCCAAGGGACTTTTTAAACTTTCTAGTAAATTTCTTTAATGGACACCCTGGCCTGTTAGTTCGTTAAGAGCCCTCAAGTTGGCCTCCAGGCACTTACTTCCCAATTTCTAAACATTATTGGTGGAGAAGTATCTGCTTCATTGGATATTATTATGTAATTAGCTGAGTCAAACTATATGTGAAAATGGAAGAAGCAGCTTTGATCACTCTGACAGAACGTTAAAGTGCTAACCGAGGTTGAGCAGAGGGTTGCTTGCCCATATAATTTATTAATTGTTTTCTTGGCTGCGATTCTTAGTGTATTCTCAGGAGAGGGGTGCGAGTCTGGCTTTCAGTCAGCATTCTGATTAGTGTAACATCTAATTTAACTTATTTTTTTTATCTGTGTAGCACTACGGCTAGCTCCCATCATTGCCTTTTTGTTTTGCTATAAATCATAAGTCAGTACACAACATATTGAAATGTATTTCTTTGTCTCCACTTAATACAAAATATTCTTTGTTAGAGTATTCATCAGCTATAGATGGGCTTCTTTTTCTTTCAGTAGACCTTGATAGAATCTATCATGCTGTGATGACACATCAAGCATCCTGAAGTTATGCTAAATTAGGAGTATAATGGTAATTTTAAGAAAGTGGTGGAGAGCCAGTGTGCAATCGTGGTCTCAGTGTTCAACTACAACTCTGGAAACAAATGTTTGAATCTCCATCAGCCATCAAATCTCTTTAGTTTTAACTATGGCTGTCAGGCATATCATAGGAGAGCCAGCATAATGTAGTGGTCTGTTGGATTGTAACTTTGGAGTCCCTCCTCAGCCATGGGAACTCACTTTGGGTAAGCCACACTCTCAGATCCTTCGATAGAGGCAAAGGCAAATTCCTGCCCCTGAACATATCTTTACCAAGAAAACCTCATGATAGAGTCGTTTTTGGATCACCGAAAGTCAAACGGCTTGAAGTTACACAAAAAACACTGGAGTGGTGACATATAGGCAACTCCAGCTGGTTGTAATACTGGGCCATGAAACCCTAGGGTCAGTCACGGACCAAGGTCAAGCAAGAAAGATCAGCAGACATTGGGTGCCAGATTCTGATGCTGGTTCTGGTGCTTTTTAACAGACGAACACGATCCCTTGTGATACTAATTTTAGCATTGAAATGTTTTCTATTCCAACCGATACATTTGTGATTAAGGAACATATTTCCTGTAGATTTTACAAGTGTTCAACAGGAATGCACATTAAAGTCAGAGCAGTTGATCTTCCTCACATGTATTTTTGTCTCCTATGTTGAGCCGCCTTTAGTTTTCAGATTTTTGACAATGTATTTTTTGAGGATGTTGTTATTTGTGTGATAGTCACATGCACCATGTATTTGTCTTGTTTGACGTTTTATTACTTAAGTGGCACAGTCACTATTATTTTCCTTGGCCCTGCAGGAAATAAAGTGATTTTGTGGAAGGGGTAGTCTCTTAAGAAGCAAGCAAGATGCCTCCAGCTGGGGTAGTTACTCAGAATGACCTCTGTGTAGGTTAACTCACACACAAAGAGAATACCTACTCTTTGTTTTGCCAGGCTCAATCCTAATGTAATAGCTTCTAACACTCCCGTAAGTTGTAGCAAAGTTTTATTTATTTATTTACAACATTTCTACCCCACCTTTCTCCACCGTGGAGGGAACTCGAGGCAGCTTATACTTTTTGAGGATGTTGTTATTTGTGTGATAGTCACATGCACCATGTATTTGTTCGATGATTTCAAAAGCAATGTACAGTTAAAATAAACATTTAAATAGAATTATAAAATACCTTAAAATATTTAAACATATAAAACAATGCCTTCACTGTTAACCACATTATAGAAAGTCATAGTCTGAATCTCCAAAGGCTTGATCAAAGAGCCACATGTTTACTTTCTTATGGAAGGTCAGGAGGGAGGAGCCGATTTAATGTCCCTAGGGAAGGAATTCCATAGCTGAGGGGCTACCACTGATAAGGCCCCGTCTCTCCCAATCAGTTGGACTTGCGAAGGAGGCGGAATCAAGACCAGGTCCTCCCCAGACTATCTTAAGCTCCAAGATGGTTCATAGGGAGAGATTCATCTGGACAGGTAACCTGGGCCAGAACTGTTTAGGGCTTTGTAGGCTAAAGCCAGCAGCACTTTGAACTGTGCTCGGTAGCAGATTGGCAGCCAGTGGAGCTGATGTCATAGAGGGGTTGTATGCTTCTTGTACATCGCTCCAATGAGCAATCTGGCTGTGGCACGTTGGACAATTTGAAGCTTCTGGACAGTCTTCAAAGGCAACCCTATGTAAAGTGTGTTGCAGTAGTCTACATAGTAGAGTGTGGAATAATGTAGCCATGCCTGACTTCCCAAGATGATCTTGAAAATGGAAAGTGCACCTGAGCTTAACTGAAACTAGCAGATTTATCTTGGCAAAAGTATATGGGGGATGGAGCTCACTTCATTGCTAAGACTGAACCTGGGGAAGCGTGGTCCTTCAGATGCTAATGTGTCTCCTTGCATCCTTCACAATTGGCGGTTGAAGTTACAGTACAATATCTAAATGGTCATAAGTTTTCTACTTCATTTTAAATGCATAACTTCTATATATAAACACACATTAAGGGGAAAGGGGACAACTGCCAAGAAAATGCAGTAGGAGTAGGTAGGCTCTACTTTTTATTTATTCATTTAATATCATCTTTTTTTTGCCAAAAAAGATGTTCAAAGTAGATACCCTAAATTAATAATAGTCCAGGTTTTTAAATTGCTTCCATTTATGGTTAGAGGCCAATTTTTACCTGTGTGGCAGGTTGCAGAATTGCACTTTCAGCTGAAAATGTGCCAGATAAGTAATCCAGAAGTTAGAAGAAAGCATTTCCAGGTATTTGAACTTCCAGCTAATATTGGCCAATTTTTCGGCCTGTTTCTTTTATGTAAGTTTTGGAGATGAGGAGTCTGGAGCATTTTGCTTTACTGCATAATGCTGCTCTTAGTGAGTGGCATTATGGCCATTATAGGTGATTTCCCCCCCTTTGAAACACATTTTCAAAAGAAGAGCAGCCTGGAGGCTTTGTGCTCAGATGGACGTTGAAGAGGGGTAGGGGAAAAAAGCTGAAGATTGTACACTGGCCTTATTTTCCGCACACTTTATTTATGGTGTTGTCTGAGGCTGAGACACTTTATAGCAGCAGGAGGATAATAGGGATAAATGTAAGCTGAGACCTCCTAGTTGCAATCCCATATTTTACTATGATTGTATCAGAATGCAGGAGCATAAATGCATACAAAATGAAATCAAGATAGATGTAATATAATGCTAGAGTAAAAAAAAAACATAGCCAGAATATGATAACATTGTGTAACTTCGACAGTTTTCTTATAAATGCAGAGGGAACCTTAACAGTGAATTTGTGCACTCACACCCATGATGATAACTGCAACTGATTTGTGAAACTTATTACAAAAAGAGATTTCTTAGGCAGGGCATTTTCCTCTGCCAGCAAAATCAAGTGTAGGTTATTGTTACATGATTTTTGCATTCAATAGATCGTGTGGCCTGTGTTTTCTGTACTGTGTATCCCCCTTCAAAACAGTGTTCTTCAGATGTTTTGGACTATTAATTCCCATCAACCCTAGCCAGTATGGCCAATGGTTGGGGATAATGAGAGTTGTCCCATCAGATCTGCCTGTTCACGGCTGCAGTTTTGGATAAACCAGGAGACAAGAGTCTGATTTTTAAATGATCTAAATTATCTAGGGGCAACTAAACCGTACATTGGTTTTTCCTTAGCTGTGCTATAATATTGGAAGTCTGTTCTGTTATAGAACATTAGACGTATATACAAAAACCAATAATCTTTGTTTTCTTCCATATATTCGTACTTTTCTGCTCTAAAACATGCATGGAGAACATATGGTCAATGAGCCAAAGTTGCCAAACCAACTGTTGAACCTGCCCATGAACCCCCCTCTCCCATTTTAAAAAAGGTTCCCCAACCCATTTGGAGCTGAAATGCAACCACAAATGATGATGCGAAGTGACATGTCATCATTTCTGGTATGTTGGAAAGTATCAGTAAGACCTGTGGATGTGAAAATTATCCCTTGGTCCCTGTGCAGTTGTCCACTTATGCTCTAAAAACAGAATCCCCATTTTTATCTGTTTGTGCTGATCCAGGAAATGAAAAGCTGTGCTCTCATATCTAATGTGAGCTGTCTTAGACGTCTGCTCAAAATAGCTTTGGATTATAACTTTTATGCATTTATTGTAATTACTTTTATATTCTTATTTTGTAATTCAAAACTGCTATATATAATGTATAAATTTTAAAAAATTAAGATATATATATATACATATATATATATATATATATATATATATATATATAAAACAACAAGCATGAAAATTAAAACACAGATTAGAAAAACAATGTAATACAAACTTGGCAAAGAAATTTAATCTGCAATGATAATCCTATTGCTATGAATGCCAGTGGTTGCCACTCTGCATTTGAGAGAATTGATTGCAGGGCTTATCTTAAAACATTTGAGGAAGGTTAATTCTGAAATTTTGGCTAAGAGTGTGGGTTTGCACAAGGCCAATCAAAATCCTCCTGACCTCTTGAGAAAAAGTGCTATTTATGTACAACTATTATTATGGCTGTAACTATGGCCATTTTCTATTGTGAAGGAAAATGCTTTACAAGTACATAGATTGTGCAAAGCTTTCTTCTCCCTTGTAATAAAAGAAGTAATCTGTTGGATCAATCTTGGCAGTGCACAAATGAAAATGGACATCCAGTGTCAGCTATTCTCTTATATCGGACTGTGGCGGGGAGAGAAAAGAAACTAACATGGCCCCTCCATCATCTATGTTGTTCCCTTCCATCAAGCTGGGGCAGAGGAATACCAGGGAAGTGAGCACCAGGAAACATCTCTTCTGATTCAGCCTTACCCTTCATCAGCTGTTACCTAAAAGCTACTGTTCACTTCCATCAGGCTGCAGCAGAGGGAGATAGATAAGAAGGGGCACTCCATCAACTCACCTAATACACCAGGAGCTATTGGTGGCTGCTTTGCCTCTGATATTGGGAGAAATGTGGGATATAAAATAAATAAAATTAATAACTATTGACCATGATCCTCTCGGCTAGTAGAAATACACAACAGTGCAATGATAGAGGTAACATTGTCACAGCTGTTGTGATGACAGAGGTGGAAACAACAATGAAAGCTATTTGAATCATCACAAGAAGGAACTATCCTGCTGCCTCCAAAGCAACATATGAACTGGCAGGTCAGCTTTCTTTCCTATTGTAGATGATATTTGCTGCCTGTATTGCTGTTTAGTGCTTATTGTAAGTTATAGTGATTGTATTGTTTTATTTGCTGTTGTTTTATTTTACTATGTGTTGTAAAATAAAATGTGTTGTGGGCTTGGCCTCATGTAAACTGCCCCAAGTCCCTTCTGGGAGATGGGGCGGGGTATAAATAAAGTTAAATAATAATAATAAAAGAATTTCCCTACCTTTGTGCTTATAAACATAACTTGTGGCCTCTACTTCTTCTCAGTCTGATCCTATTCTAGTGGCTTATTGCAGTAACTACAGCATGCAGTTATTGGCTGCCAGTCCATTTCCGAGCACACTTCAAAGTGCTGGTCTTGGCCTATAAAGTCCTGTACGGTTCTGGCCCAGCTTACCTGTCTGAATGTATCTCCCTCTACGTCCCACCTTGGAATTTATTTATTTATTTATTTATTTATTTATTTATTTCGACTGGATAAACCACCCTTCTTGAGGCTCAGGGCGGTTTACAACATATAAAAACAGCATATAAAAACAGCATATAAAACACCTAAGATTAAAACACATAAAATTACATCTTAAAAACGATCATACAAAAACATAGCCAGACATAGCTGGTTTATACAGAGTAATAGTGGTACGGCAGAGTGGCAATATTAGTCATGCGCCGTCGGACATCACACGTCAAACGCCTGCCTAAATAGACAGGTCTTGCAGGACTTGTGGAAAGCCATCAGGTCCCACAAGGCACGTGTCTCCGGCGGCAGCGAGTTCCATAAAACTGGCGCAGCCACTGAAAACGCTCTCTGCCGTGTGGTAGAGAGTCTGCAGAACTTCATACCTGGAACATCAAGTAAGTTGAGCCCCTCTGAACGCAGTGATCTCCTGGGTGCATATGGGGTAAGCCGCTCCTTCAAGTACACTGGCCCCAAACCATATAAGGCCTTGAAAGTCAAAACTAACATCTTGAAGGAGATCCGGAATTCAATGGGCAACCAGTGCTGTTCGCACAGGCGAGCTGCCGCGTTTTGCACCAGTTTGAGTTTCCAGATCGCCGACAAAGATCATCTGGGGAGGCCCTGCTCTCGGTCCTTCCCCTTTCGCATGTGCGTTTGGCGGGGACGAGGCATTCTTGGTCGTGGCCCCCGCCTGTGGAATGCTCTACCTAGCAAGATTGGGTCAGCTCCATCCTTCTTCTATTTTAGAAAGAAGCTCAAAACATAGTTTTAGGACCAGGCCTTTGGACAGTAGTTTTGGCAGTAATCATAATGTTGGAATTTTGACTATGTCAGGCTTTGGACTGGGTCATTGGTTGCTAAATCAGACTTTGATTCAGCTACATGTTAATATTTTTAATGTATTTTAACCTAATGTTTTATCTTTTGTAGAATGTTGTACATAATATGTTATATGTTGTCAGCATCAAATTGCTGCTGTTGTAAGCCTCCCTGAATGCCCCTTCGGGGGTTGAGAAGGATGGGGTGGAAATGTTGGAAATAAAAATAAATAAATGTAGCTATTGGTGTGTACTTTAACAGTACCGCTTTATTCTTCTCCCAATTTCCTTTTCTCTTAGATTGTATCTGTTACATTATAAACCTGAGGGAACACTTATCTTGATGATTTTTGTAAGCTGCTCTGGGAGGCTGCATTGGTTCATGAGCAGGGTAAAAGGCTTCCAGTAAATAAATGTAAATAAAATCATGACCTACAGCACCTTTGGGGATTTAAATTCTGGAAGCACTCACAGCCACATGAAAGTAAAAGATGAGTGGCTCAGGATCTTTGGCGGCTGCAACTTCCTAAACTTGATTGCACTGAGGACTAAACCACGTGAACTCATTCCAGGTCTGGGCATGTACACGTGCAGCATATACAGACTTGTGCTTGCAAAGCTCAAGAGATAAGGTTTGAATGCACAAATAAACATGGGCAGAGATAAAAATCCTTGTACTTTCATATACTTTTGCACATATTTCTTGATTAGCATAGCAGTTGCAAAATAATTGACAAAACTGTTCAGCAGAGAAAACAGGTGATGGTTTTTTTTAAGGCACATGGCACCTGCACAATTACTTGAGTATGAGTACATTGGCATGTAGTAATATCAGACCATCAAAGATGAGAAAAATCTGGTTTCTCTTGTTAATTTTATTCTATTGAGAAAATTGCTTCATGCCTTGTGTAAAGCTGATCATTACAGCTGGCAGCATTTTAGCATCTGCTCTGTTTAAATGACGGCACAGTTTTGTTTGTGGAATTTTTTGTTGTTGAAAAAGACAACTTACAGCATGACTGGTTTCTAGCCACTGTGCTTGCCACATAGTGCATGCACTGCTCTTTGTTATGCATTTTTGTGTGTGATCTTTTGATGCAGAAATTGCTGCCTGATAACTGTATGAGCCATGGAGAGCTTATGCAATTTTTGGTGGAAGCTGGCTCAATGAACCATATCAGTCATACTGGACTATATTAGGATTGGGAACTTTGCCTGCAGTGTCAGTACCGGAATTTTTCATGTTTGAACTAGGAGTCATGATTGGAATGGACAAGACCTTCTGCACCTTCATTGTTAGTAGCCATAGGCCATACACAGAGATACAAAATATGGAATACATACAAAAACACAAATTAGCATAAAATACTATTTATATTCATCAAACAGAGTCATACCTGGGAATACTAAGCAATGTTTGTAATAAAACTTTCCTTTCTCATACAAAAGGTGCATTAATTCCCCCTCCATATTAAAAAGAAGATGCAAAAAGCTTGAAAGTAGAATAGATAGTCCTATTTATCTTTGTAAATGTTGTTTTTGGTGCCTAGGTGTTTTTCTAGCAGCCAGAGTCAATTTTGCATCTTGAATGGCAATAAAAATACTGCTGCTTCCTAGCAATACACGTCTATTCCAGGGGGCATCTGTTTGACAAAGAACAAAGGATGCAAGAAGGAAATTAGTGCCTTAGGGATTTATACATTGAGCAGCTTAATAAATAATGGAGGATATCCTCAATTTTACCAAGCTTGCAAAGCAAAACCTTTAGTGAAATGGGGTATTACTAAACCTCTTTTTATTAAAGGGCATATATTAGAGCTGTGAATAATTGTGAATAATCATCTCTTCAGATGCCAAAATTGATAAAGAGATAGATCACAGATTAGCAAAGGCATATAGTGCATTCGGAAGGCTTCACAAAAGAGTCTGGAGCAACAAACACCTGAGGCAAAGTACAAAAATCAGTATGTACAGAGCTATTGTACAGGGATCACCAGCACTGAGGCCATGCTATAGAGTACACAGCTGCACTGGGCAGGACACATCTCTAGGATGGAGGACCACAGACTCCCAAAGATACTACTCTACGGTGAACTCGCCACAGGTCAGCACAAGAGAGGCACCCCAAAGAAGAGATTTAAGGACTCCCTGAAACAACATCTCAGGCTTGGCCAGATTGAACACCAAAAGTGGTCCAGCCTGGCCTCAAATCGGGAGGCATGGAGATGCACTAAGACATGCCAAACTAGTCTCGTAGAGAAACGACAATGCAGAAAGAACCACAACTTGGAAACAACATCACCCAAAGAGACTTTCTGCTGTTCTTTCTGCAACTGGACTTGCCTATCTCAGATTGACCTTCTTAGTCATCAGTGCGCTTGTAGAAAGCGTGGGATGAGTCCTTCCTGAATCTTCGTTCGCGAAGTAAAGCCAAGAAGCCAAGAGAGAACCGCAACTTGGAAACAACATCACCCAAGGAGACTTACTGCTGTCCTTTCTGCAACTGGACTTGCCTATCTCAGATTGACCTTCTTAGTCATCAATGCGCTTGTAGAAAGCGTGGGATGAGTCCTTCCTGAATCTTCGTTCACGAAGTAATGCCAAGAAGCCAAGAGAGAATAATTGTATTCAATGTATTGCTCTGGCAAATGTAAACTGTTGTTCTAGATTCAGTGCTGTTTTATGAGTAGATTAAGACATTGGGCAACTGAGCATGAATATTACCATTTAGAATAAAGATGGTTTCATTATTTAAATAACTGTTTCAATCTGGTGGACTCAAGGTTTGAGAGCCTCGGTGTTAATTCCTTAGATATGCAAGTTAATTAAAAAAAATTGTAAGGTTTGCGATGAGAGTTTCTGTTCTATAAAACATTTTTGACAAAATAACTTTTGTCAGTACATGGCCAAAAAAACCAACCATGGACATTAATTTCTATGGAATCAAGTTCCTTTTCATCCCTCAAGAGAAATGCAAGCGTACCTTATGGGACGGCTAACAATACTCTGTGGTACTCTGTGCCACTTATAAAGAAGAGATGTTTGAATGCCCGAGATTTCCACAACATACATTAATTGTGGAACTATCATTTTCAAAAACATCTCCAGTGTTGGCATAAGCAGACTTTCATCTAGAAATATAGAAAAATGCACCACAGATTGTAAGGAGAGAGCATTTCAGCCTGTCTGCAACCATAAAAGATGGAATTGAACCCAATATCAAAAGTTACCCCACTCTTCATTAGGTTTTTTATTCAGGTTCCATGTGTAGATTTTCTCTTTCTAGCTAAGGACCAGCAATTTTAGGTTTAGCATAATGATGATTTCTACACCTAGTCAATTTACTTAAATAGCTTTCTCAGTCTCAGTGAAGATTGCAGGTGTATTATCAGTACAAAATCCACGTCTTATATTGATTTTGAAGCCATGAAGTTATTCTATGTTGTTGATGTAGCTGTAGGTAGGACCTAGCCCACTGACCCACCAGTATTTCTGTGAATGCCATTTTGGTGTCATCTTTAGGCACAGAAAGGAGTACACATGTGGAAATTTTGTCCTCTTGGTTGGCAGGCAGAAAGAAGCCTATCTCTATGCGGTTCTGGAATGGATATTTATTTATTTTATTTATTTTATTTACGACATTTATATGCCACCCTTCTCACCCCGAAGGGGACTCGGAGCGGCTTAC
This sequence comes from Anolis apletophallus, assembly GCA_030556195.1. Classification (NCBI taxonomy): domain Eukaryota; kingdom Metazoa; phylum Chordata; class Lepidosauria; order Squamata; family Anolidae; genus Anolis; species Anolis apletophallus. The sequence goes on along the minus strand of JARBWK010000002.1, from coordinate 65,676,420 downwards.
ATGTCATATTTACATAAAAACATACTATATTAATAGCATAATACTAATACATCATTCATAATATTAGTATTTTATAATATTATATTGTTGCTGGGGGAGGAGCTCGGATGTTGCAAGAGACAATATGGAACTGTCTTCTCTGCTCCCTTCTTCACTGTGGCCCCAATATGATGGTCATTTTGTTGTCACTCAATCAGGAGATAATTACAGTACATATCCTTACAGCACTTCATATTCCAACTTCCACATTCTAGTTTCATCATGGGATATATAGATAAGTTGCAAGACAAATAACCAATGGCTATAACTTGGGTTCATCATCCAGTGGTGCAATGGATTAAACTCTTGTTCCGACAGGACTGCTGACTGATAAGTCAGCGGTTTGAATCTGTGGGCAGCAGGTTGAGCTCCCTCATCTCCAGCTCCCCATGTGGGGACATGAGAGAAGCCTCCCACAAATATGATCAAACATCTGGCCATGCCCTGGGTAACGTCCTTGCAGATGGCCAATTCTGTCACACCAGAAGCAACTTGCAGTTTCTCAAGTTGCTCCTGACACACAAAAAATTGAAATGAATGGAAAGTGTAAATATTCTTGCCTAGTGTTGAGTTGTGTCAGTGGGTTTGAGCCCTCTATGTGCTATAAATGTTGAATGAGACTTTGGGTTTTAATCATGCACCAGCATCAGAATTATAGACAGAAGCATGCTAATAATGTATCATGCAGTGAAAAGTATTTAAAAGGGGTTTTTGGGAGGGGAGGAGGCTTCTAGGTGAGATTTCCTAAATGATCTTTAAAAATGAAGCTCTTTTAAAAATAATGTATGACTCCCTTATCTACAGATTTGAAACTCACATTTTCAATTATCTACACTCCAAAGAAATATTTTCCTGTGAAGCATTAGTGGGCTCGCTAGGAATTCAGCGTGATTTCATAACGTGCTTCCAGCCCAATTATAGACAAAATAGTGGGTTTGCTATTACAGTATACACAATTTCAGGTATCTGAGGGCAGGGTAGTGATGGAACACATGCTCTGTGAATATGGGGTCATACTGTACTCTTCTGATCTGACCTAGCAAGCTTTTCTGAGATGCAGGTTTAAGATGCTTAATGGTGTGGTCCATCACTAAGCAGTTATTGTATTTGCTGGTAAGACCACTAGCATCAGAAATGGAGACTTAACACTTGGATAAAGCAACTGTCCATTTTTGCCAACAGACCACATCCTGAAGTCTTTATTGATTTCAGACACCCATAAAACGGTGCGTTCAACCAATCCATATAATATGTTGTTTTTTAGGTAATACTCTCTGGAGTTGATTCTATAAATACTACGTAATCTAGAATTTTGGTTAGCTAACTTGGCATGATAACTTCTGGGCAATTTTTAACCCACCCCCCACCCTTCCCAAAAGCTCAGGTAGGAGGATTTAAAACTTCTCAGTGACAGGCTGTCAGTAAGTCTTGTTTTGAGAGAACCTTTGAAAAGACATCCTCCACCAGTGAGAAAAGTTACACACACATTACGATGTGTCTCTTGTACTGTTGCACATTACGGAACCACTGTTCAACGCTTGATACATGTATTTCTTTTGCATGGTTTGTTCTGCTTGATATGGCCTTGTGGCTAATGCAATAAACTATATACTATACTGTCTCTTGGAGTATACTCCTCAAGTACACTTGGAAAAATAGGCAACTCCAGTAGCAGTAACCCTGCTGCTCATCATTGCTTCTGAAGAATTTTGAAGTCAGTGTTTCAGAGAAGGACATTCAAGGAAAGAAGGGGAGAAATTACAATTAGTGATTCCTTTTAAATCCTTGCTGCTTTTAACTGTTTTGCTTCAGAAGTTTGTTTGTGTAAGTGCCTGTTTTATGTACTTGGTCACACCCACAGAACTCCATTATCAACAAAGAAGTCACACCAGCATAAAATTGGTGGAACTAACAGATTCTGGTTTGAAAAAGTCCTCATATAATTGCTTGCTTAATTTCCATCCCAGTCATCAGAATTCCCGAGCTTTCATGCTGCTCTCTGTTTTCACCCTTTGTTCTATAATGTTTATTTAGATAGGGTGTTGCTTGATTTTTATCTCCCAGTGCAGAGTTGCTTTCAGCATGTTCTTTTTTTTTTAAAGAGAGAAAAACATGTTTGATCCTGATTCATAACTGTTAGCAAAGGGTTTCTGCTGGCAGGGTGTCCCTTGTAAGCAGAATATGTCTGCAGTAGAAGTTTGCTAGTGTCACTTCAATCCCTGTTGTCAATGTGGACCCTTACAGTTTGCTTAGTCTGTGCTTACTTGTGTAAACTTAAATCACTGCTCTCTTTTTTTAAGTTGTCCTCAAAAGAATCCTAACAACAGCAGCAGCAGCAACAACAAATTAAAATTGACTATATTAATAGTGGAGCCCCTGGTGACACAGTGGGTTAAACTGCTAAGCTGCTAAACTTGTTGACTGAAAGGTCGCAGGTTTGAATCCAGGGAGTGGCGTGAGCTTCCACTGTCAGCTCCAGCTTCCGCCAACCTTGCAGTTCGGAAACATGCAAATGTGAGTAGATCAATAGATACCGCTCCAGCGGGAAGGCAACAGCGCTCAATGCAGTCACATGACCTTGGAGGTGTCTATGGACAATGCTGGCTCTTTGGCTTAGAAACAAAGATGAGCACAAACCTTCAGAGTCAGGCACAGCTGGACTTAATGTCAGGGGAAAACCTTTACCTTTACCTAATAGTGGTTTGCAAAGATATTCAATGATGATTAAAACAATCCACTATTAGAAAAGCTCAGAAGGCTGGATGGATTTCATATGTGAGTTCTAGTATGAAGAAGCTTGTGTCTCTTACAATAATAAGGGGATTTTCAAAGGTCATCATAGAAGAAGCAGGAAGGGTACAGATGAAAACCAGTCAAGTACTTTGCCCAGTGAAACTGCTCTACTCTTCAAGGTTTTTTTTCAGTGTCAGGAACAACGTGAGAAACTGCAAGTTGCTTCTTGTGCGAAGATCTTCAGGTATCTTATGGGAATTATCCCACAGAGCAGACCTGGGCAATTACCGGCCCTCCAGGTGTTTTGGACTTCAACTCCCAGAAATCCTCGCCAGTTTACCAGCTGTTAGGATTTCTGGGAGTTGAAGTCCAAAACACCTGGAGGGCCGGTAATTGCCCAGGTCTGCCACAGAGGAAGGATAGAGATTAACTTGATTTTTGAACAGGGATGGCAACTACAATCATTGGGATGTTTTGGCCTGAACTTTTTTTGAACCTCCAATTCTTGTCCATGCGGGGGAGGGATAATGAGAATTGTAGGCTAGAACAGGCATGGCCAAACTTCGGCCCTCCTGGTGTTTTGGACTTCAACTCCCACAATTCCTAACAGCCAGTACTTTTTAAAATCCTTGTATTTAAAAAGTATTTCAGAGTGTGAATGTGTGTATGAGTGATATGAGTAGCCTTGGTATGATTCCACTTTTCCATTATCTACACATGATGCACCTGCATTTCATTGTGATGTTAAATCGGGAAAGACATCAGCTGAAATGGTTAATGCAATGAGATGTTTTGCTACATGTTAACTTCCTGAGTCAGGAATACCTGTGTAGATTATTCAAATCAATGAATATATAACTCTGTCTCCACTGCGTATTACAGGGTATATTGCGGTGGAACAGAGGGAAATTAATTGCTTAAAAGAGGCTGGGAAGATTGCGGAAAAACCTATAATCATTTATCATGTTCTGCTGCACTTGTGAGGGTTATAAATCTTAGGTTATACACAATATATTTATTTTTTAAGCTGCACACATTCATCATTTCCTCCTTTAAAAACAAGTCTCTCTCAACAATGCAAGTATCCTGTAGTTTTCAGGTGATGGTATTCACTGTAGCTTTCCTGATGAATGCTGTTGCTTTAAATGGAAGGTGAAGACAGATGAAGGGTACGCTGCTAATGTAATGGACAACAGTTCAGTCCATAGGAAAGAACGCTCCAGTTACATAGCCATTAAAAGTTAAATTATTAATGCAGTGTCTCTGGTGGATGAAGCTTTTTGACTGCTGGGTATCCTTTGACATTTGGCATGTTAATAGCTGGGATTATAGGAGGTGTACTGCATAAGGGGAGACATGTAACATGAACAAAGGCTTAGATTCTGAGCTGGGCACGAGGCAGTCTTCATTTCTAGAAAACTTGTTTTCTAATGCCCGAGTACAAAGAAAGTCAGACAGAGGTGTGTACTGAGATGGGACATCACGTTTTCCTATATCGGTCATGAATCCGGTGCAGAACTTTTAATCAATCTTGAATTTGATAAGAGACACTTAGTTTTAAAAATGGAGAAAGCGGCTATCTCAAAAAATGTGACATTGGTGGGCAATGATTTCTTTCTTCCTTGTGAATCCTGAACAGTGTGGCATATTTTCCCTTGCTGTAACAATTAGTGCAACCATCTCGCTTAACTGATGTGACAGAGTGTCACGGAACATTAGCATTTACAGAGAGACGATCTTTGCCCATTGGGAGCTTAACCTGAGGCACAGGAAAGAGGAAGAATCAACTGCCTAGATAGATGGTTTTGTTCAAACACAAAGGCCTGGTTTGGCTATCAAGATAAACAGTGATGCATTGTTACACGTTTAAGCCTTGGGCCCTTTTACCCCTTCTCCTTTCTCTGCCATACTCGTGAAGAGGAAGATTGGAAACTTTTGTTTCCTATTGCAGTGCTGTGTTGTGTCTAAACCATGGCTAATCTTAACAATAGCTTGCAGAAATAAACCGGCTTAATTAATTGTCCTTACAAGTTGTCATTATAGGATTTGTATGATGAGACCTGCATTTCTGAATGTATCATTTGACTTCAGGCAGTTGAACCTACTGGAATGGTTAGACTAGAGGCAAAGATTTATAGGTCAGAAACAATACCTTGCAAATAAACTGGAAGCAGTTGGTCTGTGAAATGCACCAGACAGTAGACTGGCTTTTGTATTTTGTGTTTGATGTAGCTTTTCAATTCTTTTCAAGGGTAGCCCCAGATAGTGTTCACTGAGGTAGACTTATTGATGGGAAATTAAACAATGGATCACTGGAATGATATCCTCTTTCCTAGAAAGCATTGCAGGGGCACCTCATCTACTTGTTAAAACCAACAGTAGGACTTCAACATTAGTCTTGGGTCTGAGAGCATATCCAAGCTACAAATCTGGTATTTCAGAAATTGATCCAACACAGGTGATCACCTCGATTCAAAGCTGGCTTTATTTTATTTATGTATTTACCATATTTAAACCCCATCCTTCTCAACCCCGAAGGGGACTCAAGGCGACTTAGACATGGACAATTATTCTATTTATTTACTTATTTACTTACTTACTTACTATATTTCTATACCGCCACTCTTTGCCCAAAGGTGACTCGAGGCGGTTTACACATGGTAACCAGTGCCCAAATATAAAATATTTATATTTAGGGCTATAAAGGCTAAAGCCAGCACTTAGAATTGTGCCCGGTTGCCAAAAGCAGCCAGTGGAACTGGCACAACAGAAGCTGCCACTCTAGTTATCAACCTGGCTGCTGTCCATTGGACCAGTTGAAGTTTCCGAACAGTCTTCAAAGGCAGCCCCACATAGAGAGTGTTGCAGTAATCTATACGGGATGTAACAAGAGCGTGGAGTACCGTGGCCAAGTCAGACTTCCCAAAGTACGGGTGCAGCTGGCACACAAGTTTTAACTGTGCAAATGTTCCCCTGATCACTGACGAAACCTGGGGTTCCAGGCTTAGTGATGAGTCCAGGATCACACCCAGACTGCAAACCTGCATCTTCAGGGGGAGTGTAACCCCGTCCAACACAGGCTGTAACCCTATGCGCTGTTCGGCCTTTCAGCTGACCAGGAGTGCCTCTGCGTACAGATGATACCGCATCCCGAAACTCTGGATGACCTCCCCCAGCGGCTTCATGTAGATGTTAAACAACATGGGAGACAATATTGAGCCCTGAGGAATCCCACATGACAATGGATGAGGGGTTGAACAGGAGTCTCCCAGTAACACTATCTGGGAATGGCCCTCTAGGAAGGACCGGAGCCACTGCAAAACAGTACCTCCAAGTCCCATTTCCGTGAGGCGTCCCAGAAGGATACCATGGTCAATGGTATCAAAGGCCACTGAGAGGTCCAGCAGAACCAACAGGGACACACTCCCCCTGTCAAGCTCCCAGCATAGATCATCCACTAAGGCAACCAAAGGCTGTCTCGGTACCGTGCCCCGGACTAAAACCAGACTGTGCCGGATCCAGATAATCAGTGTCTTCCAAGAATACCTGGAGTTGTGAGGTCATCACACATTCTAGGACTTTGCCCAAAAAGGAGAGTTTGGAAACAGGCTGATAGTTGACAAATTGAGTGGGGTCCAGTGATGGTTTCTTCGACAGCGGTTTTGTAACAGCTTGTTTTAAGCTGGCTGGAATGCTGCCTTCCCGAAGGGAGGCATTAACAGCCACCTTTACCCACTTGGCCAATCCCCCTCTGGCTTCCTTTACAAGCCAGGATGGGCAGGGGTCTAGTATGCATGTGGTCGCTCTCATCCCTCAGAGTATCTTGTCCACATCCTCGGGTTTCACCAATTGAAATGAATCCATTAAAACTGGACAAGCAGGTGCTCCAGCTACATCCACAGAGACTGCCGTTAACATGGTGTCTAGACCTGAATGGATCAAAGCGACTTTCAATGCCTTAAACAACATACAATTAAAATATACATTTAAATTAAGATTAAAATTAATACACATTTAAACAATTCAAAACATTACATCCATTATTAAAACCAAGCCATACACAATCGTGATCCCAGGCCATTACAGTAGTCATTGCACATAGTCCAGATCCTTCTATTGTACTTCTTCAAAGGCTTGATTTCAAAGCCTCATTTTCACACTCTTTCTGAAGGCCAGGAGGGAGGCGACTGATCTAATATCACTGGGGAGGGAGTTCCACAGCTAAGGAGTCACCGCCAAGAAGGTCCTGTCTCTCGTCCCTACCACTCGCACTTGCATTTTCTGATAACCAACAAAATCTCTGCCTTATTTGAATTAAGCCCAAATGTGTTCACCCACAGCCAATCTCTACAGTAGATCCTGATTGTGATTTTAAAATCTCTTTGGCATCAGTTGAGAAAGAGGGAAGTCAGGGGATAGTCAGCATAATGAAAAGACGTACCCCAGATTTGGATGGCTTCTCTCGGCTGTTCCTTGCATATGTTAAAAGACATGTATGAGGGAACCTCATAAGCAAACAGAAATAAGCTACCAGTGCCGGCTTTTGGAAACATTTAGTAAAAGAACAGGGATCAGTGCAAAAAGGTGAACTGGAATCCTATCTCAGCTAAATTTCTCATAAGAATGAAATGCAGCTGAAACTGAACTTTTGCAAGTTTAACTTTTGTGGACTTGATAATTTGATAGCTCGACACCAATGACATCTGGGGGAGATTTTTGCAGGATATAATGACTAGAAAATATAAAGGCAGCTAAATATAACATCATTATATAAGCGAATATCATATATCTATTACAACCAACTACTGACTAGCCCTCTTCTTCCTATTCATATTCGTTAGAATAGATATACCTGAAAAATTATATTTTTTCCTGGTGAACATTGATTCTAAAAATAATAACCATAAACTTAATAAACTGTATTTATATTCTGCCCCCTGTCCCCAAAGGGACTCGGGACACCTCAGACAATTCCAACTTTGGAACTATAACATTACCAGACTACAAATTATCGATGTGATCAAGGTACACTATATGAAACTTTTCATACATTAAGAAAAAATATGCAAATTATAAGGGCATTTTCTCAATATTAAGTTACGCTTACTGTTGGCCCTCCACGTTTGCAGATTTTGTGGATTTGGTTAATATGTTCCCACTAGGAATCTCTGGGTCCTCCAGGGTGATCCTGTGATCTACAGAAGTTATTCTGGAGGATGGAGATTCCTAGAGAAAATACATCTCTAGGAACCTCTAGTCCAGATCCTCCAGTGTGATTCTATATTCAATTTCTGAAGGAAGTTACTATCAAGTTACGTAGGAAAATCTATAGATTCCTAGAGGGGTATTTTCACAGGTTAAAAAAGTGGATTTTTTATTTGCCGTTTCCCCACTTTTGCACTGGGTCCTGTGCCCCCAGAAGTGGAGGGCTATTGTAGTTGTTTATATGTGCAGATTATTATTGTTTGCTTCCCATTTAACATAGGTGAATGCATAGGATGTGTGAATATAATTGTATTTTAATGTATTTTAGTGTCAAATGCGGGAGGGTTTTATATTGTGTTTTATACTGCAATTGTGATGTAGGCATCAAATTATGCCTTTTGGAAGTCGCTCTGAGTCCCCCCTCGGGGGTGAGAAGAGCGGGGTAAAATGCCATAAATAATAATTCTGTTCATGCATTTTTCTGCAAGCACAGCCTCGATTCTGCAAGCACAAAGCCCAGAGGCTCTTTCTTTGAAAGCTGTTAAAAAGAGGCTGGATGGCCATCTGTCAGGGATGGTTTGAATGCGATTTTCCTGCTTATTGGTAGGGGGTTGGACTGGATGGCCCATGAGGTCTCTTCTAATTTCATAATTCTTTAAGTCATGGCTGAGTAAGAATACCTTTGGTTTTGTTTCTGCCCACTCCACTTTTTGGCTCACCTCTCCTTGTTGGTTTTATCTGAATAATTAAAAGAGATAAATTGTACTAAATCTGTAAGCCATTTAACGCAATCTAGGAATATAGCTTATTTGATACATGTGATGGGTGTTCTCGGTAAAGCAGCTGCAGTTCACTACACTGAATAGTCTTATTAGTGATTGTTGCTGTACTTTGCAGTCTCAGTCTTTTCCCATCGCAAAATTGACCTATCACTTAAAATAATGTAATGTGAGGCTCATTTTGTATATTGTACGACAGCACATTACATTCTTGTTCCTTGCAAAGCTTTCTTCAATATATCTTTAACTAGTGTTTTGCTGTGGCTAGTTTGGTGGATTGGGATTTGTCACATGTGCTGCACAATAAGATTAGCCCTTATTCTTTCCTTACTCTTCCACTGGAAAATGCTTCTGTGACAGTACACATTTATTTCCCATCTGCATTGGCTGAATATACGTCCCATTGTAATGAAGATATATATTTTCCCTCAGCATGGATTTCTGTTGTGATGAATAAGTGGAGTAGATAAGGTGAAATTAAACTCCTGCTAGAAGAATGTGGCTGACTTCAATATAATTCCTGCTGTGCATCTTCATAACAGTTTTGTTTCCCATTGACAAAATGCAAATGCCGCTCATTTTTGTTATTGATTTGCTTAGAGAAAGCTGCTGAAATCTAATCCAGGCAGGAAATAACTTGAGATGCATTATACTTTGCACATATTTCTTAAATTTATTGTTGAATAGAGAACATTAAGGAAGAAGGGAGAGTCTCTAACGTTTTACAAAAAGTTACTATGAGAGTTATTATTTTCTGTATAACTGGTAATGATTTGCAGTGGTTATGCTATTTGAGAATAAATAAAATGACTGTGTTTGTTATACATACAGATGTGCTCTAACCTCACTGTGTAGCATACATAGTGAACATGATTTCACAGGTTTCTTTGCATGTGTTAGGACTTTCTGATGCACCATGGAGGAGGGAAATATTCAGTTTTCAGTATCAGTCTCATGGTATATGTATGCATGCTATATTTCTCCAGTTTATTTTGAAGAATTCAAGAGAAATATGCCTTCCTTCAAAATATGAATGTTGTGGCTTGATGTTCATATACTGTCTGAAAAAGTGCTGAGTGGAATAGAATGGTTTTGTTGTAGTTCAGCCTATGATTGTGCCTGATGTCAATGGGGAAGATGGTTTTTTCTAGGCCTGAGTCAAGCCCAGGCCTTGCTGAGATCCCCAGGTTTCTCATGAACAGAATGTTTCTCTTGTAGGTTCCCAAGGTCAGATTTCTGGGAGAGGCCCACAGCAGTCTTTCTCTGAGAAACTGTCTTCTGAGGATGATTTGTCAGGTGCAGAATTTAATGCACCTAGCAAAATTCACAAGATCAGGAGGTCAGTCCGTCTGTTAGAAAAGGAAGATAAGAAATCATTATCTGGTTGCAAGGGGAAAATGAAATGTTTTCCTTTCGGTTCATGGGACAGAAAAAGCTTTATATGATATGAGGAAAGGATTCTAGCTCAGTCTCGTCAACGTTCGAGTTTCATGACAGTCTTGTTTCCAAGTGGATTTCTAGTTTCATGTTTCAAGTTTTGCCAGGTTCCTGATCTGGGCATTGGATCTCCATGCTGCCTTGTTTGCAATTGCAATTTTGATTCATCTCTCTCGGCATTACTTCACGAATGAAGATTCTTAGGAAGGACTCATCCCATGCTTTTTACAAGCACATTGATGACTAAAAAGGCCAACCTGAGATAGGCAAGTTCAGTTTCAGAAAGCACAGCAGAAAGTCTCCTTGGGTGTTGTTGTTTCCAAGTTACGGTTCTTTCTGCGTTGTCGTTTCTCTTTGAGACTCATTCAGCGTGCCTTCTCGATTTTGATTCATAATTTGTTGGATTTAATAGTCCACTTTGTCAAATTGGATTAGGGACAGAGACCAAGGGTTAAGGCCCCACCCCACCCCTATGTCCTGATCCTTCATACTATCTAAAATTAAAGGCACATGGTGGCTTGCTACACCCAAAATTGAATGGCTAGTTATGCTGTATGGCAGTTCCAGAGCTGCTGCCTCCACAAGTTCCTGTGCCCACTGTGGCCATCCACCCAGGAAATGTGGGATATGCTGCTGCCAGAACTGGAAAAGAAGCCAGAGCAATAAGTTACTGCCCAAAACTGGAAGCAAGAAGGAGCAATTATGCGGCTTTTAAAAACCTGCGAGTCTTTTTAGGTACTTGAGCCATGGTAAACAAAAGTGTTTCTTCCATCAGAAAGCAGTTTTTCTTGTACAAGCAAGCCAATAGATTTGATCACTGTAAATAGAAACCATTTCGTGTACTCTGCTAGTTAACACCTGTCACATTATAGCTCTGGGCTTTGCTTTCCAGATTCGATTTTAAGTAATTGTTATCTCTCTCAAGTGAAATTGATGCCTCTACCCTAGTCCTTGAGGGCATGCATGTAGACACTATGCTTTTACAAAATCATAGTCTCAGTTTGGTTTATGTTATGTGTTCATCTTGCTTTGTTTTGTTAGGTAATTAGTACTGACTAAATTTTCATTTTCATCTTGATGCCTTAAAATTATGATCAGGGTTCAATGATCTGCTCTGATATGGTGAAAGTATATCTGGTTGTTTCTGCAAGTAGTTTCTTTGGATTTTGATTTATAACAGTGTACTTTTAGTACTCATTCTCTCATTAGGAATCTTATATAACTTTCATTTATCATGAAAATAACTTTGAAAAATATCACTTATGCACATGTTTTTATTGGAACCATTAATCAGTAATGGACCCAATGTTCTTGAGCACTGGTGCTCACTTAGGAGTCTTTATCCATTTGTTTTCTGCAGTTTATTACTTGAAATGACAACCCTGCAAAACGGTTGGCCCAGCTGGATTTAGTCAGTTATATTCCATTTCGATTTGAAAATGTATTTACTGCCCCTAAATTATCAGTGGAAAGAAGTGCATTTCTACTATATGTGTGAGAGAGTGAAACATATAAAACTAACATGGGAAACTGCATATGTTTGTACTTGTGTGCATTCCCATATGCACATGCATACATAAACTCAAATGGTAAGCACTGAAAAACACATATTCAAAACAGCATGCTGTAAAACAATAGAACATTTAGGGAACTCATGTTTGCAGAACTCATGTTTAAGAAAAAAATATATTGGGAGAAATAGTGTTTCCCAGAAACCAAGATTGAGCCTAGCCAGTATATACAGAAAGCTAATGTCTGTTGGATTAAAAAAAATAGAAAAGTCAAAGGAGAAGAATTTTGTTGCAGACCATACCAGTATATATCTGAACTTTTCATGTTACCCACATTGTAAATGTTATTTCAATAATGTGGAAGACCATGATTAATGTTGATGATGTTGTGTTGATACAATGGTTTAATCTAAAAAGAATAATGTTTAAACAAGTAAAAAAATACTGATTTGATCTGAATGTAATTTAATAATAGCCATAATTATCAAAATAATGCTACAGGATGGCAGATATGTGCAAGTTCTTTATGGTGTAAAGTAGAATCACAAACTCTTGTGCATTTATCTTTCTCCCATTATGTATTGTTAGTCAAAGCTGGTTACTTTGTTCTTCAGTTATTAAAGTACAGTGTGACCCCTTTATCTGTGGGGGATACATTCCTGAGTTCACTATAGAAATGAATTACTTTTCCCAGAAGTTGCCATAGAGTTTCCCTGGAGGATCTAGCAAATTCTTAAGAGAGATTCCTTGTCATTCCTTAGTTTATTAATTTGCTCTCTTTGGAGAACAAATCACAGTCTAACATTTTTCCTTATCCCATCTGTCCCTCTGCTCAAGTACAGATGTTTACAGAAGTATGGGGGCCATTGGCCCTAATGACCACCAAGCCCACCTAACACAACCTTGTCCCATGTTAAAGTCGGGGAATGCTCCCTACCTTCAGGGAAACTCTGTAGCTCACCTACACTTTGACCTCTCACTTTCCCTGGCCTCCTGTGGCCCTGTAACTAGAGATTGCACTTACCAGTCTCTTGTGTCCTCAGTTTAGCAGTGAACATGAGACACAAAATTGTTGATGGTCATCGGTCATTTCATGTACTGATTGCATAAGAGCAATCAGAGAAGTGAGGTTGAAAGAAGAGATGATTCCACTTCCCTCTCCAGTGGCACTCTGGCCACCAGAGCTACAAGCAGCAGATGTTTTGAGCCAGGTGGTCAGTGCTAAGCTGAGGACACAAAGAAGATATTAACATTAGTTGTTGTGTGGCACTGAACCATGTTCAGCATTGCCAGGCCCTCTGGAAACCCGCCAGCCACTGGACCAGTTTGGTGGCTGCTGTACAGACTCACCCAGTGTTGCGCTAGAGCCCTAAGACACCTTTTCATCATAAACCACATTCTGTCCAGGTAATCCAGTAAATAAACGTTTATTAAGAGAAGAGTATATAAAAATAAGCACATCGAAAAAGGAGAATCAAAATTCAAAGAGTTATTTCTAAGATAGCCAAGATTCCAAGATCCATTCAAATACAGTCCCAAGAGTTAATCCACCGATATATCCATAAACATGACAGCATGAATCCAAGGCAGGCAAACTTTGCCACACATTGAAACTACAAACAGGAACAAACTTACTTCTGGCAGATTCTCGTGAGAACTGATATTTATTTATTTATTTACATATTCTGCCCTTCCACCAGAGGGAGCTGTCGCATTCCTTCATTCTTTTTCATACTTCCAGGAGATTTTATGGCCTTGTAAATCAGTTAAATTAGCCTCCCCACAAAGTGGCACCTAATTTTCCTACTTGACAGATGCAACTGTCTTTCGGGTTGCAAAGGTCAACAACAAGCTACACAATTTGGTCGAGAGCTCACCCTGACCCAGGCAGGCCTCGAACTCATGACCTTCTGGCCGGTAGAGATCTTATGCAGCTGACTCTCAGCCAGCTGCACCACAGTCCCGGTGGTTTCTCCAATCTCATGGGAAACTGCCAGGAGATTCCAAAACAACTTTTTCCAAGCCACTTCTATCCTCCGGGTCCTTCGAATCTATCCCAACATCCCTTCCTCATTTTCTGAGCACTCAGAATCTAACTCAGCCCCAATCCAGAGTAGTCCAGTCCACATAAGCTGTCAGTCAGGTGGCCTGTGTAAATGAGCCCCCAGACATGACAATTAGAAAACGCTTTGTCTTCAGTGCATCTTGGAAATTTGTTACTGTATTTCTGAGATTTACACCATATCTTTCTTGGCCACATTGTAATTCCAAAGCTATCTGGAAAAGACGCAAAGTGGAGAAATGCTAGTGGGAAAGGACTCTCATGTTACTATTAATGCAACAGAATAGCTTGACAACAAATTCTAATCTGTATTTAATTGGATTTGGCACAAGTCTTTCTTTACTTGCATTCCAGCTGTCCCCCTTCTTGCTTCATTGCTCTTGACTCAGGTGCCTAAGAAGGACCTGCCCACATGTTGCTTACATGGCATATTAATATGTCTCCCCTTGTAGGCACTGATCAACCTACATTTGAAACCAAATATCCATGTGTGATTCTTCATAAAAGTATATGGATATAAATTACTTCTTTGTCCTTCTTACCAAAAAGATAAACTTCTTTTTTCCTCATGCCACTACCTGTTTATATAAACTCGTAATACTGGTCTGAGTTATTCTGTTGCCAATAAAAACATTAGAGGTTTTATTTCCTGAGAGAAAGATAAGTAGCCACAGCCAGCCATAATTGCAAAAATAAACTATAAATAGAAAATGAAAAGTTTTTCCAGAGCCTATGAACATTTTTGTCTGGAAGTTAAAGAGCCAAAAACACTGGCTTTTGCACATTAAAATATACATCAGCCAAAATTCTGTGTCATGAGATTTAGTGATAGCCATTAACTTAAACGGCTTTAAAACTGAATCTCCCAGATTCACAGAGGTACCTCTGTGGGTTTGCCTATTCAAAATCTTCAGTATGGCACTTAGTAGTTATCTAACTGAAGGACAACACGGTGGAGTTTGAGCATCACTGGGAAATCTTTGGTCCTCCATGTTTTGTTAGCATCAAATATGGTTTATATGTTTGCGCCAGTGACTTGGAAAGATGATGACTTTTTAATATTTTCTTTTTAAATGAAAGAAATAAACACCAAACTAAATGGGATTATTCTTGCATGCATGCAATTCATTTGAGCTTTTTTGTTTGCTTTTTATTATGGGAATGATACCACTAGAGAGCCTGAGCCACCCACAAGCTGATGTCTTGAAGAAGTTTAACTATTCTTGCCCTGATTCTGACAAAAACAATGAGTTCACCATAGCTGATATTAAGCAAAATCCAGAGCACTTACATTTTTATTGTTACCAGGAGCCCACACAGGTAGCAAGGGTGGAGGCAGTTGAAATACTTATTTTTCAGATCAGTTAATCCCTGGAAGCTCTCACTTTAGGATTTGAGCACTCAAAGGGGCACAATTAAGGTTGCCAGTTTCCTTTTTTTAAAATTGCATTTATTAGCTGCTGTTATGAATTTAGTAATAAATGAATTATGTGCTAGGAAGATTGCATCCTGAAATAAACTTGGATTGAAACAAATGTTAGATTGTGTTGCCTAACAAAGAAACCCTCCCTGATAAAATATTCTGCAGTTGTGTAGAGTTCAAAGCTTTTTAAAAAAATCGTGCAAAGTATGATTTTTTTTCTTGCACACAACAAACTGACTTGGGAATTAAGTTGATCTGTTGTTTTTGTGTGCCTTTGAATTGATTCTACTTATAGTGACACTATTCTAGATTATTGTTGGCAAGATTCATTCAAAGAAGTTATGCCATTGCCTTCTTCTATGGGTGTGAGAGTGTGAGTTGTCCAAGGTCACCCAATGACTTTCCAAGGCTGAGTGAGTCTATGAATCCTGGTCTTCTGGAGCCCTAATTGGACAACCTATTTATTATATTTATATTTATTTACATCATTTATATTCCGTCCTTCTCACCCCGCAGGGGACTCAGGGCAGATCACAATGCACATATACAGGCAAACATTCAATGCCATAGATATACAACATATATAGACAGACAACGAGCTACACAATTGGTCGAGAGCTCACCCTGACCCAGGCAGGCCTCAAACTCAAGACCTTCTGGTCCAGGGGAAGGGAACCTATGGCTCGGGAACCAGATGTGGCTCTTTTCATGATTTCATCTGGCTCTTCAGAGCAGCCCGGTTTCCCAGCATGCAGCGGGGAGGAGTGACGCAAATGCGCCATGACTGCCGCTTCCGCACCGCCTTTCCCGCCTCTTCCTCATCCCCCGCTGCTCTCGGGGGCCTGCACCCTCTTTACTGGGGATGAAAGATGTGGCGGCAGCTCGTCCTCGTCTTCCTCTTCGTCCTCAGCCATGGGCCTCAGGGGAGATGGCAGAGGCGGGCCCAGCCCTGGTGCCGTGGACCCGGCCTCACTGCATCCGGGGGACACCCAGCTCATCGCCCTCATTGTCAGGCAGCTCAAGAGCCGCTGCCTCTTCGACGCCTTCCGGAGGGACTGCCTCGCCGACATCGACACCAAGGTCCGCCTAGGCCACACGCCCTCCTCCCCCTTCCTTCCTTCCTTCCTTCCTTCCTTCCTTCCTTCCTTTCTCCCTTTCTTTTTCTTTCATTCTTTTTCCTCCCTCTCTCCCTACCTTCTTTCCTCCCTCCCTCTTCGTTCCTTCCTCTTCCATTCTTTCCTTCTTTCCTTCCTTTTCCCTCCCTCTCTCCCCTTCCCTTCTTTCCTCCATTCTCCCTCTTCCTTCTTGCCTCTTCCTTCCTTTCTTTCTCCCCCTTCACCCTTTCCTTCTCCTTCTCTCCTTCGTTTTCCCTCCCTCTCTCTCCTTCCTTCTTTCCTCCATTCTCCCTCCCTCTTCCTTCCTTCCTTCCTCTTCTATTCTTTTCCCCCAAGTTTTCATTTCATTCTCCTTTCTTTCATTTTTACTTCCCTCTCTCCCTCTTTCTTTTTCCTTCATTATTTTACTTTTTCCTCAATCCCTTTCCTTTCTTTTCCCCACCCTTTCCTTTCCTCCTCTTCTATTCTTTTCCTCCAAGTCTTCCTTTCCTTCTCCTTTCTTTTTTCCTTCCCTCTCTCCCCCTTCTTTCTTTTCCCCTCCTTGTCTCTCTCCTGCTTTTCTTTTCTTCTTTTTCCATTGTTCGTTCATCTTTTCTTTCTTCCTCTCCCCTTCCCTCCTTTATTTCGTCTTTCTTTCTTTCCCCCTTTCTTCTGTCTTCTCTTCCTTCCCAGAGTCCTGAGCATGCCTTTTCCAGAGCCAGGTCTGAAGTGTTCAGTCATTTTGCCAGGGAAATCCTTTTCTCATAGTATGTATCAGGGCCGTAGCCAGGATTTTGATTCGGGAGGGGCTGAGTCTGAGTGGGAGAGGGTCTACCCTAGCAAGCCTTTTGTATCGTTATCCCAATACCCCCATGCATATGGGATATATTGATCTTGGTGATCAGATCATGATATGAATAAACATAACAGTTTAAATAATGTACCAGCAAGGCCTTCTCGTGGACCATCCTAAGAATTTCGGGGGGGGGGGGCTGAAGCCCCCTCGACACCCCCCCCCCCGGCTACATGCTTGGTATGTATGTATATACCCACATTTAGTTGAATTCAGTCTTTAAATATATTATATATTTATATGGCTCTCACTGAAATAAATTTCTAAATATTTTGCTTTCATGGCTCTCTGAGTCAAAAAGGTTCCCAACCCCTGTTCTCGTCAGTAGAGATCGTATACACATTCCCGGTGCCATGATATACCATGATAGCTCTTATAATACACCATCCCTGCCTATTACACAACAATATGTGCACAACCTTTGTATACACTATTTATTTATTTATTTTTATTTATTTATTTATTGTTCATTCTTGTATACCGCTCCTTCCAGCAGGCTCGGGGCGGTTTACATAAAATCAATTTATAAAACAGCAACAATTCAATTTAAGAACAGCAACAATATAAAACAGCATAAAAACAATAGTTTATATAGGACTCAAGAATTTGATGTCTTCCTCAGGAGCCATTTAGGTTAAAAGCCTGCCTAAAAAGTTACGTTCTACAGGCTCTCCGAAATGCGGCCAATTCCTTAATGGCACGGACTTCATCTGGCATTGAATTCCATAGCAATGGCGTCTCTACGGAAAAGGATCTTGATCTGGTTGTGGACAACCGGCAGGAATGAATGGATGGAACTACTAAGAGGTTTTGCTCTTTCGAGCGTAGTGATCTTGGGGGAACATATGGGGTAAAGCGGTCCCTCAGATACACTGGCCCTAGACCATACAAGGCTTTAAAGGTTAACACCAACACCTTGAAAGCAATCCGGTACTCTATTGGTAGCCAGTACAATGGCTGCAGAATAGGTGTAATGTGCTCTCGTGCGGGTGCTCCCACCAGCAGTCGAGCAGTAGCATTTTGCACTAGCTTGAGTTTCCAGATTGATGACAAAGGAAGGCCAATGTAGAGGGCATTACAGTAGTCCAGTCTCGAGATGACCGTTGCCTGGATCACAGTGGCTAGGTCGCAGGAAAACTACAGGTGTAGTTTCCTTGCAAAATACAGTCAAGTTCCAACAATATTATGTCCTCCCCTTTCCTCCATATAGCAACCCTCAAGACTACATGATCACTGCCACACAAGGATCCTACGTTTGCTCCATTACTAGTTTTTCCTTGTTGGTAAGGATCAAGAGAACTGCGGTGGTGCAATGGGTTAAACTCTTGTGCTGGCTGAACTGCTGACCTGAAAGTCAACGGTTTGAATCTGTGAGATGGGGTGAGCTCCTGTCTGTCAGTTCCAGCTTTCATGAGGGAACATGAGAGAAGCTTCCCACCGGCGTCCCGTGGGTAACGTCTCTGCAGACGGCCAATTCTCTCACACCAGAAGCAACTTGCAGTTTCTCAAGTAGCTTCTGACACAATAATAAAAGCCGAAGATGTCTGACCTCTTGTTATTTCTTCCACTTTCTATAGAATGAAATTGTTAGCAAGAGCAACTGAGAATTTGTTGAATCTTACATTTTGGCAGAGTTTGACCCTCAACAAATATCAGGGTAGTTGAAGTCTCCTGGCACTACATCAGTCCTTGAATTTGTTTTCGGAAGGCACCATTTAAATATCCAGTCTGGTTTGGGAGTCTGTGGTAGACCCTGCAGTGATATCATATTTGTTTCCCCAGATGCTTTCAACCTCCCTCCCCCTCCAATGCTTTAGTCATGGATCTCATAGATGTGCCCATCCTTGAGATATAATGCTACTTGTCCTCTATTGTTTGGTGTGTTTTGGAGTAGTTTTTTCTTTCTTCTTTACTACATTGCATCGATGAGATTTGCCCCACCAGATTTCAGTGATGCCTAAGAAATCTTATTTGTCTTCTTGAGTTCACATTCATCTTACTTCCCATGTTCTATGCCAGGGCTGTCCAACAGGCGGCCCGCGGGCCGTACACGGCCCCCCAGCCTGTTGGACATGGCCCCCACTACCCCCTGAAATAGATTTTTTTGAAAAAATTTTTTTTAAAAAAAGGTGGCCGGGGGAGGAGGAAGCGGGGCAGGGAGAAGGAAGGGAGCCAGCTCCTCCTCCTTGCCTCGCCCCCTCCGTCCCTCTCTCCGCCCCAGGGAAGCCTTCTGGATGGCGCGCGGGGGAAGCGAGCGCCCGGTTCTTGCTTCCCCCGCGAGCCATCGAGGCCTGCGGGAGAGTTTTGCCGGGCTCTCGCGTCCCTCTAACCAGAGGGATGCGAAAGCCAGGCAAAACCCCTCCCGCAAGCCTGGATGGCGCGCGGGGAAGCGAGCGCCCGGTTCTTGCTTCCCCCGCGCGCCATCCAGGCCTGCGGGAGAGTTTTCGCCGGGCTCTTGCGTCCCTCTGACCAGAGGGACGCGAGAGCCCGGCGAAACCCCCCCGCAAGCCTGGATGGCGCGCGGAGGAAGCGAGAGCCCAGTTCTTGCTTCCCCCGCGCGCCATCCAGGCCTGCGGAAGAGTTTTCGCCGGGCTCTTGCGTCCCTCTGACCAGAGAAACGCGAGAGCCAGGCGAAACCACCCCCCGCAAGCCTGGATGGCACGCGGGGGAAGCGAGCGCCCGGTTCTTGCTTCCCCCGCGCGCCATCCAGGCCTGCGGGAGAGTTTTCGCCGGGCTCTTGCGTCCCTCTGACCAGAGGGACACGAGAGCCGGGCAAACCCATCTCGCAAGCCTGGATGGCGCGCGGGGGAAGCGAGCCCGGTTCTTGCTTCCCCCACGCGCCATCGAGGCCTGCGGGGAGTTTTGCCGGGCTTTTGCGTCCCTCTGACCAGAGGACGACACGAGAGCCGGGCGAAACCCGTCCCCGCAAGCCTGGATGGGGCACAGGGGAAGCGAGCACCCGGTTTGCTTCCCCCGCGCGCCATCGAGGCCTGCGGGAGAGTTTTGCCGGGCTCTCGCTCCCTCTGACCAGAGGGGCATGAGAGCCAGGCGAAACCCCTCCCGCAAGCCTGGATGGCGCGTGGGGGAAGCAAGAACCGGGCGCCCTTCTCGAGCGCGCCATTCAGGCTTGCGGGAGGGGTTTCGCCCAGCTCTCACGTCCCTCTTTTCCAACTTCCGTCTTTCCTCCCTCTCTTTCACCTTCTTTCCTTCCATCCACCCACCCGTCCACCCACCCTTTCGTCCTCCCTCCCTCCCTTTTTCTTCCCTTTCCCCTTTCTCCGTCCTTCCTTCCTTCCACCCACCCACCCACCCACCCTTTCGTCCTTCCTTTCAACTGTTCTCCCTCCTCCTTGCCCCTCTTTCACCTTTCTTTCCTGTCACCCTTTTATCTTTTCTTCCTTCTCACTTTCCCTCCTCCCTTTCCTCCCTCCATCCTTCTCTTCCCCCCTCCTTCCTTCCTTCTCCTGTTCATATTTGGGCATATTGAGTATTCATGCCAAGTTTGGTCCTGATCCAACATTGTGCTCTCTGGATGTAGGTGAACTACAACTCCCAAACTCAAGGTCAATGCCCAACCAAACCCTTTCGGTACTTTCTGTTGGTAATGAGAGTTCAATATGCCAAGTTTGGTTCAATTCCATTGTTGCAAGAGTTCAGGATGCTCTTTGATTGTGTGTTAACTATAAATCCCAGAAGCTGTAACTCTCAAATGTCAAGGTCTATTTTCCCACAATTCCATCTGTGTTCACATTTGGGCATATTGAGTATTCATGCCAAGTTTGGTCCAGATCCATTATTATTTGAGTCCACAGTGCTCTCGGGATGGAGGTGAACTACAACTCCACAACTCAAGGTCAATGCCCACCAAAGCCTTCCAGTATTTCCTGTTGATCATGGGAGTTCTGTGTGCCAAGATTTGTTAATTCCATCATTGGTGGGGCTTAGAATGCTCTTTGATTGTAGGCGAACTACCAATCCCAGCAACTACAACTCCCAAATGTCAAGGTCTATTTTCCCCCAAATCCACCAGTGTTCACATTTGGGCATATTGAGTATGGGGGGCGGAGCCGGGGGAGGGGCGGGGGCAGAGCCGGGGTGGGGGCAGACCCTTAGGCCCCCCAGGTGATCAGTGACCGGAATTCAGGCCCCCGGTCCGGTAGAAGTTGGACAGCCCTGTTCTATGCAGTAGTGTAGAAACATGTAATGTTTTCTCCTACCAGTTGGTGGCGTCTTGTACTCTCATTCCTCTGTATTGTTGAGGCTAGTTTCCAGTATGTGGTGTCCCCTTGCCCTCTGAAATACTGTCTTTGTCTCACACATAACTCAGTTTAAAAACATCCTCATTAGGTATATGTTCTTAACAACTTTTGTGAGTTGCATCCCAGCTTTTTTCAGAAGTTCTTAATGAAAGTGCAGACCATGGCTCAGAAAGGCCGCTCTGAGTCCCCCTTCGGGGGTTGAGAAGAGCAGGTTAGAAATGTTGGAAATAAATAAATAAAGCATATTTCGCTTCATGGCATCATTTGTGAATATAGTTCATTTCTTCTTTCTCTTCCATGTCCTTCAAAGGGAGGGAATGTGCCCCATGGCCTCATAGTTCCTTGGAGCATGTTGAAGCCGGTCTGAGTCCCTCCTTGGAGGTGAGAAGGTCGAGATATAAAAGTTTTAAATAATAAATAAATATATTTTACAAGATCCTGTTTCTATGTGTATCAGAAGGGAAGGGTAGTGTTCTGTGACCTTGATGAGTCATGTCAGCTTGACTGTTAGTTCATGAATCTTTGCTCCTGAAAGACCACAAACTTCATCAGGGAATAACCCATCACAAGCACCTCTACCAGAAGCCATTCCATTTAGGGGCCACCTGTATGCTCTCTGAAGACCGAGACGTTTTCTGTGATTCTGTGCCCCATAATCTCTGATCAAGGGCTAATGGGTTTACTGAGTCTTACGAACATCTCAGTTAGGTCATCAGTCTTTTTCCTTAGAATACAGTCCTAGTCCTGCTCTCTTAAAGGAATGGTAAGGGGCCACATTAGTTGGCCACTAAAAAAGCTTTAAAGGGCCATATCTTCTACTTTTTAAAAAAAGAAAATCAAAATTGTTTTTGTTCCCAAATCACTCTAGGACAGTGGTTCTCAACCTGTGGGTCCCCAGGTGTTTTGGCCCAGCTGTTAGGATTTCTGGGAATTGAAGGCCAAAACATCTGGGGACCCACAGGTTGAGAACCACTGCTCTAGGAAGTTTGGAGGCATTTTCATCATGGGTTTCAGACAAGGCTTCTTTGAGTGTAAATTGTCCAGGGGAAACTGTAGAATGTGATGAGAATGAATTCCCCTAGTAAATAGTTTGAGGAACCCACTGGAATTCAAAATGAAATGGAAATGGCCCCCACACCCTAGAGTTCATCTGGGGGCATTTCTGGTGAAAAAAATGGAACATATATTTTTGCCAAAATAAATATTGTTGGTTCTGAGCAGTCTTGTAGAGGAATAGAAGACCAGCCTCAGGAGGCATAATGCAGAATTTGAACTGAAGTAGGCTCTTAAATAAAATATGAGAGTCATATAACACATGTAGTAAAGAGCATACAGTACAATCTAGAGGTACAGTAAAATTCTGGGAGACCAATTAGCTTGATTTGTGTTTCATGAATCATCATCATCATCATCATGGGCTATCACTCATGGCCGGATATGATTGCCTTCCAAGTGTAGGGTCTTGGTGGTGGGTCTATAGGTGACTGTAGAGACCTATTCTTGATCCATATGTTTTTTCGTAAGTGTGGATATTGGTTTGCAGATAGAAGACAGTCCTGACAAGGGTTGACTTGACGTGCCTTCCTCTTGATATGTTTCTGCCATTCACCCTCAATTCCTGCCTTGTCAGACTCCACAGCACTGTTCATAATAACTGACCTCCAGTTAGAATGCTCAAAAGCTAGGGTTTACCAGTTCTCTGTGTCTATGTCACAGTTTTTAAGATTAGCTTTAAGTCTATCTTTAAATCTCTTTTGCTATCCACCAACATTCCCTTTTTCATTCCTGAGTTGAGAGTATAGTAACTGCTTTGAGATATGGTGATCGGGCATTCAACTAAGCTTTTTGTATACTTCTACAAAGGTATTTAGAGTGGCGTGTAGGTCTTCTTTTGAATGGGCACAGATTACATTATTATCAGCATATTGGAGTTCTATAACAGATATTGTTGTGACCTTGGTTTTGGTTTTCAGTCTGCTAAGTTTAAATAGCTTGCCATCTGTTCAATGGATTATTTCCATGCCAGTGGGAAGTTTCCCATCAACAAGGTGCAGTATGATAGTGACGAAGATAGAAAATAAGGTTGGACAATAATATTTCCCTTTTTGACACCTGATTCCACCTTAAATGGGTCATTTGGGAGCCACTGCTGTCCAAGTCTGTTGTCATCATGCAATCATGGAGGAGCTGCAGGATGTTCATGAAGTTATCAGGGCATCGATTTTTCAGAGGGTGGTCCAGAGGGTGTTGTGATTCACTGTGTCAAATGTTCTTGCAAGATCAATGAATGCCATGTACAGATATTGATTTTGTTCTCTGCATTTTTCTTGGAGTTTCCGTGTAGTCAAAATAATTTCCACAGTTCCTCTGGAGGGGTAGAAGCCATTCTCGGATTCTGGGAGGATATCTTCTGAGATTGGTAGAAGGTGGTTTGCAAAGATTCTTGCAAGGATTTTCCTAACAGAAGTTACAAGAGAGATACCTCGATAGCTTCCACAGTCTGTTATTTTCCCCGTTTGAAGAGGGTGATGATGGTGTCATCCTTGAAGTCTGCTGGGATTTTTTTGGTTGCCCACACTTTTTCAATGAGCTGGTTGAGTTGATGTGTCATCTCAGGTCTATCCTCTTTCAAGATTTCAACAGGGATCTCATCAGCTCCGCTGGCTTTGTACAACAACAAAACTTTATTACGGTCACTGACCAGCACAAAGCGGGCACAAGCGCCCTAAGAAGAGAAGGACAACTCCCCAGTAAACAGTTATTTAAAATTAGATTACAATTAGATTCTTTCATTCGCTGGCTTTGTAATTTTTTAGTTGGCTAATGGCTTTGCTGACTTTTACTACAGAAGTTTGTTCCCATCTGATGAACATAGAAAGTGTATGCAATGATTTGTTGGGACATAGATTACCTTTGTGATGTTAAAGAATCCTCATGCATCATGCACATCTTCAAAGTGTTGGACTTCTTGAGCCTTTTTTGTCCATCATATGTTCTTGAATTCTCTGGTCCTTCTTTGGCCCTCCACTTTTGCACTAGCATAGATATTTTTCTTAGCAGTACAGCTTATGTCTTTTTGCCAAATTTGGAAGGCTTTTCTTTTCTTATGGATTAACTGTTGGATCTCGGTATTTTCATCAAATCAGTCTTGATGTTTCCTGGTTTGGCACCCAATGGTTTCTAATAGAGGTCTCCAGTTTGTTCCAATATTCCTCAACATTTTCAGGGTGTTCTTTAGGTAGATGATCCTTGAGTGTTGTTTGGGACGGGTTTGTTTCGAGGGCTCTTGAAGGGCTTGGGTGATCATTTTACATCTCATCTTTCTTCTTTGGAGCCTACATTTGGGGGTGATCTTGATGGCCATCATGGATCGAATTAACCTGTAGTCTGTCCAGCAATCATCAGTGTCTGTCATGGATCTTGTGAGGAGCACATTGCAGCAGTCTCTTGCACATATAATTACATAGTCTTAAGAGGTGCCAATCCTTTGATTGGGGGTGCTTCCATGATATCTTAAACTTGTTTTTTCTGGCAGAGGAGTGTGCTGGTGAAGACAAGGTTATGTTCCGTACATTTGGTGAGAAGTAGAATGCTATTTGAGTTGTTGTTTTCAACCCCATCTTTTTCTATAGTCCCTTGCCACAGGTCAAAATCTTTTACATTCAAATCACCCAGGAGGATGATTTTTTCTTCCTTAGGTATCTCACGTTTTTAAAAAATCCTTTGTCTTTTCATCAGCAGACAAAGTTCATGGACACTTATAATTGTTGTCTGCTGGTTTTGGCAAGATTAATTTGGAGGGTTGAGAGTTGTTTGTTAATGCTGATTCATGCTTCAGACAGATGCTTCACCAGGTTATTTCTGATAGCAAAGCTGACTCCCTGTATTCTTTGTTCTTGTTCATGCAGTCCTTTTCAGAAGAAGGTATAGCCTTCTTTTTCTTCCTTCACCTGTCCCTCTCTCACTGTTAAAACATCTCAGCTCCCTTGCAATAATAGCTGTCTTGCATCCAGGACATTCACTGTCTGTGTTAGTCAAATGAGTGAATCCATATCCACTGCCCATGTTGCCACGCGCTGATCACCATGGACTTTTGTTGGTTTTGTTTATTTTTCTTGGAAGATGCCTGTGCGTAATTTTGATTTATGTGCACAAATGATTAACACATAGTTTTCAGAGAATGAGGCTCGCACATTCTTAATTGTGCCACTGCTCCAATTGTGCTATTGTTTATTGTGTTGTTCTGTTTTTAACTGCTTTTATTGTTTTATTGTTCTGTATTTTATTGTGCCTTCGGCTCTTGTAAGCCGCCGCGAGCCTCCGGGAGTCGGCGGCATAGAAACCCGAATAAATAAATAAATAAATATCCAGTGCCATGGTTAACCCGACGATCGGTGGCTTCTCATCTGCTGCAGTCTTCTTCCACCTTCACAGCCATTGTAACATGTACCTTGTTATTATCCACCTGTTCTGCCGTTGAGGACTTGTGCTTGGTCTTGTTTCTCCACTGTGGCCCTGCTATCCAGGGAGACCCCCCTGGGAGCACATGACTTTGACAGCGTTGCCTGCAGTTTCCCTCAATCTCACCACAACAATACTCCATCAAGGGGGTCATGAATCATAGTGATATTAAAAAAGAATCAAAAGTGCAAATAACATCAATAAAAACGTTTGTAAAAGAATTAAAAATAGTTGCAAAATCCCTTTGAAATAAAATGGAGTTTATAACTTATGCCCCATTTATTTCAAAGAAATAAAGGGCCAGTACAAATGCATAGTGTCATGCCACATGATTACTCAGCACTTGATGATTCACAGTTGAATGCTTTCAGGGACTTTACTAAAATCCATTGCATTGGAGGTGATTGTAGAGTCTTACATTTTATCCGTCACACTATGACGGTTTTTAGAGAGCAGCACACTCACGCTCAGAATCCTAACTTTGGCTCATCAGCTAGACAAACTAAATGTGGCATAACGGAAATATGTGGAAAACATAATCGAAAAATAGCCCATGCCTGCAAAATCTCTTTTTACTGGGGAATTTTTCCTACTTCAACCTTGTTGATATAGTTACTGATTAGTTCTTCTACATTTTCACATCACTATGATATCTGAATAACCAAAGAGAGACTGACTTCACCATAGTATATGCATAAATATAACATGACACTGACTTCTTCACAATCTCTGGGTAATGTCTGGAAACACTTGGCTGCCCACTTCCTCGAGAATTTGTGATTTTAAGAACTCAAAATGTCTTTCCAAATACTGGATCTTCTGGTATGAAAAGCTGCAAGCAGTTGTAGCCAAATTTTATTATGTCTCAAAAAGAACTACATAATGCAAACTTATCCAACTGGCACTGTGGAAAAAAATTCGATTTAGACAAGTGTACTTCTATTGGTACTGGTATCATTAATTGCAGTGTAAACTGAACTAGAAGTTGGCTGTAAAGAGCCGTGGAGAAAGTTCAAAATATTACTTGAGAGCCAAGCCTTAATGTTAAGGCAGAGAGGGTTTATATGGAGTTAAAAGGTTTGTGCAAATGAATGACTCGCAATTTCTTGATTGTGGAACTCAACATTTAAGGAGATATATTAAGGCATTGATTCTGAATCTTTTGGTCCTTCAGATATGTTGGACTTGGCTGTCAAAATCCTTGCCCATTAACTATGTTGACTTGGGTTTCTGGGAGGACTAGAGGCTGGGAACCACTATATTAAGGCAAAACTGGAGGCATCTCTCTATTGTCTGAACAAGTGTGAATTATGTTGGTTTCTGGTTCCTGGTTTTACAAGAAAACATTGTAGCATTTGTAGTTCCTTGAGTGTAGTTAACCCACAATTTCAATGATTATAGACAGGAGGATTTCCATTCGTCAAAAGGATTATAGAAGTCATCAGATAAACCCCAGAAGCTATCCTTTGTTTGCAACAGATGATCTGCATTGTAATGAATTATTTATTAATGAATTATTTGCAGAAGGTAAAGAAGTCCATTAAATACCTTTTTGTATCCAAATTTCTGGATGAAATCTGGCAGGTTATAAGGGATAAGCAAATTCAACAGAAGCACTAAATTGTGATAATATTTCTGGATGTTTTATTTCCAGTTCAAAACTTCAAAAATCGTTTCATTGATTACAATTGGCCACCCTGAGTCCCCTTGTGGGGAGAAGGGCGAGATAGAAGTATATGTAATAATACAATTTAAGAATGAAGTTGATGCAATTGAAGGAAAATGTACATTGGTTGTAGTATCCTCTTGAATTCTGAGCTCACCAGGGGAATATCTTCTCTTACTCTCACCACCTTCATTGAGTATGGTGGAAATATGGCTGAAGGTGGGCTCTTCAACCACGGTAAGGCTAGGATGGCTTCTTTCCTGGTGTCCTTTCATTGACAGGTGAAAACATTTCCATGTTTTGGAGAACTTATTGCTGAGGCTTTTAATAGTAGGTTACTCTGCTGATCTTGTTTTTTGTCTTTTTAATTGATCTATTTTAAGTGATTTTAATTCTATAGATGATGATAATGATAGTAATATCATAGAGTACTTGATGGCGAACTTTGCATTACAATGAATGAGGTTTTGCAGTTGCCATGAAGAACCAGAGTGTTGTGATTTTCAAGATTTTCAAGTTTAGTAAGTTCTCTGAAGTACATTCATACTAAGTTTCAGCAATGAGAATCATTGGAAAGAAGTTGTACAGCTAAATGTGATTGTTGTAAATAAAATTGGGTATTCTACTTTTACCACTAGTTAATGGAACATTGTGAGCACTTGTGATGAAATAAGCATTTGTATATTGTTCACACTGAGGTATGCAACTTAAGATGACATAACACTGTCTCCATATCAGTATCAAATTTTATTGCATTAGTCGCAAAGCCATATCAAATAGAGCAAACCATGTAGAAGAGATACATATATCAGGCATTAAACAATGGTTCCATAATGTGCAGCAGTACATTAAACAACCGTTCCATGGTGAAGTAGCAAATATTCTCCTATCACCTCTACCTTACTGATTCTTTTGGTCAGATATCTCCATATGAAAAAAATGTTGTGTGTATAGCTGTCTTAAATCTGTGGAAAAGAAACAAAGGGATTGATACTAACTTTGCAGTTGCAACTTGAAGACATTGAAAGTGAAAATCCATTTTACAAATAACATTCATTGTTACAGATGTAGTTCACTTTATCTGGTTCCAGTGTCCAAAGTGTTTTGGATGCTGGAAACTCACCTCATCTGTTAAATAAACTTGTTGACCCTGCTGTTTCTGGAATTGGTGTGTTTTTTTCTGCTGACTCAAAGCTGACTTAACCGGCATTAAACATTTATGTCCCTATAAAATGAGCATAAAAACTATAAGTAAACTTTGGAGAACTTGTTTTGAAGTTTAACATTGAATTCTTTTCTAAAGTTTGCCATCATGGTGCACTTTGAGGCAGAAGGGTTTATAACTCTTGATTCAGGTAAGGACCTTGCAAATTATTTAAGATAATCTAGGTCAGTATTTCTCAATGTGGGGGTCAGGACCTGGGAGGGGGAGGTGAGGGAGTGTAAGAGGGGTCACCAAAGCCCATCAGAAAATGCAGTATTTTCTGTTGGTTATGGGGATCCTGTGTGGGAAATTTGGCCCAATTCTATCATTGGTGGTTCAGAATGCTCCTTGATTGTGGGTTAAATATAAATCCCAGCAACTACACTTCCCAAATGTCGAGGTCTATTTTCCCCAAACTCCAGTGTTCACATTTGTGCATATTGAGTATTCATGCCAAGTTTGGTCCAGATCAATAATTGTTTGAGTCTATTTATTTATTTATTTACGGTATTTCTAGCCCACCTTTCTCAGCCCTAAGGTGACTGAAGGCAGGTTACAGATTGGCAACAATTCAATGCCACACATCCATTAAAAATACAATTAAAAACATTCAGCATAACATTCAGCATAACATATAAAAACCATTAAAACTTATAATCACCACCACAGTGGTCCACAGTGCTCTCGGGATGTAGATGAACTACACCTCCGAAAATCAAGGTCAATACCCACCAAACCCTTCCAGTATTTTCTGTTGGTCATGGGAGTTCTGTGTGTCAAATTTGGTTCAATTGCATTGTTGGGAAGTTCAAAATGCTCTATGATTGTAGGTGAACTATAAATCCCATGAACTACAACTCTCAAATGGCAAAATCAATCCCCCCCCCCCCCAACTCTACCAGTATTCAAATTTGGGCGTATCGGGTATTTGTGCCAAATTTGATCCAGTGAATGAAAATACATCGTGCATTTCAGATATTTATATTATGATTCAGAACAGTAGCAAAATTACAGTTATGAAGTAGCAACTAAAATAATTTTATGGTTGGGGATCACCACAACATGAGGAACTATATTAAGGGGTCATGGTATTAGGAAGCTTGAGAACCACTGATCTAGGCCCACTTGCTATTCTAGCTGACATTATCTCTCTGGTACTTTAGGTAATAGTCTTTCCATGCTTTCCTCCTTAAGATGCTTTTAACTGGATATATAGTTGAACCTCGGGTTGTTGTTACACAAAATAACATTTTGAGTGAAACATTCAAATTGGATTATTCAGTTATCCTTCAACTTGAACCTAGTGAACAATTAAAACAGTGTCCTTGTAGAATGCAACACAGTAAGGTTGCTTGCTGGACTTGTTGGATTCTCTCCTTCTGAAAGAAACTCCCTTGGAGGAGAGTCTGCTTTTTGCTGTCTCGTTACTTCGATTGCAGCAAGAAATGTCAAGGCAAATAAACAGTGGCAACTCTCCCTCTGAAAACAGAAGTCATCAGATATTCAGACATGCCTTTGGCTTTAATCAGAACTCCTTGGTCCCCAGTAAGGCAGAGAACAGAATTAAAGACAAACATAGTTGGCCTTATGGGTCTCTTTCTGTTTGTACAAAAGCTTTTGATCCAACCAAGACCTCTGATAATGGAAATGGGACAATTCTGTTTTATCTGTATGTAAAAGCATCCTCTAACATGGGAGAAAGGAAAAATATTTCAATATTGATTGACGCTAAGCCAAAGTAATCTTTTCATAGCATTGGGTTGGTTTGTTTTGCTAACTCTGCATTCTGTAATGTTGTTTCATCAATGAAAACAATTTCTGCAGATGTAAACATTTTGTAATTTGTTTGTAATTGCAGAGTGCCAACTGCTGCCTTGGAATAACTTTACAAATGAATGCAATATTCCTGGAAACTTCATGTGTAGTAATGGACGTTGCATCCCAGGTGCATGGCAGTGTGATGGGCTACCAGACTGCTTTGACGAAAGTGACGAGAAGGAATGCCGTGAGTGTCTGTACTTTTTATTTCACACCCTGACGAGAAAGCCTCAGGAGCATAAATCAAAATCAGTTTTGGAGATTGGTATTCTAATATATGTCCTTTGGCAATGGCTTATCTAATTTCATTGACTGTTTATTTCTTCATTAGTGGTTTGACATTTAATTCTATTTATCTTTTTCCTTTCTCCCAAGAAACATAGAACATTGTATATTCTAACAATTCAATGAGAGTTTTATCATTTTAAAAACATGTATAATTTGCTCATGTTCAGTCTCATGTTCAGGATCAATATCATAGTTAAACTAAAGTTAAAACTATGGTTGGATATACACTGTCATATAATGAAGTTTTAGACTGCAGATTAACTGTACTGCACTGGATTATATGAGTCTACACTGCAGTTAATCTGCATTCTGAAACTGCATTATATGACAGTGTAGATCCAGTCTATGTCTCGCTTATTCAGATAAGAAATGAGATGCACCATGCTTTGGGTTATTTTCAGGAAATATGTCTTCCTTTCCAGTCAACCTGTCTTCCATTTTAATTTCCAAAATTAATTCGGGAGTTAGCATTTTCTTCTAGGTTACTGGATGTGCAGATACTACTTGAGTGCAGCACTGCAGATTGAATAAACTAAAAATCAAAGAAGAGTGCTCCATTACTAGTTCTTCACTTATTCTTTGGCCCCATCTACACGGCCATATAATCCAGTTTCTGATTTCAGATGATCTGATTTGAACTTGATTATATGGCAATGTAGACTCATATAATTCAGTTCAAAGCAGATAATATAATATCATATACTGGCTTATATGGTAGCATAGACCCAGACTTTGGGTTACCTGGAATTCATTTGAATAAAATTTCTTACTTGGCATTACAAAATGAGTACTGTTCTTCCATCTTAGATGTGATTCAGGTATGTCACTGATATAAAAGAGCCTTGGCTCAAGAGTTTTTACAATGTCTGCTGGGTAAAATTAGGATTCATGTATCTTGAAAATTCCATCCTCTTGGTTTCTGGCATGCTTCCAATGAAATGCTCAAGGCACAAGGCAAACTTTGTACAGAAACTTTCAGCTTCTGCTGCAGTCAGATAAGGGAGAAGGGAAGCTGATGGAGCCGAGGGAACAATCAGTCAGCGTATGTTCTAAATTTCAGAAGTGTGTTCAGAATCAAACAATTGCACAGCAACTGGATGTATGGGAATTTGACTCATCACAGATATAAAGCTCAAACTCTAGCTGACCTGTTGCTGCTACTACTGTTGTGACTGCAAGTTTTACTTATTGTAGATAGGTAAAAGGATTCTGTAACTTGCATCAGTTTGGCTCTTCACATTTTTCTTCCCTTTCATTCTTGTTCTACTGAACTAATATAGAGTATACATGCTATGTTCATATTATTACATTACATCATATTAAGTAGGAAAGGTATAACGTAACTGTTGAATTCCCTTGCTTGGAGTACTTTATCTGGAGATTGTGCACTGAGTGCAGGGTTGGACTATCATGATTCTACAATTCTAAGATTCTCTGCTTCACAGACCCTATGCAGCACAGAATTTTATCTCATTTCATCTTCCCCCAATTCTCTCCATCCATCCATCCTCTGGCATCTGTTTATTCTTCTGTGACAAGGACATCATGAATCTGTTTAATGAAGAGTGAAGTCTTGATTGACAGCTTCCATATGTTTGAGAGGTCTCTTGCTTTTTCTGCTCAGACGTAATTTCCCTTTAAAAAATAATAAGTGTATTATTATATTACTTCATAGCAAAGGAACTGATTTTTTTTAAATTAGAAAAATCTGTTCCGAATATTTGGTTGACATGTTCTGCCAACTGTAATATATATGTGAGCTACCAGCGTAACATTAAGTTCTTGTGAAATTGCACTGGCATAGCCAATAATATTCTGCTATTCTTAGAACTCTTGTTTGCTGGCACAGCAAACTTTACAATCAGGCCATAAAGCGTAAGCTGCCTGCAGTTCTTACTGGGAGCAAATTATCTGAACATATGACGACCAAATTTAAGAGTTTAAAAATATTCCCATAGGAAGTGCAATTTCATTTTCGAATTTCCTACATTTAATTGTCTCTCTCTCATATATATATACTGTGTATATATATATATATATATATATATATATATAGAGATATATAGAGAGAGAGAGAGAGAGTTAACTTTTAATTTCATTTTTGCAAGAGGAAGCCACAGATCCAACAAATGTGATACGCTTTTCAAATATCTTTTTTAAAATGTCTGTACTGGCTACTTAGCATTTATATCAAAACAATGACATTAAAACACTCCTCTGATTTAATTTTAATTGCCTAAAGTTGTATAATCCCACAGTTTGACAACAAAGAATAAACATTAGCAGCCAAGAGTGACTTGAATTTCCTTTTCAGCTCATAATTGCATATTGAATTAGCTGTGCTGAAATTGTCATTATGGAACCAGAGGTGATCAGCTCTGTCCAAAATTAGGTGCAATTTTATTTTTCCTCATCAACACCAAAGTCCTCTAATTGAATAAAATTATACATGTAAATAAAAAATCATCACTAAAGTGACTCCTATTCTTTTTCATATATTGTTATTGTTCTCTTTTTCACTTCAATATCTGTCATTCTCCATCTCTTCCTCATTGAAAAGGGGGCAATTAATGAAGTGTTACTTGGCAGAACTTATGAATGTGATGGCAGTAGTCAGTAAATGACCAGAGTCTCTCTGTTTAGGATATTATTCTGTCATGGCAAATAAAATCAATCCAGTAAGATTCGGATGGTAATGAATGCGGTAACTGCCAATAAAATTTAAAGAGCTGCAAAGTCTGTGTTAATAAAACTTTTTTCTTCAGTTGTATTGGATTAAGTCTTGGGATTGTCAGCTGGCATTTCAGCAGAATGATGCACCCCTTCCCACTTTCTTTTCTAGTTGGACTAGATTATAAACGGTTTTAGCTAGGTCATCTTTTCTTCGCCCCACAGAGATAATCACCCTTTCTTTCTATCTTTCCCTATCTTGGTCTGCTAACGTAACAGGTCTCATGAATAAATTTAAAACTGACCTGAAAGAAGAACAACTTGGGAGCAGGTGATTCATTTCCTGTACTGCCCTGTAGTTGACAGGTGAGGCAAAGAAAACAGAAGAGCCTGTGCTGATATGTTTTAAGTTGCAAATATCTCAGAAAGGATGAATATTTTCTTTTTGTTCCCCTTATAGAATTTCTTCCCCAGTGTAAAACAAAAGCTTTTCTTGCCTTCTGAAAGGGAGAAGAGTGACACAAATAGTAACATTAGCTGAATCTATCCAATGGAACACACCACAAAACAAAACAAACAAACCTGAATGCCTGTAAAATTAATTTTTTTTGTGATGGGGCTCCAGTGGGTAAGAATAGTCCATATTTGGGATGTCGCCACATGTCACACAGACATTCTTTTTTTTACTATTCATGTCACCTCTTTTTCCAAAATAAATATCAGATCCAGGACCTAGTTTTTCAAATAAAGAGACCTGTTAACTAGAATCTTAAGCACAGTTCTCACGTGCTACCTATGCATTTCATGAATTCAAAAGGTTTAGGATATTCATTTCCTTATCAGTTCTAGCTCCTAGCATAGGATCTTACCCTCTGCACCATATTTTGGACAGAAATGGAGCTTAATGACTCCATGTTCATGCCAACAGACGATTTTTCTTAAGAATGCTACAGTACCTACAGTGAACTTACTTAGGGGTGTCAGATTTAATACTTGCTTTTAATTTTAAAATATTCAAAATTGAGAGGGTGGTTAGTCTTTTATAAGAAACCACAATTTTCACAGAGAGTGGTATCATTGGGTTGCTGTGAGTTGTTCTGGCCATGTTCCAGAAGCATTCTCTCATGACGTTTCACCCACATCTGTGGCAGGCATCCCCAGAGGTTGTGAGGTCTGTTGAAAATTAGGCTAGTGTAGTCTGGCATGGTGGCTGTTACAGTGGTCCAGCATTTCTGTGTCCTCAAATAATATGCTGTGTCCAGGTTGGGTCATCTGCTCTGCTATGGTTGACTTTCTCTGGTTGAATTAGTCTGCAGTGCGTTTCATGTTCCTTGATTCGTGTTTGAGAGATTCAACAGGACCTAACTTGAGTATCTCAAATTATGGGAGAAAATGGTGTCCTGGTCGCAATCTTTTATGCCTCTCATGTCAAAGCCACACCTTGAATTGGGTTTGGAAAATATTTTGAAGGCAGTATAGTTAGCATTGGGCCAGTGATACACTCTGGGTGCTTCATTTTGCATATCTGTAGCTTCCAAACACTTTTAAAGGCAGATGAGTGCTTTGCAATAGTGTAATGCAGAGGTAATTAAGGTAAAGACTACATGAGCTAAATCTGCAACATGCAGCATTATGGATTTATTTTTACCAAAAATATTGTCTGTAAAAATCATCTGATGCTTTGAGATTAATGAGGCTCACCAGTTCTAGACAAATCTAGAAGACTGTATAGTTCTTAACACCGTAATTAGGATAATTCTTCTTAATCTTGTTGTACTTTGTTTTTACATGTATCTCCTTAAGGCAATGTGAAATCCAGTCAGATATTATCTTTGTATTAACTGGCTTGATCCCCTGAAGGCTTTTTTCCCTTTAGGTAATTGGCTGCTGGAAATGTGTTCCATGACCTCCAAAGGAAAGCAGTGTTAGCCATCATGCTGAAAAAGGCAACATAACTACAGATTTCTGTTTTGAATGCCTGGACTAATTGGTCCGTGGCTGATAATTCTGTTAAACGGAAGTGCCCAGGACACTATTTTGCATATGAAGTAGCTTTGAGCACTATGCAAAAGCAGGAAAAATGTGTTGCATGTTTTCTTTTTCCTCATACACGTTTGCAATGCTACAACTTCCCATCTGGTGCACACACTTCTGGTTTGTGGGAAAAGAAAGAAATTCCCTCTGTAGACATCATTCTCCCTAGAATTCAAGGATAAAATGTGAATTACTCCAGATAACTGTAGCATAATATATTTACAGTATTTATATTCTGCCCTTCTCACCCCGAAGGGGACTCAGGACAGATCACAGAACACATATATACGGCAAACATTCAATGTCATTTAATACACTGACAAGACAGACAATTGTACATTGATATAGGTATATATAGGCTTTCCCCATCTTCGGCATCTTGGAGGCTTGTGCTCCATTCTGGCCACCGGGGGGGGGGTGTGCTGTCACTTCATCTCCCTGCCGAAGACCTTTGTTCGTAAAATTCCTCCTTGATCGAATCACTGACATTTTTCAGGCATTTCCTTATGAGTGCCTTAAATACCTCCTCACTTTTAAGTGGTACCTTTTTATTTATTTATTTATTTCCTCAAACTTCTATACCACCACTCCCCGAAGGCTCGGAGCGGTTTACAAGAATTGAGAGAAACAATAACACAAAATAAAAAAACCCAATTTTTTAATTATTATTTTTAAAAAATTCTCCCTTTTCTTAAAGGGAGAAATAAAATAAAATAAGAGAGTTGGGGGTGGGGGTAGGTATGTGGGGTTAGATTGGGCCTGTGGGATTGGGAGGTGGGTAGGATTGTGGGGGCGAGGGAAGGGAAAGGGGGGGGAAGGGAATCCAAGGGTGTGAGTGTTGTGCTTCCAATCTTCTGTATTGTGGTATTTATAATCTATATTATCTATTTTGCTTCTTGATTTCTATTACTTCTTCTTTTCTATATTCCAAAGGGTCGATACCTTCCATTTAAATTCATATTAGTATATTCATTTTTTCTTGTTCATATATTTTGTCAGTAATAACCAGTCCGTATCTTTTTTGGGGTTTATTTTTTTGGTGTGATAATTGTTGGGATAGCTGGGCCATACTCATGAACTAAGGAACTCCTGTCATTAAAATAATGGTTTATAAAGATGGTGGAAATCATGAGTGCGGTACCTATTTACTCACATTTTGCTTTCAAACTGCTAGGTAGGCAAAAGCTGGACTAAAGGCCAGGAGCGCGCTAGAGGCTTTGAACTGTCAACCTTTTGATTGGCAAGATTTAGTACTGCAACTGCTGGTTAACCTGCTGTGCTAAAGCCCGACCCTTAAAGCAATTTAAAGTTCCTTTCTTCTTGGGTACATCTACTACACATTTAATGCAGTTTAACTACTAAGGCTACTGGGAGTTGTAGTTTGGTGAGGCACCAGCACTCTTTGGCAAGGAAAGCTGAAGACTACAATGGCCAGGATTCCGTAGCATTGAGCCATGCAAGTTAAAGTGGTATCAAAATGCATTAAATGTACAGTGTAGATGCCACCTTGGTCTATATGCAAACCCCATAATTATTCATAGTTTATCTAAATAGATTTTTCACAAACATTTTTTTCATAGAAAAGGAAATAAACAGAACTGAGAGAAAGATCAGTCTAGAGAACAAGTCATTCTTGCAACTTAAACAATGTTTTGATTTTAGTAGTTTTCCCGATAATGTCTTCGTGAGAACACACCCTGTTTTTGTATTCATTATCATACCTAACAGTCTTTCATTACTATAATTTTGGCAATTATCTCCTTTTTAGGGTTGGTTCATTAGGCTAATTAGATTCAAGGATTTGGCATAAAGCAATCAAGTGGGTTGTCAAAGTTTCCAATGGATATACCCATTGTTTTATCTTTGAAATGACAATTCATAGTAAGACAATGCTGGATCAGACCAAAGGCTTATCTTCTCCAACTTTCCCTGCTCCCAGTGGGCAACCAGTTATCTATGGGAATCCCACAAGCATGGGATGACTTCAGTACATCACAGCAACTAATACTGAGTTGTGTTCTGACTTTGATCCTGGCTATAACTGGTGGTCTTCTGTTCCACATTTTTTTTCTAATTCCCCTTTAAAACTACCTCCTTTTTTCAGTAGTGACTTCTACTGTTTTTCACTGTATACCATTTCAAGACGCATTTATTTTTGTGTGTGTTCGGAATCTCTCACCATTCCGTTTAATTGGATTTCCCCAATTTCTTAATAATTAATAATTTTGGCGGTATACACTTTTATATAATCCAGAGTACCTAACTATCCTTAGCTGAATGTAATAGAATGCATAGGACAACAAGAAACCAACAAATCTCCTGAAGAAAAGTTAAAATTTATAGTATCAGTACATATGGCTGATTCATATGGCGTGGTCCTGAGTATGTACCTTTAAATCCCCGTGGAATTATCTGCTTTTTTCCTTGATCCTGTGTAAATTTGACATCTCTTGTATATATCTAGCTCTCCTTTGTATCAAGCAGAGATTGAGGTGACTTCTAATAGCCAACAGAGTTGTGAAGAGTGTATAACCCTGGTGATTAGGTTTTCTTTTTAATCTTATGAAAGCTGCATGTGGGTGGAGGAAAAGGCTTGACCTGAAATGCTTGCTCTTATTCTTCTACAGTACAAGCTGAGATTACTGGTAGGATAGAATGAGAAACTAAAGAGACAGTGAATTTTCTGCTTTCTAAAGTTCTTTCTGGGCACTTGTCTACTCATTCATGCAGGATAAGCTTGCAATAAGAAAGGTTTAAGACAGTGGTTCTCAATCTTTGAGTCCCCCGATGTTTTGGCCTTCAACTCCCAGAAATCATAACAGCTGGTAAACTGGCTGGGATTTCTGGGAGTTGTAGGTCTGGGAGTTTTACCTTGAGACACACAGGTTGAAATCCTCTTGTCTACGATGAGGTCAAGTCACTACAGCTAATTTTGGGTTTTGGGGGGCATATATGCAATAACTATATAACCTGGAACTTATTTTATACACAATATTTCAAATAATTTTGCGTATGGAACAAAGTATATATACATTGACTCCTTAGAAAGCAAAGGTGTGACTATATCAGCCATCAATGTGGACAGTCTCAGATTTTGGAACATTTTATTTATTTATTATATATGTCATTTTTATCCCACCCATGTTGCCCCGAAGGCGACTCATGGCGGCGTACAAGTCGACAACAATTAGATGCTATATATAAAAATACATACATCGGTAAAAAGCAAAAAAAATCACAATACATTTAAAAACCATAAAAGCAATAAACAGTAAAAATTATAAAAACTATGTCCTCTTGTTCAAATCCTCAAGGGATTATTCATCATTGTGACATACATTGCAACAACAATTTCTCAGTGCAATAATGAACAATGACAATTGGGATAGCTCCTCGAATATGCTTTTGCACTATGTGATTTTAAATAATTATTTTAAGTAGTATGTATATGATTTTAAAGCTTATGTTGTTTTATTTTTATATGTATTCAAGGCATCAAATTGTGTCTCTGCTGTGAGCCACCCTGAGTCCTCTTCGGGATGAGAAGGGTGGGATATAAATGTAGTAAATAAATGCATTTATTTTTCAATATTTATTAGCCATAGCTTTGAAACAGCAGAGGACATTTACAGTATTTGCTGTTTAGACCAAAGGCCCAGCTACAATTACAACTGTTGTTTGGTAGTGAATCTCTTCATTAGCTTCACTGGGAGTTGGATCGTTATCGTGCTGCCATATTTAATTTTGCTTTATTTTCTGTGTTTTTCTCCACTTTAATCCCTCTTTTCTCGTCAAATATAATATTCATCTGTCCAAAATAATCTCCTAATATGTGAGCATTGAAAGTGGCTTTTGTCAGCTAATGAGCAACAGCTACATGGAGAATTGGTAAGTTGCTGTTTTTGTCAGCTAACAAGTAGCAGATGGTGCATTTTCAAAGTATGGCACATCATGTGGACTTACTGCCTAACATGACAGGAGCCAAAATTAAAGCTGTAGCAAGTACCCAGACATTTCTGATTGTAATCCTTTCCCCTCCTCCAATTTCAGAATTAACAAAACACTTTTCCAGCTAGTTCTACATGCTTTCATAAATGTTTCTGTAAATCAAGAGTGACACCCAGTGACAAGCTTCATTTATCTTTGCTCTTTGTGTCCACTGGACTTATAGGTTACTACAGCTAAACCACAAAAATAATGCTTGGAGTACTCCAAATTACCTTAAAGTTGCTTTTTAGTACATTTTACAGTATTTGG
The DNA here is from genome assembly GCA_030556195.1 of Anolis apletophallus. NCBI lineage: Eukaryota > Metazoa > Chordata > Lepidosauria > Squamata > Anolidae > Anolis > Anolis apletophallus. The sequence continues at coordinate 65,636,627 of JARBWK010000002.1, read as the reverse complement.
TGTATGAGAAAGGAAGAACCTTAGCATGTCTTCACAGGAAATTGAACTTGGGATCTGAAAATAAAGTTGGCTTTATTTCTAGAAACTGGTTCTTTTAATGTTCATATTTAAAAATATTGACTAGAATCCTGCTGATATGTTCTGCTTGTGTAACTAGAATAGCAGAGGTGGTGGCAGCCAGAGGAAAAAGGCTCAAGAGCCCTGCAAATAAAGTAACATTGGTCATGTTAGTTATATGCATAAGTTTAAGTCTATCACTTATCTCCAAAGGTCTTTTTGTTGTTGGGAAGATTAATGTTCTCTTATAAACTCTGCAACAAAGCTGCTTTTTAGCCATTGCCACTCTTCTATGGCTTTTCAGTGACTGGTAGAAAACCAGCGAGATCAAAATGTGTAGAGATGTCTCTCCACCAAGACCTCCAATAGATGATGCTATCATATATGAGTTGGAAGACTCATCGCCCTTACTATGCAGAAATATACATCTTGAAACACTAATGCAGTGGTTCTCAATCCGTGGGTCCCCAGATGTTTTGACCTTCAACTCCCAGAAATCCTATTAGCTGGTAAACTGGCTGGGATTTCTGGGAGTTTTAGGCCAAACCAACAGGCTGAGAACCACTGCAGTAATGGAAGATGCCCATCCAACCTCTGCTTACTGTTGGTTTCTAGTTATGTCAGATCTGCATTGATCTGCATCTGGCTTTATCTGATCCCCTTCCCCACACCACTGAATGACTGTGGGCACGGGATAAGCAGCCAAACAGTTGGTACTGTTGAGAGGAGAGGTGTAACTTGGTTTTGCTTCCAATTCTGTTATGTTTTGCTGTGCCATATAGAATTTTGGCCTATGTCTACTTTCCCTCTGCCCTGTTTCTCTAGCCAGGAAAAGTCCAGCTTCTAGAAGAGATCATCAACCAGAGTCAGACATTAGTCATCGATGTGTAAAACCCCTGATCTTTGGAATAGAGATAGGGGAATGGTTTAAGATATGAATGGGAAACACACACTCCATGTGCAGCCTCCAGATGCCATGATTTTTGACCTGGATTATATATTCCTGTTCTGTTTCTGTGCCTCCTCTATGATGATTTTCCTCTGGGCCCTTTATTTTGCAAGGTAGGGGAGGACAGAAAGGCCTTTACAAGCCAGATGCTGTCTCTGTGCCTTTGTGTTTTGTGGGTAGATTTTCTTGTTAATATTATTTTCTGTGCTTAGTGTTGCCTTAGGGTACACAGTGAAGAAAAACAGAAAATGATTTTATCCCCACTGATACAAATCGCTATGACTTTAAATTCCAAGGAAACAGATCATTGGAACAGATGTCACTTCAATAAACATATGAAGCCTTATATTTGAAAGTTGAGTCAAACCAATGATCTATCTAGGCTTGTACTAATTCAGCAGTAGGGAAGGCGCAAGGAGAATATGCAGCCTTTCCTATTATGCCACACAAAATTAACAGCTCATCTGCCTCCCCCCCCATTACATTCTATGACCTCATTGTTCTTATTTGTTTAAAGCTGAAGCACTTACAATTTCAGAAAGCAATGTATAGTATCCATATCCCTATATCTGCAGGGAATACATACCCAGACTTCATGTTGATATGTGAAGCCACAGATAATAGCAACCCCTATTAATTTTGATTGGACAAATGATGGAGGTACTAGGGATGCATCTACACTGTATAATTAATGCAGTTTGACACCACTTTAACTCCTATGGATCAATGTTATGTAATCATTGGAAATGTAGTTTGGTGAGGCACCCACACTTCTTGGCAGAGAAAGCTAAAGCCCTTGTAAAACTACAACTGTTATGTTGTGCTATGCCATAGAAGATTTTCACCTTTTTCTTAAAGTGATGTCAGACTGATTAATTCTACAGCATAAATGCATCCTGAAAAGAAAGTATAGTTTGTACAGGGGACCTTCAGTGAACAGAGAGGAAATAAAGGCTGAATTCTTACTAGAAGCCAAGATAATCAAACTGAGAAGATCATACTTTAGAGATATCATGAGACAATGTGACTTATTGTTTGGAGCCCCTGGCAGTGCAATGGGTTAAACCCTTGTGCCGGCAGGACTGCTGACTGATAGGGAGAGTGGGTTGACCTCCCTCTGTCAGCTCCAGCTCCCCATGCAGGGACATTAGAAAAACCTCCTACAAGGATGGTAAAACATCAAACATCTGGGCATGCCCTGAGCAATGTCCTTACAGACAGCCAGTTCTCTCACACCAGAAGCGACTTGCAGTTTCTCAAATCACTCCTGACATGAAAAAAATGTTAATATTAATACTTGATAAAATGAAAAGCAGTAAATAAAGAGGGAAATCTCTCTATATGTGGATTGAATCAATCAGCTATGCCACAGCCCTGAGTTTGCAAGGCATTAATGAAATCTTGGAGATACAGTATTTTATTCAGATGGTTGCCATACCAAAGACAACTTGATGAAAAATAACAACAACAAGGTGAAAGGGGCATGAAATCACCTGCATAAGTGGCTAAATAATTTTAGTTGGTTGGTTGTTTACCTTAAATATAGCTTATATTAAGAACATCTCAATATAGCTTATATTAAGAAAATCTCAATAGGTGCTTTTAAAAACATTTAAATGAGTTGTGAAAGAACTTATAGATACATTTTGCATCACATTGAAAGGAAAGCTCTTGATTACCTTCTTTCTTAGTTCTTGTTTCAGTAACACACTATAACAGATACAGCTTTGGTGACATGGACCTCTTTATGTATGCCTCTTGTAATGAAAAAAGTGAGAAATGGAATTCAGCTAATGTGCAGCCAAGACTGGAAAAACTGGTGGAAAAACTTTAGGATTTCAGATTGTAGGTAAACTCACTGCTAAGTGAGCTTGATAGAAGTTAAAATTTAACTGACATTATCCAAGTCACCTTTTTGCAAGCTTCACTATCTTCCATATTGATAGATATCTAGGCTATTATTATTTTCTTTTTAAAGGAGAGTAAAATCAGATACTGTTATGGTGTTGATCCAGTCTGTGGACTGGATATTATACTATTGCCTTTATGACAAGATATTCAGGATGATGCAACGTAATTGCTTATTTAAAATACTTATATCCTGCCCTATATCATGGGATCTTAAGGTGGCATAAAATCAAATCAATGGAATATGTTTAAAATGATATAAAGTGATTTTAATAGACTACATGTGGGTTATAAGCATGTGAAACAATTTAACAAAGTGAAAAGAAGATAATGTAAAGTCTTGCCTTGATATTGTATGTTAACTGAAAGGTTTGGACTGATATTCTAGACTGGATGATAGTCTGGGGGTCAAAACAGCAGTTCTTTGACTATTATAGTGATCTAGATAGAAGGTGGCTGAGCATGGATCCCTAAAACAAAATGCTGTCATTGTCTAGGTAGATTCATAGACTGTATATCAACTTAAACTGAGAAAAGGCACCCTTTTGCCTCAAATTACACAGCTGGATCAGTAAGTTCTTCCAAAGGACAAAGGTGATATTTTAGAACAGTGGTTCTCAACCTGTGGGTCCCCAGGTGTTTTGGCCTACAACTCCCAGAAATCCCATCCAGTTATCCAGCTGTTGGGATTTCTGGGAATTGAAGGCCAAAACATCTGGGAACCCACAGATTGACAATCACTGTTTCCGAAGAAGATTTTTCCATTCCTTATCTTAATAGAAAACAGTGGCAACAATGCTAATCTGTGAATGTTGCTTTGATGTGTCCAGTATAGGATTTGTGTGGCAGAACATCACATGAACACTGACTTCACAACACTTGCTACACTGAAATATCTTTAAACTTACTGGTATTTCACTTTCCCATTCCTGTCAAATTGCCTGCTTAACTCCTCGTAATGCTTTCTGAAGGATATGTTTTAAAATTGCCCTTCTCAACTGGTCTGATACTTATCTTCAACTTTTCATATGTTGTGTTTTTTTACTGCTGTGTTTTTAAATTATGTTTATTGGTTTTGCTGTTGTTTTTACTGCAATGTTTCATCATGCAGAATAACCTGAGAGCTTTAGCTATAGGGAAACTCATAAAGGAAACAAACAAATTATTTTAGGGGCTGTGCAAGTATATAATGCAGGAAGAGAATCATAACCATAAACTATTAGGATATTATACCTAGCTTGGCACGCTTCTCATATTTCAGTCTGATTAGACTGAAAAGGCTGAGAAGCGTGGTAGTGTTGGTGGGGGCACTACAGTTCTGTCTCCAATTAAATGTATAATACCCAGGTTTTGATATTTTTTTCAAATGTGTGTACTCTGTTCTATTTGGTTTAGTGGTTTACAATATGACTTCCATAACAGTGGGACCAGTAGCCATGATTTCACCTATCCTCATCCCATGAAATATTTCCTCTCTGGGAATTTTCTACATTCTTCAGGGGATCCTGTGATACAGTTCTGCTGGAAGTTGCCATTTAGCCTTGATAGAAGACCTAGTAAATACCTGGAGGTAATCTCTCGAAGAATATGCACCTTCAGGTCACTTCTGACATAAGATGCTCTTAAGGGGACCCTGTTTGTTTTTGCTTTTTAACAAAAGTTGTTTCTGAAGGGGAGTTGCCCTTGCCTTTTTCTAAGGCTGACATATTGCAACATGCCAAATCACATAGCCAAGTATGTGATTTGGCATGTTGCAATATGTCAGCCTTAGAAAAAGGCAAGGACAACTCCCCTTCAGAAACAACTTTTGTTAAAAAGCAAAAACAAAACAGTGCCCCCTTAAGAGCATCATATGTCAGAAGTGACCTGAAGGTGCATATTTTTCGAGAGATTACCCCCAGACTCCTTGAGCAATAATACCATCAAAGTTAGAGCAGAGGTGAAACAGAGAATTTTAGACATTCAAGCCCAAGAGGACTTGGCGTGCCTCGCTAGTGCAGGCTCTTTGAAATGGCTAGCGGCACTGAATCCCACCTACAGTCGTGCCCACTATCTGATGGCCAATCTACCAAGACACCTAAGAGTGGCTCTTACAAGGGCAAGGTTTGAACAGAATGAATCAATGGTTAGATATGGTAGATACCATTCCATCCCTTACACAGAGAGAACATGTGTCTGTGGGGCCCAGGAGGTGGAAGATCTAAATCATATCCTCCACCAATGTGTAATATATGAAAAAGAAAGAAAATTTCTACTTGAAGTTTTCTTACTCAACAAATCCCACTGGGCTCCAATTAATAGAACTATATTCCTCCTCTCTAATCCCAACCAGTTATTAATTACCAAAGTAGCAACATTCTTCTACAAAGCTAGTAAAAGTAGGCAACGATATATTGCCTCAATTGGAATTGATTGCAGAGGGGATGAGGATACTTGAGGAACAAATAGATGGGTATCTAGGCTAGGAATTTTGACCAAAATGAAGCAGAAAGGCAGAGGTGCCAGGAGAGTATTTGTTATTTCATTACAGAACAGTTGTTTAATGTACTGTTGCACAGTACGGAACCACTGTTCAATGCTTGATACATATATTTCTTTTGCATGGTTTGTTCTGCTTGATATAGCCTTGTGGCTAATGCAATAAACTAAACTAAACATAGCCAAGTAGGAATTTCAACCCTTGTCTCCAATAATATCCCAACAATCATACTGCTATATTATGCTGGCTGTCCTTGTCTTATTGATACCTAATCTTAATATAGAGAGAAAATCTGAGCGACTGTAAGGCACTGTCCAGATTTTTTTCTTTTTTTCTTTTCTTTTTTTTAAAAGGTTTTTATTGATATAAAGACATACAAATGTATAACACACAAAGATAAAAGCACAATGGGAGAAAAGAGAAACACAAAACAAAAAAAGGGGATTTGGGCAGGGTGAGGGTAGGGGAAAGGGTTAAGGATAAGGGGTGGAAGGGGGGAACATCAAAATACGAATATAACATTACACAGCGACGAACTGTTACATAGTTGACTCCACGTCTTCACCTTAATTAAGGACTAAAGAATAAAATTCCTGACACCCGGCGAATTATGAGAGAGACACTGCCAAATTTTGACTAGACATAGTTCATAAACTAAAACCTTTCAGCAAAATTTTCTTCTTTTCCCTCATAAATTCTAGAAATGGGGTCCATGTATCGTTAAAGCTTAGCGGTGACCCATAGCGGAGTAAGCATGTTAGCTTGTCCATTTCTGCCAGTTCTATTACTTTAGCAAGCCACTCATCTTCGTCCGGTACTTGAGGCAGCTTCCAGTATCTGGCAAAGCTGATCCTTGCCGCAATTATCAAGAAAGTTAGCAATTTCTCCGCTTCCTTGCTCAGTTCACACCCTGTAATATTTAAAAGATACAATTCTGGTTGTTTACCTATCTTACATTTCATAATTTCTAACATTGTTTTATGAATCCCCTCCCAGAAGTTTTTAGTCACTCTGCATGTCCACCACATATGATAATATGTGCCCCTTTCCTGTCGACATTTCCAGCATGCATCTCTATTATTTTTATATATACTGGCCAGTTGAGCTGGAGTAAGGTGCCATCTGTAAAACATTTTGTATATATTTTCTTTCAAGCTATAGGCATAAGTATATTTTAGTCTAATACTCCAAATCTTATCCCAGTCCTCCGGTTTAATAGTATGTCCTATATTCTTAATCCACTTCTGCTTATATTCTTCTGTCGGTCCTTTGTCCTCTTTCTCTTGCTCTGTCAGAGCTTTATAAATTGAACTTACTGGTTTCTTCTGTGAGTGCATCCATATTTTCTCTATCTTATTCGATTGCTCTTCCCAGCCTATCTCTTTGTCTTCACTAAATCTTTTCTTGATTTGTCCATATTGGAACCAGTTTAGTCCCCACTTACTCAGCTCCTCCTTCCCTTTAAGCCTAAAATTCGAGTTCAAGTCTTCTCTCTGTATTAGGTCCTCATATTTAGGTTCCTTATTCTCTTCAAACTTTCGAATCTGAAATGCTTCTACCGGGGAAACCCACAATGGAAGCCTCTTATAGTATTTCTTTTTAAGCTTTGTCCAAACTTTAAAAAGGGCGGATCTGATTATATGATTGTTGAAACCCTTATCCTTATCAACATGATTATAGAATAAATAGGCATGCCAGCCCCCCTTTATGTCGGCACCCTCAAGTTTCAACAAATGTTTATCTTTCAATTCGATCCATTCTTTTAAACTATTGATGCAGTTTGCTTCGTAGTATTTTCCTAGGTCCGGGCTCCCAGTCCTCCCTTCTCTGTTCTCTCTTGGAGACACTGTAGTCTTATTCTGGCTTTCTTTCCTTGCCATATAAATTTATTTAATTCTCCCTGCCATCTCTTTAAAATAAAATTATTCTTCAAGATGGGCAACATCTGTAAAAGAAAGTTTATTCTAGGAAGGATTTTCATTTTTATTGCAGATATTCTGCCAAGAAGTGACAAATTCGCAGTTTTCCAGGTCTCCAGATCTTTTTTGATTTCCGACCATAGCTTCTCATGGTTATTCTTTACTAGCTGGCAGTTATTAGCTGTTATCTCAATTCCTAAATATTTTACTTTTTTTACAATTTCCATTCCGGACTTTTCCCCCAGCCAAGTCTTTTCTTTTTCATCCATATTTTTAACAATGATTTTTGATTTTTTTCTTGTTTAGTTTAAACCCAGAGATCTCTCCAAATTGTTCTAGCTTATTTAGCCACATTTCTGTCTTTTCTTTTGGATCTTCTATTACGCAGACCAGGTCATCTGCGAATGCGTATACGTTATAGTTCTCTTTCCCTATCCTTAATCCTTTCAAATTAGCATCTTTATTTATATTTTTTAGCAGCAGATCTAAAACAAAGTTAAAAATTAAAGGGAAAGCGGACACCCTTGCCGGGTTCCTCTCTGGATATCAATTTTTCTTGATTTCTGGCCATTTATTGTCACTACTGCACTCTGCGATGTATAAATACTCATGATTGCATTGTAAAACTCATTCCCCATGTCTAGTTCCCTAACCAAAATCTCTATAGTTTCCCAATTGACCCGGTCAAAAGCCTTTTCGGCATCTATAAAAGTAAGAGCCACTTTTTCCCTATGTTTTTATCCAGATGTTCCACTATATTAATGATATGTCTAATGTTGTGTTTCATGTACCTCTGGGGGAGGAATCCCCTCTGGTTAGGGGAGATCCAATTTTTAAGGAATTCCTTAAATCTATTTGCTATGACCGCCGAGAATATTTTGTAGTCCTGGTTAAGGAGGAAATTGGGCGATAATTTTCGACTAGTTCCGTGTCTTTCCCTTCCTTAGGAAGACAGTGATGTTCGCTGTCTTCCATGTATCCGGAGCCACACCATTCCTCAGGACATGGGTCATAAGCTTCTTCAAGTATGGGACTAGGGCTTCTTTCAGTTTCTTATAATATTGATCTGTCAGGCCATCCGGTCCTGGGGATTTACCTGTTTTTAATCTGGTGATTATTGTTTCTACTTCTCTATCAGTAATTGGAGCATTAAGTTTTTCTCTCATCTTGTCATCAATCTTTTTAAGCTCTTGTTCACTTATATACTTTTGTATCTTTTCCTTATTAACTTTCTCTGCCGAGTATAGGTTCTGGTAGAAATCTCTGAATGCCTCAATATATCTTCATCTTTTGTAAGCTCTTTATCACCTTTCTTTATCTTATTGATTACGTTTTTTTGTTTTTTCCGATTAAGTTGATATGCCAACCACCTCCCTGGTTTATTAGCATTTTCAAAAAAAATTTGTTTCAGAAATTTCAGTTTTTTTTCCATCTGATCCATATTCATGAGGTTTATCTGCTTTTTCAGTAATACCAGTTTACTTTCAATTTTTTTATCACGCGGATTATTTTTGAGCTTATTCTCCATTTGCTCCAAATCAAGCATTAGCCCATTCAATTCTTTCTTTCTTGTTTTTGTTATGTGACTTTTTTGCTCAATAAAATAGCCCCGCATAACTGCTTTGCTAGTATCCCACAAAGTTGTAATTGAGATCTCCGGCTGGTCAGTTAATTCAAAAACTTCCTGAAGATGTTTAAGATTTTTGAGACTTGCGCCTCACTCTTTAACAGCCAGTTGTCCAGTCTCCATGTAAAGTTCCTGCTGCCAAATAATAGTGTCACCTCTATGGGCGCATGATCCGAGAGTAATCTAGGTTGGATTTTAGCATCTTTGCTATTTAGGATTAGATTTCTCGAGGCCAGGATCATATCTATCCTAGACCACGTTCTCCTTCTTCCTGAGAAGTGGGTGAAGTCTTTAGCATTAGTGTTGAGTACCCTCCAGGTTTCCTGCAAGTCAAAGGTATTCATCCAATTGAAAAACATCTTGGGGAGCTTACTAGACATGGACCTATTTCTGGAATTATTATAATTCTTACCTAGATTCACATCCAATACGCCGTTGAAGTCTCCCATTACCACATATCCATCACATTCAATTTTCAGCATTTCCTCCCTTATGAAATTAAATATTTGAACTTTGGGGCCATTTGGCGCATACAAATTAATAACCAAAATCTTCTTTCCTTTATTTCAACTGAAACCGCCACCACTCTGCCCTCATTGTCCTTGAACTCTAAAGTGGGTTTCAGCTCTGATTTCACAAACAGAGCCACCCCTTTTCTTTTTTTTCGATGGAGGATGTGAATAGGGTTCCCAACTTTCCATTTTTTAGCAGGTCCATTCTTGACGTCTTAACATGCGTCTCTTGCAGGGCATAAATTGCCGCTCTCTGTTTTGCTAAGAAGTGGAAGGTTTGTTTTCTTTTCTCTGGGACATTCATCCCGTTAACATTAAATGAAAAACACTTTACCTCCATTTTAATTTTCGTTTTCCTGATCCTCTGCCAAATTTACTTCTCCAGATGAGTCCGACTCGGCTTCTTCTTCCGTCCCTGGTTCTCCGTCTGTCTCCATCCCATTATTCTCAGGCTTGGGGCTATCTCTGAGATGCTCCCTCTCATCTTTTTTTTTGGTCTTACTATTTCTTCTCTGATTCTTTGCTTGCTTACTGCTTCTTTTGGGCTCCTCTCGTTTTCCCTGCTGTCTCCTCTTTTCGGTGGGCTTGACTTTTTCCTGGGATTTAATAAATGCTTCCATTTATGATAGAAGGCCTCTTTTTCTTTACTGTTTATCCAACATTTTTCATTATTTATAGTTACTTGGAGTCCATCAAACTTATCCCATTTAAAGCGGTAGCCTTTTTGTTTCAATAGGTCCGTCAGGAAGAAATATTTTTTTCTGTTGTCCAGAATGGCCTTCGGGATCTCCTTTAGAATAATTATTCTTTTGTCTTGTATACTATAGGGGGCTTTATTATGGTTCTTTATAACTTCCTCTCTTATTCTCATTGAGTTGTATTGAATCAGGATATCTCTATCTGATTTGTTGTTTCTTGAATATGAGGTTTGAATTCTATAGGCTTTATCTATTTTGCCCTCTATTTGTGAAATCTCTTTCTGCAGTAAAGTTGCCGTCATTTCAATAGCTATTAGAAGGGTATCTTCTGTTGACTCCTCCCACTCTCCGGAGCCCCTCTCATTCTAAGCTGGAACTCTTTCTGATAGAGCTCCAATTGAAGATTTTTCCTTTCCAGTTCAGCTTGCATTCTATTTATCTCTCCCATCCTTTCTTGCTCCTGCGAAATTGTGCTTCTCATATCTTCTTCTTTCCTCTGCAGCAGGTCCACTTTCTCATATAGACCTTTGACCTCCTTTTTGATAGACGTAATATCCTTCTTCAGATCTCTCCTCATATCTAGCATATCCTCACTCAGCTTTCTACGTTCGTCTGCCCCTTTTTCTATGTTTTCATTCATTCTTTTCATTTCATAAATCATCTCTTTGAGTTGATCTTTGATCTGGGTGTCTTCCTGCCATGAGTCTCTTCTCACTATTTGATTCCTTGGATCTCTATCTTTGTCCCCTTTGGCTCCTTTCCTGGTTGTCATTGTGTTCATTCCACCCTGCTAGTCCATAGCAGGGCTTGAAAAGTATCTCTTCTTCAGCTCTTTAGCAGTTCTTTAATTTCTTTAAATTCTTTGGGCTTTTTAAGTTCACCTCAAACCTCCTTGATATATGGTAAGTAGTCAGCTATTTGAGTATATGTCCATATATTCCTCCGTCCTCTTGTGCCACTTCACTGAATTATGAGGCTCCAAAATCAAATATTGCGCCCGTAGCGCTTCCTCTCTCCTCTTGCTGCGCCACCCGCACAAGCTGAGCCAGCTGCGCTAGTTGCGTTACTTGCGTTGCTTGAGTCCCACTGTGGCTGCCTCCCACGTAGCTTACGCCTCCTCTGTTCGCACACCAGGCGCGCCGCTCTGAGAAATCAGCTCTGTCAGCTGTTGCTCGTGCCGCTATGGGTCCGTTCTCTGAATTATCCCCTATTAAAGCAGCCGCTTCAGTTTCTGCTTCTTAAAATAATTAGTTAAACTCCAGATGTCTTCTAATGAAAGTCAGGCTTCTCTCCCCTCTCCGTCCGGGGTTTAATAGTTCATACAAAGATCCCTCTTTCTCCGTTGATTATTGTTAAGGCTTACTTCACCTTTCCTGAAGAGGGAATCTGGGGCGGTGAGGTGCTGTGGCGTCTCCCGCCGGGATGCGATCGCCTCGAGCCGCTGCCGATCCTAGGCTCCGAGAGAAGAGAGTAGGGGGTGTCCACTCAGAGCCCCCTCCTGACGAGTCCTTGCTCGCCTCTTGTCCCTCGAGCTTGGGCTGCCCTCCTTTCTTCGAGGAGTAGCCGGGTTTGCTGGTTTAACCCCCCAATCTCTGGCTTTGGCTCCTGCTCCGTAAGAGCTTCACCTTTCGGCGTCCACCTTCACCGGCTCCCAAACCGGAAGTCGATTTTTTTCATTACCATCAATTTTCAAAGGATCTCAAAATAACATCAGTATTTCTCCCTTCACACAATTTGCCATGAAAACAAACAGTGAGTTAGCTTAAACTTGAACAGAATACTCATCCCTTGAACTTCATGAATAAGTGGAAATTTAAACCTAAAATAGATAGTCCAATTATCTTAAACAGTCCACTCTTTCACTCAATGATTTTGGATCAAGATTTCATATTTTTACACTGGAATGCTAAAATATGGTAATTAGATTCCATAGAGTTTGGGCATCTAATATAAAATGATGGTCACTTGGTAAACATATTGTGTAGCTTTCTAGAGCTTGTTCCGCATAACCCTGCAAAAGCATTATAGAGATTCCATGAAAAAATCATTTTAGAATAAAATCACACAAGCCCAACTAATGTGAAGGAAGGAGAAACACTATTTCTCTCCAAGTACATATGTGCCAATGGAAATAAGCTGATCTTATCTATTTGTAGGATTTGTTCCTATTGGGTGCAGAACACCTAAGTGAGCAATGCGTTATTTGCAATAAAATCCTCCTTAACAATTCCGTGACACCCGCTAAACTGAATGACAGTTGGAAACAAACCACCCACACCTAAAGGGAAAGGGCATCCTTTTTTTCAAAAAACCACAAGGAAGTAATATGGCTTGTTTTCATGAGGTTGAAGAAGATTTCTTTTTATGTGCACTTTTGGAGACCAATGCAACCAAGGAAGTTCTTTTTAAAAATCAAATTGCACTTGTTTGGTTGGTGATACAATGAACTGGAAGTATTTCCAGGGTATTTCTAAAATACTTCCAGTTCATTGTACCACCAACCACACAAGTGCAATTTGATTTTTTTAAATGTTTAATGTTGACACCCCCCGATATACCAAAATATTTCCCCTATTTTTAGATAAGCAGCACTGCAAGATTTGAGTGACTTGCTGGGAAGATGAAAAGAACGTCTGAACAGTGTTTCTCACTGCTACCTGACGGGCATTGGACTGTGCAGTATTTCACATAAGTAGTACTGCAGTCTTTTAGAAGCAGATTGAGTTTTCTCCTCCATGTAGATGAGTACAGGAATAAGTCAATATAATGGAGCTGGTACAGAATTTTTATTCCAGTAATGAATGTCCTGTGTCAGACAAACATTTACAAAATGAAAAAGCAAACTAAGGACCAGAAACTCTAAAAAAAATTCAGCTTCTGCTTAAAAATTCTTGCTCCCATTTAATACCTTTTGTCAGTATCTATTTACTCTTGTGCTGGGAGGAAGCTTGAACTGTTTTAATAATGTTAAATTTCTGTTACCATAAAATTTTATTTCAGTCATTTATACATTTTCTTAAATCCCCTTTTTGTAATGTGTCTTACCACAATGATATATATGTAAGTTAAACATAATAACAACAGATATAGTAGATATGTAGTGTAAAACTATACCTCTATCCAAATTTGACTAAAAATTGGGACAATCACTTGTTTGTATTGGTGTAGTTTATTTTTAGTTGTTGTTTGTGTACCTTCAAGCTGCTTTGTAGTAACCCTATCCTAGGGTTTTCATGGTAAAATTGATTCTGGGGGTGGGGTGCCTTTGCCATCCTTTGAGGCTGAGAGGGAGTGACTGGGAGAGAATGAGCAAGGATTTGAAACCTCATTTCTAGAATCATAGGTCATTACACCATGCTGGTTCTCGTAACCTATATAGATGGGAAGATGTAAATTTGGCTTTGGAAATAGGCTGGGTCATTCCATGAACCCTCTGTGGATGCCAAAATCCATGAGTGCTCAAGTCCCATAATTTACAATGCCATAGTAAAATGGTGACTTACAAAAAGGCAAAATAAAGATTTGCTATTTGGATAGAGTATGAGGGATATTTTCAAGTTGTGGGTTGTTGAATCTGTGGATACAGAATGTGTGAATACGAAGCTTTGACTAAATATAACCAATTATGCTATATTCATTTCATTACTATCTTTAGGGTTTTTTTGTTGAACAAGACTTGCGAAGGCTTGTTGCCATGTATTACAGTACTGTTCCATATTTAGACCCAGTTCATATCCTGTGGTGTGACACACGGTGCCTATTTAACACACCAGAGAATATCTGCCAGGGAAGGAGAAAAGCACCTTTCCCTTGCTTTATAAAATGGAGCCATTTGGGCTTCTCCATGGAGATAACAATTATTCCCCATGAAGGATTAGTTTTACAGTATTTGAAAATACATACATGTAACTAGATTAAGTCGTAAGATGTGAGACAAATAGATTTAAGACATAATATCACTCTCATTTTGCTCCTAATTTCATTTTTCAAAGACTTCATCAGTCTCCCTTTTCTTTTAAGACAGAGAATTAAGTAGCAACATTTTAAACATCACATTCTCATTGTTTTTATTCCAGGATAGATCTCAAAATAATGTTTAGTTATTGTTAAATAATTTATTGAGAGGTGCTTCTTAAAGCCTTCTTCAAAAGGAGGAAAAATACACATGTGCATACATGCCCAGCACCCACCAGCTATTACCAGTTATGATCTTTGGGGTTGAAAACATTGTGAATTTCTGGTTTAGAGAAATTTACTGCCAGGTACACAAATACTTAAGTGCAATTAGTATCTTTCTTAGACTAAACATGCATCTCTTCTTTATGATATTTTTACTAGAATTTATTTACTACTTGTGTGTCCAACAGGGCTCCTCTAGTTATATACATTAAAATTGTTTAAAATAGCCTACAAACATACATTTTAAAAATGTTTTTTTAAAAGACACCATTCTTTAAAATGATAAAACACAGATCCTAAAGTCATTTTTAAAGCAAGTTTTAAATAATAAAGGCCAGATGCAACAGGACATTCTTGGCCATTTGTAGGAAGCTGAACAGGGATAAGGCTTCAATGGAGGCTCATGTGGGTGGAGTCAGACTTCAGATTTTTTGGACCCAAGTTGTTTAAGGCATTGAACATATAAGCCAGCACCTTGAATAGAGCTTGCAAACAAGATACTGCAGTTGCTTTGTGGTTTCTTTACAACAGTCTGGTCTCTGCATTTTTACAGTCAATGTAGCTTCCAAAAATTCTAAGGGCAGCCCCACGTAAAATGTATTACATTTAATTAGCACACAATCGTGGCATAAATTACTGTAGTCAAATGTCTTTTTTTGTTCAAGAAATGTACGTGGCATATCTGATGAACTTGGACAAAGGCTTGCTTAGCAACAGCAGTTACACAGAGTTGTAGAATCACGGGGCTGGAAGGGCTCCTATGGGTTATCAGGTCTAATCCTCTGCTCAGTGTAACATTTTCATCTATTCTAGACTATGACCAGCAGGTAACTGTCTAGCTCTTTTTGAAGATGTCCAAAGAAGGAGACCCCACCATCTCCCTAGGCAATTGGTTCCATTGTCAAATCACTCTTACACCGAATACATGGGAGTTGTGTGGTTTGTATCATTCATAGAAGAGATTTGTATTTGTTCCTAGAGCTCCTATTCAGTGCAGAACCCTCCCAGTTTACAAGACAGAACCTGCGACCCATTCAAACTGGTTTGCAAACTGAGGGAACATCTACTCATATCACATATGCAGGAGCTGTCCCGGGGTGGAGTATTCCGATCAGTATCATTGGAGTCTGCACAACCAGCCTTGGACCCAGCTCAGGAGCAGGAGAGTGTTGTCACTGCATGGCATCAAGTTGGCTTGGTGGCAGGAAGGAGTCTGTACAGCTCAATGGCACCGAATCCAGCCATCCCTAACTGATATTGTTCTGTCCTGGGTGTAACAGTGACCAAAGGGCATGAAATTTTCTGATGGATGCCCCTGTCTTTCCTCTACTCTGTCATTGATGGTGGTCAAGCCAGCATGAGTACATACTATGAGTGATGACCACAGGAATTTCACGCCCAATGGTCACCAGTTTGCTGAGGACAGGACAGTAACAGCCAGTGCCATCCCCTGCTCCCAGGCCACCCCCAGGGAAAATGGGATGGTTATATAAACAGTGGCACATTTTAACACATCTTAAAAATGCAGGTGAGCTCTAGAGCTTCAGAGAAGCTTTGGAGCATCTCCCAACTTGCAGTATCACAGAGCAAGCTTGTGTTGTGGCCTTACTAGACATATAGGCCAACCACACTTGTTTATCATTTGTGGACACCATAAAGTCCACTCCCCCCTCATCCCACCTCACTTGGGTTCTGTAGATGGGTCCCAAATAACATTATAGTTGTAAGTGTGTCAGGATTTGAATGAAAATAACTCAGTTTGGTTCATATGATATTATTGAAAATCGCACTAATATTTGGAAGTAGTGCATGACAAATTCCAACTTCCAAGAGACCTAGGGAGATGAACAGCTGTCTCATCATCTGGCTGAAGTCCTGCCTGTGCTGTAATATTTTCATGTGAAAGAGTCCAGATGAACTGCATCAGAGTTTGATATGGTGACACTGTCTCAGAATGGATGAGTTTTCTGCTAATATGCAAGAACTTCCAGGCTCTTCTTTAGGTTCCACATGTCACACATTGGAATTTTTCAGAATTTATAAGAGGTCTGTTTTAACAAAGCTGAGTAGATTGAAGCAGATGTGATGCTTAGGGCTAAACTAGACATTACAGGCAATTGCATGCAACTTTCCCCTTGCTTAAACGAAAAAAGAAAATAAACCAAAAGCAGCCTTAGTAGGCTGTGAGTTGAACATAAGAATCATAAAGGCAAAAAGGGTTTGCTTAAAGCTTTCCCTTCAGCAGTTTATAAAGAAAGAAAACCCACAGCACTGTATTTTTTCTCAGAGGAGGTGTAACAATGCTAACAAAGGCAAAGCATCAGCAGAAGGGTAATTTGACTATAAATGACCCAGAGAACATTTCTTATTGAGTAGCACATAAAGTATTGTGAATAAATACATAAAGATAAATTTCAGCTGATGGAATACTGCTCAAAATGGGAGAAAATCTGGTGGGAAGATGTTAAGTGGCTTTTTAAAAACTTCAAATCACATCTTCATGAGGCTTTGAATTCTTTAAAACTCAAAATAAAGATATATAACTGCCTGGCATATGTATCTGGTAGTTATTATCCTTCTGCTACTTGGTTAGTTCCTGCCATGTTGTATGTGAATTTAAAAGGTTCCTGTTTGCGGGAAGAGTAGGAGTTCAATAAAAGAAGTTGCAGAATCCTGCCACTGAGTTGATTCTAATTTTAAATTGAATTAAGATTATATTAAGTAACTGCTAGAGAACTTTTTTGACTTGTGAAGTATGGGCACTGTAGCCCATACTTCACATTGTCTTTGCTTCCCTTTATATGTCGATGGTATTCTTAGTGCATTGTTGACTTTGCACCACATGTAGCCTGTGTAGCAATACCAAAAATTTCATTTTTGATCTTATTGGACCAGATAATCTTTTTGTTGGCTTTGCCTCCCATGTGCCTTTTTGCAGCTTCCAAGTGATTCTCTTCAGAAATTAATTTCTTCTTGCGACTTTCCCATAAATCCAAGCTTTGAGGTATGTCCAAGTCACAGTTGCCCCAAGGACAATTTCTCTCGTTTCAAGCTTTTTCACATTAGCTTCTCGGTTGCTTCTGTGATGAATGGCAGTCAATGAATTTTGATGGGTAACATATGCATTTTCCCATTTTGTATGATTTGTTTCTATGATATTTCAAGAAATATTAATAATTTGGAATGGGTATTTTTACAACATAACCATGATTTGTATTTTTGTATAACTTTATTTGGGGCTAAATGTGATTGCTTCTTGCTCTTTAGATGCTATATATTTGGAAATGCTGATCAGCAAACTATGAAACCTTGCAGAAACAGATTTGTCACTGGAATTGTACTCAGGTGACCATCATTTGGTTGCTTATGTGACTTCTGGAGGGAACGGGTTGCACCAGAACTTCTGTAGCCATGCCACACAGCTAAGGAGTGAATACCTATGATTCCAGCAGGAGGCAGTATGTCATAAAGCAGGGGTGCTCACACTTTTTCAGCATGCAAGCTACTTATAAAACAACCAAGTCAAAATGATCTCCCTACCCACTACAAAAATGTGAAAGGTATAACACAATATCTGCTTTGAACTGGGTTTTCTGAGTCCACACTGCTATATAATTTGATTCAAAGCAGATTACATGGGATTTTATTCAACTGTGTGGAAAGGACCTCAGATAACCCAGGGCCGGCAGCACTTGGGCAGCGCTGGGAGCCTGCGGGGCAGGACTGAGCCTTTCTCCCGCCCTGCCTGCGATCTACCTGGACGCCCTACACGATCTACCAGTAGATCGCGATCTACCTAATGAGCACGCCTGTATAAAGAATGGGCAAAATTGTAATATTCAGATGTGCAAAGTCTTGGAAAAGTTACTTTTTAGTTTAAAGTTTCTAGAATTACTGGCCTTGCTGACTGGGGATTCTGGGAGTTGCAGTTCAAATGTACAACATTTCTGTTTTGTGGAGGACTCTGGGATTTATAGTCCAGGAAAGTACTACTCCAATCTCTGATTTGAAAGACTTGTTTTCAAATAGTTGCTCTCCAGCTTTTTCAAGTACAAGAAGAATTATCTGTCATTCTTTGTGTGTTCTACCTTGCATGTTTCTACTTTGTGGCATACATTTACAAGTTGTTGTTGGGAAAAGCCATAAAATAGGCTAAACCTAGAAGAAAATAATTTCTTGTTTTAAAAAAGATGTTCTGAAACATCGTCATGTGTTCTACTTCTAACCGTGTCGGCGGGTAATGTTTGTGTTTCCTGTATTGGAACAGCTATTCATTTATAACAGGCTTCTTATTGTGGAACAATTTTACCTCCAGGTAGAGGATGACTTGCACAAAAGCTCATAAAATAAACTGCAAGCAGAAAAGGTCACTTCATCATTAGATTGCATTCAGAATGGCCTAGTCATTTTTGTCTTGAAGCAGAAAAAGAACTCTGAAAATAGTGGTGCTTTGTTTATGATGGTGCTTTTCAAGTGTTGCTGCCCTGGATCCTGTGTGGGTGGTAGCTCTGATGTCAGCAGGGCAATGAATCCCCTTCAGGCTTTAACCTGAACTTTAAAGGAGCTATCCAAGGTGCTGAACATATTTTAGAGACAGAATGTGTCTTTGCGCAAATGGGCCGGTTTGTTAAACTACATTCTCTTCTGTGTTGCTTGTCTTTAATCTCCCCCTGTTCCTTGTCCCATTTTTCCTGATGCTCTTTCTCCGATGTCACACAGTAGGCTTGCATTAGCAAGGAAGTCAGTGCTAGCCATTCATGTAGATGTTCCAGGCATCAAAAACCAAATTTAATAGATTTAGTCCAATAATTAAAAGAACCTCAAACTTGGGATGTTAGCTTCAGATTTTATAAATTAGTTTTGGCACAGAAATGGGCTCAATCAGCTACACTGTGCATCTAGTCAATATGCCCAGTAGTTAATGATGGAAATTTTGTAGTCCAAACCATTTGAAGGCGCTGAAATTGCAGAAGGCTGCTTTAGGGCATTCTTAAGCATATGCAAATCCCAAGGACTGTAAATTATATTACTTTCATTATGACTGTACGAAATTGTGCTTTGTGACTACTTATTGGCTGACTATTGAGAAAGGGACAACTTTTTACTTGTTTTAGGTTCTTGAATTTACATTACTGCATTTATATTTGCTCTTCTAGAAAAACTATTCTATACCCTTTTCTATGGGATGTGATAGAATGGTATTTCTTCTTATCTTATCTTGGAAATATATTTTCCAAGTTCAACATTTCTTTGTGCACATGCATTTGCTGCTTTAAGGGAGGTAGGCAGTGCAATACAATGCAGTACAATGCAGAACATATTCTAGCAAGGTCTAGACCAGTGCTGTCCAACTTCTATAGGCCCAAGGGCCGGACGCCTGGTGGCTGACCAGCTGGCGGGCCGGGTGGGGGCGGGGCCAATCGCAGGGGCGGGCTGATCCCCGGAGTGACGCTGTAGGAGGGCGGGCGGAGCAAAGACGGGTTCCCCTTTGCTCCACCCTCCCTTCTCCAGGTTCAAAAGGGGCAAGAGGCACGGCGATTTCGCCCTGCCCCTTGCCCGGTATGACGCTGTGGAGAAGGAAGGGAGGCGCAGAGAGGGGCCCTTTGCGCCTCTCTTCTTTCTGCAGCGTCAAAACTGGGCAAGAGGCATGGCAATTTCGCCATGCCTCTTGCCCGGTTTGACACTGTGGAGAAGGAAGGGAGGCGCAGAGGGGCTCCCCTTTGTGCCTCTCTTTCTTCTGCAGCGTCAAACTGGGCAAGAGGCACGGCGATTTCACCATGCCTCTTGCCCGGTTTGACGCTGTGGAGAAGGAATTTCTCCCTCCTCCTCCTCTTTCCCGGGCGCCGCGGCTGTCCTGGGGAAAAGAGGCGGGCGCCAGGGAAAGGCACGGCGCCCGGGAAAGAGGAGGAGGAGGGAGGAGAGAAGAGGCGCGCCAAGGGCAGCGCGTCACAGGCCTGGCATGACGCGCTGCCCTTGGCGCCGCCTACTCCTCCTTTTCGGCGCGGAGAGAGGGACGGAGGGGGCGGTGCAGGGAGGAGGAGCTAGCTGTCTTCCTCCTCCCTGCCCCGCCTCCCCCTCCCCCCGGCCGCCATTTAAAAAAAAATTAGTTTTTTTTAAAAAAAATTAAAAATGGCGGCTGGGGGCATAGCTGGGGCCGTGTCCAACAGGCTGGGGGACCGGATCCGGCCCCAGGGCCACCAGTTGGACAGCCCTGGTCTAGACCATTCTGGAGAGCTTACAAGTTTGAATACTCTTTCACATCAGATCTTCTTAACCATGAAAAAATGAACCTATTAAGATAATGTATGTATGGGGACATAGAAAATCCTACTATGTAAGAACACTGAATTCTTTAAAACTCTGAAGGCACTAAGAATCAGTGTCTTAGGTTCCAAACCTTTATTTATTCAAAACTTTTATATCCTGATCTTCTCGACCTCCATAGAGGGACTCAGACCAGCAGACAGCAAGAATTCCATGCTAACATTAAAAATGTAAAACATCAAAGCACTGCATTTATTTTTATTTTTTTCAAGATGGCACCGGGGCAATAGGGGCTCGCAACAGCTCTGAGTCCATCGGTGCCTCCTGTGCCCTAGAATCTCTAGAACTTTCATCGAACCCCAAGGGTCCCTGAAGGGGGGCCTTAGGGGGATTTGGTGTGGTTCGACAGAAAGAAAGATCTTAAAGAAGACCAGGAGAGGAAGGTAGAGCACGGCCGCCATTAATCGAGACCAGATCACTCCCTTCTATTCAAATAGAATGACCAGATCATTGTCGAGCTCCTCCCTGACGGTGGTGGTGGGGTGAGTGCAGGCACTGGTGTTGTCAATTTGCCCTTGACTTGTTCGTTCTGTCAGGGCGCCCCCCCCCCCGGCTTTTCGGTTTTCCATCTGCCACTGGCTGTGGCATGGGCCGCCTGGGGCTCCTGTCGATGTGGGGCCCTGAGTTTGATGTTGGGCGGTTGTGTTCGGTGTCATTGGCTCTCCGGCTGCAATGTACCCAGCTCACTGCCTTGCCACCCGGCTGCAGCATTCCTGGCTCGCCGGCTTGCCAACCAGTTGCGGCATTCCTGGCTCGCCGGCCCACCAGCTTGCCGCGGCATCCCCAGCTCACCACTGGCTCACCAACCGGTTGCTGCGTTTTCGGCTTGCCGGCTCACCAACCAGCTGTGGTGTCCCCGGATCGCCGGCTTATCAGTTTGCTGCGGTGCCCCTTGCTTTGTCCCCTGCGGTGTCCCTCACCAGCTCACTGGTCCAACATTGAGGCATCCCCAGTTCCACGCTGTGGAGTATTACTGGGTTCCAGTGTCTGGTGGTTTCTTTTGAGGCTGTTGTGGCTCGAGTCTCCCCTGGCCCTATTCTGAGCCTATGCCAAGCCTCCCTTGGCTTGGGCCATCATGGCGCTTTAAGACCTGCAGGCAGGCCCTTTATCGAGCAGCTTTTTGAATGAGTTCTACCTTGCCCTTTTTGCTTTGGGAGCTTACAAACTAACTGCTACACCGGAGCATTTTCATTGTGGTCCTAAATAGTTACAACAACACAATTAATGTTTTATTCATTAGGGCTGAGGAATCTAACATTGTGTGCCTTTCGTTATGCTTTTTGACCACCGTGGGAGAAGATTGCTAACTGCTGCAGCCCATCTGAGGTTTGTCAGCAGAGGAATTTTATGGTTCCCTCCTGGAACTCAAGGTCATGCTGCCATTGTCTCCTCCGTGTTGTTTATCTTGCACTTTATTCCTGGCCCTGTATGACTGCTGATCTCAACTCAAAATCTATTAACTCTGCTTTAGTGACTTGTATTTCCTGTTTCACTAGCACTCTAGCACTTTGTTTAATGAATGCCATCAATAATTGGATGTAATCAAGATACTGAGTTCCTCATTGTGATATTGCTGTAGGTGGTTCCTGCTAGAACTTTAGTTACATGTTATCAATGCTGCTTTTGATCTTCAGGCACTTTAAACCTGCAATTGCACTTTCCATATTGCACTTTATAATTGTAATTTATGATTGCCGAATGATCAGTGGGAGGCTGGAAAGGATTTATGAGACTGAGGAAATGAATTATAAAAATGATGGAATTTTAACAAATATGGATTTAGACATATTACATCAAAGTGCAATATTAGATTATCAGGATGAGGGGAAGGGAAAAGGCTTGTTGGGTGGGGGGGGGATTCCATTGGTCAAGAGCCCCCCATTGTCACAAGGCACAATTTCATGGTGTACAGTCATAATGAAAGTAATATAATGGGGAAGGGGAGATATGGGAAAGGGAGATCTAATCAGCCAATTTGGCTAATTCGTGAGAAAACTTTAAAAATTCCAGAATGTTCTCCTGATATGGTAAATCTGAGTACCCAGGATGGTAGTCCCTCTAGATTAAGGGTTAAGGTTAGGGTTAGGGTTAGTTGGTGCCAAACGGCAGGTCTGTCAATGGAAAGACAATAACCATCCAGGATTTAATCCTAGATGAAAAGGCAGACCTGGTGTGCATAACGAAGACCTGGTTGGATGAAGCTTGGGGGGGGGGGGTTAGTCTCACCCAGCTTTGTCCTCCAGGCTACTCTGTGTAACGTCAGCAGAGATCTGGGGGGCAGGGAGATGGGGTTGCAGTAGTCTATAAAGACTCCATCTCCCTGATTAGGTCTCCATCCTGCAGTCAACCTTATTTGAATGTGTCCACCGAGGTTAGGAGACCGAGACAGATTAGGGATTCTGTTAGTGTACCGATCACCCCGCTGCACTATAGTCTCCCTACCCGAGCTAGCAGGGGTAATCTCAGGCCTGGCATCAGAGTCCCACCGGCTCATAGTGCTGGGAGACTTCAATGTCCATGCAGAGTCTACCCCCTTTCAGGAGTGGCTCAGGACTTCATTCAGCATGCTCTTCTTACCATGGCCATGCAGAGTCTACCCTTTCAGGAGTGGCTCAGGCAACTATGGGGCTGTCCCAACTAGTATCTGGCCCTACCTACTGTGCTTATCTTGGTCACTTATATTTGTATCCCTTTTCTTTACATATGCTTTGACATTGTTTGTTCTGTTATATGTCTACTGTATTTTAAATGAAACTCAATATTTTTTTAAAAAAAGAAGTGGTCTGCCCCAGGAGACGTATGGATCCAGATGGATTCCTTATGGCTCTTGGGGAATTTCCCGTCACCTCGGTAGGTTATTGTGTTGATGCTCTGGTCTCTCTCTGGAATAATGAGTTGACTAGGGCAATAGACACGATTGCACTGGAGCGCCCTCTCTTAAGTAGCGAGCTAAATCATCCCCTTGGTTTAATGAGGAGCTCCACTGGCTGCCAATTAGCTTCCAAGTTGTATGATGTTTTAGATTTTTATTGTTAGCATTGAATTCTTGCTGTTAGCCGTTCTGAGTCCTTCAACTTAGGTATAGAAGATCGGGATATAAATGTTTTAAATAAACAAATATCTACTACAGCAAGGCTGCTGAATGTGATCACAAAACGCATTGTAACCACATATTTGTACTCGTTGTTGTGTTTGATTTAAAATTTGGAGTCTCTGAAAGTATTTCTCACTATGAATTTTCCACTACTAGAGATGAAGCAACACAGCAGTAACTCTCGGGCAATTTATTTTCTCTTTCATTCAGAATGATGACTCTCTATTTTTTAGTTGTCCTTGGATCCTGCCTTGAAAACATATGGTTGCTGGTGTGCAAGTGACACTTAATTGATACATCTCATTTTCTGCTTTACGATGCCAGCAACAAACTAATGCATCTGCAAAGTCCATACCAAATTGCACGGCTTTGTTTTTGAAAAATACTCAGTTCAAAAGTTACTGCAGCTCTATAGATTATTTCCAGACAATGGAAGCATTCAGTTCTCCAGTGGACTCGTTTAGCTTATCCATACATTTCGTTGTTTGGTATAACCACATCATAGTCCTTCCCTCAATCCTAGATTTGACCTTCCCTGTAGTTCTCTGATAGAGAGTGGGGGTAGCGAAATACAAGATCCAGATACAAGAGGTGTACACCTGACTGTATTACCAAAACTAGGTTCAGGGCTTGCTCTGCAGTATAATTAAAGAAGTGGTGGTGGTGATGATGCGATAAAAGATAGAACAGAGAAAGAAAAGTAGAACTAGGGGCAAACTAGTTTGCTCATTTCCTAGGGCAGCGGCCCACTTCATCCTGTGACTACATGTTACTTACACTGACTTGTTTGCATGGCAGTTTCTGGTGTAGCCATCACAGATTGAACACCAGAGAAGCGACACAATGTTGGCAAAACAATAATCACATTCATAATGTCCCTGTTCATTTCTGCCTCCTTCTGTTCCCAGTGCATCACTAGCAGCTTTGACACTCTTGCACGCAAACGAAGTGTGGGGATTCAAAATGCCATCTGAAAGAGATGTGTGCCTTTAAGTCACTGGTCAACTCATGGTGGACCTATGAATTTCAACAGGTTTTCTTAGACAAGGAATACTCAGTGATAGTTTTGCTAACTCTTTCCTCCAAAATACAGCCTACATTACTTGGTATTTGTTGATGGACCCCCATCCAAGTACTAGCCAGTGCTGACTCTGCTTAGCCTCAGAGATCAAATAGGATCTGGTGCCTTTGGGGTATTAGGGCATTGCACCTGAAAGACACTCTCCTGCAAATTTGGGTGGCTCAAATCTAGTTGTGGCATGTACTCTGCAAAAGTGAAGGTCTGGAAGAAATGGGAAAACTTCCATCTCTTTCTCCCTCCCAGATCTTTCCTATTTTACCAAATGGAAAAGTTAAAAGATGTGCGTGTGTGCTGAAGAAAAGCAGAAATTCTGTGGGTATTTTTACATGAGCAAAATTATTTTAAATACAGTTATTGGGTATGCTATCCATTGTGTACAAAAAGCTAAGGCTGCAGACATAAAAATAATGTACTATCCTGGCAGCACATCTTGTCAGCCTTTGGGGTGGGGGTAGCTTTCTTCTGGGGGAAGTCTGGAATTGCGCAATGGGATCAATGGGATTTTCCTTGTTTGGCTGATCCATTAAGGCTTCTGTTGCATGGAAATGTATGTGTGCTGAAATAACAAATAATATGGGATAGTGGAGTAAGGGTCAGACATTGGATTGTGTCAATTACATTGTTCAATTTTTCCTTATACAGGAATGAAAGTGGCTTACAAATGGTAGTTTAAAATGATTCATACAAAAGTTTTTTTTTTTTTATTTAAAAATGTGACAGTTCAGCCACATAAATTATAAGCCAATAGTCCGCTTGATTAGTAAGTGAATGAATGGTGAAATCCAGCTAATTGGAACCAGATGCAAAATAGGGAAGGAAGCACAGAATTTTGGAATAAGATACTTCAGAGCATGTGGGTAGCCTAGGGAGTTCATTTTAGTGCTACAACTAGACCTCACAACAATTACCTATTTCCCTCTTGGTTTTCTTGATTTTAGCAACCAAATTTAGGATAGAAAACCATGTTCATTTTTGTTTTCTTATTGTTAATTGGAAGAAAGAAACCCTTGCAGATGTTTCACCAATAATTCTGAGATTATCTAGTAAACCTACTTTTGACTCATCAATGCTTTTCAACATAGCAAATATACAAAGGGTATTCAAAAGGTTTCCACACTTATATTTCAAAGGAACTATGTACAGGAAAGGAGTGAAAACTATGCTTTTGAAAGAGGGGTGAGAGAAATGATTTCTTGCTTACTGTTGAACACATTTCATAATCATACTCTCCCACTTTAATCATCCTCTGCAGTTCAGATGGGTGCTTTCAAGTTGTAACCCTGGGATATGTGTCTGGGGTTTGTATCATGTATCTGGTCAGAGGGATGCGAGAGCTGGGCGAAAACTCTCCCGCAGGCCTCCCTGGAAGGCCTGCCCCCTCGCTCCCTCCCGCCCTTCCCGACACCGCCGGTGTCCCACCGCCGCCTGGCTCCGGGAAGGAGAAGGAGGGAGGATTCCTCTTCCTTCCCGGCGCCACGGCAGGCGGGACACCAGCGCGCCGGGAGGAGGAGGAAGAGAGGAAGAAGGGAGGATTCCTCCTCCCTCTCCCCCCACCGCTGCGAACCGGATCGCAGCGGCGGGGCGGAGAGAGGGACGGAGGGGGCAAGGCAAGGAGGAGGAGGGAGCTAGCTCTCTTCCTCCTCCCTGCCCCGCCGCCTCCTCCTCCCCTCCCTCCCGCCCGTCGCTGCAAACCGGATCGCAGCGGCGGGGCGGAGAGAGGGACGGAGGGGGCAAGGCAAGGAGGAGGAGGGAGCTAGCTCTCTTCCTCCTCCCCTCCCTCCCGCCCGTCGCTGCGATCTCGCAGCAGCGGCGCAGAGAGAGGGACGGAGGGGGCAAGGCAAGGAAGAGGAGGGAGCTAGCTCTCTTCCTCCTCCCTGCCCCGCCTCCCCCTCCCCCCCCCCCCGGCCGCCATTTTTTTAAAAAAATTAAGATTTTTTTTTAAAAAAATTTAAATGGCGGCCGGGGGCATAGTGGGGGGGGGCGTGTCCAACAGGCTGGGGGCCGTGTACGGCCCCTGGGCCGCCGGTTGGACAGCCCTGATCTAGCACATGTCATTTTTCTCTGATTTCTAAGTCTTGTTTTTCTGAATCTTTTGCATCAGTTAATTCAGAGATGGGCAAGCTGTGTTTTCTCTGCTTTCCCCTACTAGATCTAATGGCAAAATGGTACCAGACTAATAAAGCTAGAGCTCCATTAGATAGAACTGTATGGCCACTCACCCTCACTAAACATTCCAGTGTCATCATCAAAGTGATTCAGAAGTTTTGGCCTCTAGTACAGGACATTCCGGGGCTATCCCAACCCCCCATGATTGCCTATAAACGAACTAAGAATCTCCGTGATCTCTTAGTCCACACAGACATCAGAACGCCTCCCAGAAGAAGCTGACAGCCAAGACCCACCCATGTGGGCATTGCTCACAGTGTAGCTGTGTTTACCCCGACAAGGAAATCTACAGTCCAGGACGCGGACGCAACTTCAAATTTAAAGACTTTTCTCATGTTGCTCGGATTCCCTAGTATATGGAATCCGGTGTCCTTGTGGATTAATTTATATAGGCGAAAGTAGCAGAATGCTAAAAACCCGCTTTTCTGAACATAAATCTCGGGTTTGGCACTCATCAGAAGACTCGCCTTTTTACATTCATTGTAAAACCTTTTCACATGGCCCAGAGTCACTACAGTTCTTTGGCATTGAAAGGGTTACTCCTCCCCCCCCATGGAGATCTCCGTTCAGCTTTAATTCGGGCTGAAACCTGTGTCATTATTGAGTATCGCACAGAAATCCCTTTTGGTCTTAATGAAAAGCTGGGTGTAGCAGCTTTACTCACGTGAATTGCATTTCACTGCCTTTATAATTAGGTAGCTTTGATTGCATTACTTGCTCCTAGCCATTAGACGCCTTTCGTCTTTACTATTGAGCCATTGTATCCAGGTACAGTGTTCCCCGTGTTTCCCTTGAATATTGATGCTATGATTATGTCCGTGTATTGAGAATTGTATGCTTGGTTTTATCCTTGTATTTTTCAGATATTGCATGCCTGCCGTCTTTAATGTGTATAATACACCGCATATCTTCGACTGTCACGTGGCCTTGAGAAAGACCGAAAGGTCGAAACGAGATGTGGCCAAGGCATACGCCCCCTCGTCGGCCCGTATTTTGTGTTGTCCTTTAACCGCAACTGCTCCCTGCCTGGATCTCCAGGAGCAGTTCGCGGCCCAGCAGCGGCTTCTTTGCCCCTGCAGCCCACGCTGCCTTTGTTTACATTCATCAAAGCGGCGTTCCTGTCTGCAGCGACTTTCCCGACCACTCCCCGTAGGAGGCTTCACCTTTGTGAGAATACACCTGACAGTGAGCATTTCCACTGAGTGTTGTTCCGACCCCTGTTGATTTGATACTTTTGGAATTTTCTACATATTGTTTACTTCCAGGACTGGAACTGCAACCCACGGGTCTCAGAGACTGTGTCTCTTTTGCCTTCCTTGAGTGTGTCGGCCGTGTTTTGACTTATATGCTTATATATTATATGTATGCTACTATTTACATTGGTAATATTATGATGTCTATATGCTATTGATAAAGTCTACACGTTCATTATTGTTTATATGGTGTTTATTGCCATACTGTTCGATTGTGTTTACCTAGTCTTGTATAGACACGGTCCCCACCAGTTTGTTACAAAATGGTACCAGAACCAGGTGGAATTAGCTGTTGTGTCCTTTGCTGATTTCATGGGGTGATCTGCAAGTATTGGTGCAAGATTGTCTCTGATTAACAAACCATGTAGGCCATGAAACCACATTGAAATATTTAGTTGCACTGGTTAGCATGTGTTGTATTATTATTAGGTGCAATTTTTGTCTCATCTTGCTCAGATAACCAAAGCAGTTAAACTCTCTGTTGTCATTTCCATTCTTTCAACACTAATCTGAAGAACTTTCAACTAATCTAAGATTTAAAAATGACATATAGAAGAAATGGAAGAAGGGAGAAATCACCAAAGAGGAATTGAGACAAATAGCCAGCCAGCTATTTGGGGAGAAAATAACAATAATAAGATATTATTTGTCTTTCGTTCTATCTCCCTTAGGGGACTCAGCCAAAGCATAGAATGACCTCAGGCTAGAAAAGTTAAAAATAATAATAAGAACTTTTTGGTTCTGTTTGTAGTAAAAAGAAGATCAAGGAAACAGTAGGGCTACTTAATGGAGAAGCTCATGAAATGCAAACAAGGAACAGAGAGAAGGCAGAACTACTTAACACCATCTTTGACTCAGTTTCCTTCTAAAAAGGAAAACAATACTCAACACTGCTGGGGGAAATTAATGCAGTAGGAAAATGCAGCATAGAATAGGTAAAAAGGCAGTCCCTAATACTCTTAATCAATTTAGGTTCAAGAGCAAGATTAATGACATATAAGGGTATTGAAAGAGCTGACAGAAGTAATCTCAGAACCACTGGCCATAATCAGAGATAACAGAAGAGGTCCATGTGGACTGGAAGAAGACTGGATAACAGAAGAGGCCCATGCAGACTGGAAGAAGGCAAAAATGTCCATTTTCACTTATGCTTTACTCACTAAAAGTCAACATGGGTTTCCTCAAAACCAAGTCATGCATACTGCTATCTCTTTTTGGGTTTCTGAGAGTTTTTGGC
Organism: Anolis apletophallus; assembly: GCA_030556195.1. NCBI lineage: Eukaryota > Metazoa > Chordata > Lepidosauria > Squamata > Anolidae > Anolis > Anolis apletophallus. The sequence continues at coordinate 65,607,144 of JARBWK010000002.1, read as the reverse complement.
TATGTTCTAGCAGCATTCTCTCCTAACATTTGGCTTGCATCTATGGCTGGCATCTTCAGAGGTTCTGTTGGCAGTGAAGCAAGTGGAGTGTATAATATACCTGTGGAATGTCCAGGGGGAGAAAGAACCCTTGTCTGTTTAAAGCAAGTATGAATGTTGCAGTTAGTAATCTTGAATTAGCATTTGGGTAATTGTGAAGTTTGCAATGTCAATCAGTGAGGGCATCTGCATAGAGGTAACCTAGCCTTTGTAACCTGGAGGAATCCTCTGTTTGGGAGGTGTTAACTGGCCCCTGAGTGCTCATTTTCTGGAGTTTTCCTGTTTCTGAGTAGTGTTCATTATTTGTTGTCTTGATTCTGGTGTTTTTTTAAAAAAAAAAATACCGGTAACCAGATTTTGTTCATTTTCATTGTTTCCTCCTTTCTGTTGAAATTGTCTATGTGTTGTGGATTTCAATAGCTTCTCTGTGTAGTCTGACACAATGGTTGTTAGAGTGGTCCAGAATTTCTATGTTCTCAAATAATATTCTAATGTCCAGGTTGGTTTATTGTGTGCTCTGCTATAGTTTATCTTATGTGCACTTCATCAGCTTCCATATGGTCAGTGGTTCCTTTGATGTATGATAATTGTAAATATCAGACAACACTTGGATCCAACAACTTAAAAAAAACTAAATTAGCACCCAAAATCACCAGAAAAACCAACACTTTGATTTGAAACTCCTCAATTAATCTTAACCTATGACAATATCTATGCAAATCGGAAGTCCTCCTTCCTAGGCTTTATGGACTCCCAAAAATCTATAAGGACTCCATTCTGCTAATAAAATGTGGGATTGACAATACTACTGCTTGATGGATTGGGAATTGGTTAATTTGGGAACTAGGTGCTTACCAATGGCTACTCTTTATCATGGAAATAAGTGACAAGTGAAGTGCCATAGGGTTTTGTCCGGGACCCAATGCTATTCAATATCTTTATTAATGATCTGTGTAATGAAATAGAGGGCATGTTTATCAAATTTGCAGATGACACCAAATCAGAATTCAAAATTATTTTAATAGATTAGAGAGCTGGACCAAAATTAATTTCAATTTAGGCAGAAAAATCTAGGCTTTATCAATAGTAGTATTAGCATCTAGATCGAGGGGAATAGTATTACCACTCTACTCTGTTTTGGTGACACCATAATTCAAGAAGGATATTGACCAGCTGAAACATGCCCAGAGGAATAGTGGTAGAAGATTTGGAAACCAAATCTTATGTGGAACAGCTTAGAGAAATGGGTATGTTCAGCTTTGAGAAGATAAGGTTAAGTAGGGACATGATAAACATAATTTTTTAAAAATCAGGAGCAACCTGAGAAATTTCAAGTCGCTTCTGGTATGAGAGAATTGGCCATCTGCAAGGACGTTGCGTAGGGGACACCCGGATGTTTAATGTTTTACCATCCTTGTGGGAGGCTTATCTCATGGGGAGCTGGAGCTGACAGAGGGAGCTCAACCCACTTTCCCAGGATTTGAACCGCTGACCTGCCAGCAGTCCTGCCAGCACAAGAATTTAACCCATTGCCTTGCCGGGGGCTCCATAAGCATGATTAAATATTTGAAAGGCTTTTTCAAAAGACAGTTTTTGCCCCAGCCAAAAAGTACAATTCTTGAGTCATCTCGACAGGTTCACAAACCACATTTCCTGTTCACCACAATGGGTAGCCCTCTATTACCAAAGCATGTCTCTTCTGATAATTGGCAGGAACCATTCCATGTGTTGAATCTTCCAGACAACTGCACATTCTTTGAGAACTGACAGTGTAGCTCTTATTACTGTTTCTCTTGATGCTTTCTGTGTTGAGATTTTCCCCACGTTTCACTGAAGCAGCAGCCTTAGTATATATATGTTCATTTCATCAGTATGGAGTAAGCGCTTACTTCCATTTCCTATGAAATTGGTATAATATTGGTGAAAATCGGTCCCCCTGGTTAGGCAAAAATGTGTATATGCTTCCTGTCACATTTTTTTTACTAGAGTAAACCAAAGGCTAAGCCCAGACCTAGAACAAGATTAAGGCTAGTTACATATTTTATTTTTCTTGAAATTCTGGTATCCTAGCAATTACTTCCAGTATAGTCTCTTACTGTGATTTGTGCACAGACCTGTTCATTCTAAGTTGTTTGCTGGTTTATATGCAAGTTGTGATGGTCAGTAGTGTTTACAGCCAAGATTTCACTCCCATAGAATGTACAAATGCAATCATGTTCAGACTCTTCCTTCCTCTCCCTCTTCAATTCCAACTGAGAAGGGTGTTTATGTGAGTCCGATTGAACACAGGGGATTTGTTTCTGAGTAAAAGAAACAAGTTCGCTCTTTTCTTTTTTTTACTTTTTCTTTTTTCAAAAGGAAATCACACTGAATTGAGAGGTGCTCCATCACATCAGTCTATCTTCCTGCTTTTCTTTCATTTATATTCTTTTCAGACTATCCTCTGGTGAGCAGGTAGAATAGTTGGTTTAAGGAACAACATCCCACATCTCTCTGGCTGCCTTTTTCATGGATAATAAGACTAAAGAGTTATTGCAAGTTGGATGCTGAAATTTCAGGCAGATTGGATTGTATAACCCATCTGTTGACTTTCAGAGGTGGCTGTGATTTCTGATTAACTGCCAGGAAGGCCTGTGCTCTACTATTAGCTCAAGGTTGGGAGCTCCATCAGAAAAATGCAGTATTCTGAAATGTCAGGATGAGATACAGTATATACCCATAATTCACTTAGATGATGGACTGCTGGTGGGGAATGGTCATCAAAGAGGATTGGATTTGTTTTTAAGAACCAGATTTACATTAATAGTTGAGAATAATATAGATTAAATTTAGAATTGTTAGCAAAACCTGAAATGACTGGAGTACCAATAAAGCAATAGTCTAGTAATGTGCTGTAATGGTAGCTATTCCTCAAAAGTGCATAGCCAACCAAGTAAATCCTGTACATAAACACCTTCTGTTATATACTAAGCATTTCAGATGAGTACCCTGATGAAAAATGTTGTGAAAGTGTTGTACTTATGTCTGATGTAGAGTTCTTTGTTGAGCCATGCGTTCTTTTTTCTTTCTTCCCACAGCAAAAGCCAAATCAAAATGTGGCTCCACCTTCTTTCCCTGTGCAAGTGGAATTCACTGTATCATTGGCCGCTTCCGATGCAATGGTTTTGAGGACTGTCCAGATGGCAGTGATGAAGAAAACTGTAGTAAGTATCTCTTATCAGCTTGAAAACAGAGGAATATTCTTCCTTTTTCATAGACCAGATAATGTGATTGGTTATTACTAATTTCCCAGGCCTAAGTTCAGAGTCAAAACTCGTGTTATCTAATTTAAAAGCAAGTCAGCATTTGTAGACTTAAACTCAAATAATTCCATAGAAAAAAATAAAATCTAAGTTGTCCAAATAGTGTAAAGTCAATAGTCTTTTGGGACTATAGTTTAACTTACCTGTTATCATTTTTATAAATGCCACTTCTTTGCACCGGGACTGTGGCGCAGCTGGCTGGGTGTCAGCTGCATTAAAGATCACCACTGACTGAAAGGTCATGAGTCTGAAGCCAGCCCTGGTCAGAGTGAGATTCTGGCCAATTGTGTAGCTTGTTGTTGACCTTTGCAACCCGAAAGACAGTTGCATCTGTCAAGTAGGATATTTACCACCTATGTTATTTTGTTACCTAACAACATTTTGTTACCTAACAAAATTAACGTGGCCATAAAAAATCTCCAGCAAAAGCATGCGGGGAATGCGGGAAGTGTCGCAGATGGACGGTGAAGCGACAACTCCCCTGGTGGCCAGAAGTTGGAATGTTAAACAGCCTCTAACTGTCCGTCTATATGTGTTGTGTGTCTATGGCATTGAATGTTTGCCATGTATGTGTACATTGTAATCCGCCCTGGTTCCCTGCAGGGTAGGAAGCACAGAATATAAATACTGTAAATAAGTAAAATAAAATAAATAAAATAAGTGTTAGGATCAGAATAGAACTTCTGTTAACATGTGGTTTTCAGAATGGAAATTCCATGAGCTTTAACCCATTTCTTTACAAGAAAAATGCTATAGTACAAAAAAAAAAACCATTCTGTGTATAGTGCCATTTTAAAGGGAGTCGTTTATTTTTGTCACAAATTCCTTAAGGATTAATTTGCTGTGATATTCCAAATTAGCATGCATCCTCTTTTCTCTTATCCACCTCTGTTTGGTTTATAATCTTCTTTACCCTTACCTTATGCAGCTTAGTTTTTCCAGATGTTTTAGACTATAAATTTCACGATGCCTGTCCATTGCCTACAATGGTAGCAGCTTTCTCAGATTCAGGAAGGCAACAACCTTGGGGAGTCTATCCTGCCTTCACATTCCTCCATTTATGTATTTATTTATTATTTCTGCCAAATTGGTATTCAAAGTAGCTAAGAACAATAAGATACAAATATAGGCAGACCCCAAGGTACGAACAAGTTAGGTTCTGTAGGTTTGTTCTTAAATTGAATTTGTATGTAAGTCAGAACAGGTACATTTTAAAGTATAACTCCAGCCAAGATTTTTTAAAGTTTTGGATATCATATGGAAGAGTTAACACCCCTGCAGTGTTTGTTTTGTTTCTGGACACAGAAGATTTCACCTCACTTTTTGGCCCTGCGATAATTGGATTGGTGATAAAGCTTCAGTTGAGACATCTTTTCCCCATGATAATTCTTTCAGAACTGAATTTACCTTCCAAGGGGTGATTTCTCTCACTTTCTGTTGTTTCACCACTGTTCTTAACTATGAGTCATTTGTAAGTCAGATGTCTGTAACTTGAGGACTGTCTGTAAAAGAAAATACAGTTTGAATTGAAAACAGATTCAAAACACAACCTTAAGAAAGAAACAACAGTTCCCTTCAGCTATAACCAAGCTCAGATACTAAAGCATACCAGAATAAAAATATTTACCTGATGGCAGAAGGACAATAGAATTGGATCTCCTTGGAAATTGCCAGCAAGAGAAAACGTCTCTTGTGTCTCTTTCCATCAAAGCTTGATGACCCTACAGTTGGATCTACACAGCCATGAAATGCTGTTTGAAAGATGCTTCCTATAGATCTTAAAACCATTGCAAGCTTGTAAAGAAGAGTGCTTTTTAAAAATACTGTGGTCCCAATTGTATATGAACTGAACTGGACTGGGCTTGTCTTCTATTTTCAATCTGTTGTTTTGCCTTAATAATTGATGACAGCACCATCTAATGGATGAATATTGTCAATACCAATCTATTTAACAGAAGAATAGTTGAAAAGTACAAGTGTACAAATGAGACATTTGAAAAGTAGTTAAAACCCAGCATCCAGTGGTCACTAGTGTTTCTATAATAAACTCAGTGTTGAACTTAGAGTATCGTTTCAGAAATGAAGCGAAAAACTAAGATCAAATGTTTGGAGATCCTAAAACAAATGGAACATACAAGTTCAATGCTTAGAGTGGTTGACAACGAACTGGAACAAATAAACATCAAACTAAACTGGAAAATCTGGACCTCTAAAGAACAAGAGGTGTACAGAAAAGATAGCAAAAATGTCAACATCCAGCCTAAACAAACAATCTCCAAAAGGAAGCTAGTTAAGCCCGGTAAAAAGAAGGTGGGTAGACGAAGAGGAAAAATGAGAATTAAGAAGAAGCAGGTACAGAATGGACCCCAGGTTGGGATCCAGAAAACAAGTAATGTGGATGAAACAATGAGGACGTCAAATGTTAAGAGCAAATGCAGAACTGACAGGGAACCCAAAGATGTTACCAAATTTAATCTCCAGTACAATTTGGAGAAAACATAGCCTTTTAAAAGCAGATGCAAAAAAGGAGAGATTTTCACATGATTATGGATGAATGGAATTAATGAAGAGAAATTGAGTATTAGGATAAAGATATATAGTAGCTATAATAGATCTTTGATTATGGAAAATAGTATTGCTATCAATATTGTATATATGTAACTGAATTTTGTACTAAGTACCCATCCCAAATTTAAGTAATTTTGCAAAAGGACATTATCTAAACTGAGGGATCACAGTTAAATCATAAGAGAATTTGGGCTCCAATATTTGAAGAATGGAAAGCTTTGCTTCCAATTAAACACACACACACACAAAACGAAAAAAAGGAAAATGAAACCCAAGAGTTATAGATCGGAAATATTATTTCTATTAGCCCCCTTGTTGTGGGGGAGAGGCTTGCGTACCCTAATGAAGTTGTGAGCTATGCTGGCGGTGGCATCATCGCCACCGGTAGGGCCTCCCATGCCAGACAGGTCACAACCGAAGGGTCTGACAGTGAGCATCAAAGGGCAGGATGGGCTCTTTAGCCTTTTGGCAACAATCCTAGAGGAAGGAAAACTCTGATTTCAAACCCAGGCAGATGGTGCTTGTTTAACCGTGTAAGGTCAACCATCTAGAGAAGGAAACTCGAACCAAACCTACGACCTGAGGACCTCGCTACCACCGTCCCAACTTGCTAGGCCCTGGCAGACAAACCTTTGGTTTAAAGGCTGAGGCCAGTTCTGTGCACGCTGCTCTCCACCAGAAAGATCTATTGCACAGGCTCGAAGGACACATTCAACCTCTGAATCATCAACGCGCTTGTAGAAAGCGTGGGATGAGTCCTTCCTGAATCTTAGTTCGCGAAGTAAACCAAAGATATTTATATGTTTGTGCTTATTACTAAGTAGGTAAAGGTTTTCCCCTGACATTAAATCCAGTCATGTCCGACTCTGGGGGTGGATGCTCATCTCCATTTCTAAGCCGAAGAGCCGGCATTGTCTGTAGACACCTCCAAGGTCATGTGGCTGGCATGACTGCATGGAGCGCTGTTACCTTCCCGCTGGAGCAGTACCTATTTATCTACTCACATTTGCATATTTTCGAACTTCTAGGTTGGCAGAAGCTGGGGCTGACAGTGGACGCTCACACCACTGCCCGGATTTTAACCTGCGACCTTTTGGTTGACAAGCTCAGCAGCTCAGCGCTTTAACCCACTGCGCCACTGGGGGCTCCTAGTACTAAGTACCCACCCAAAATTCAAGAAATTTTGTGAAACGACATTAACAAATAAGATTGAGATGGCCTATGAAAAAATGGTTTGGTTATATGGAATTATATGGATCTGATGTAATATAAAAGTCCAATAAAATATATTGAAAACCCCCCAATTGTATAAGATTTTGATTTGGCTTCAAAACAAGCAAGGAAATAGGGAAGCAATTGTAACATGGGAGTTGCATATATCCAGCGATCAGCTCCAGTCAACAGTGTAGTTGCAGGGTTCTGAACCAACCAAGGTTTCCAAACACTTTTTGAAGACTGACAATTTCAAAACCCATTGCAGTAATCCAAAAGAAAAGTAAACTAGCAATGCATTCCCATGACTAATTCACCTTTCTCTCTGGAATACGGTGCAATTGGTTTCTATCTTTAAACCACACTCCTATACTGTAAATCTAAGTTGAGACTAACTTTATCCAGCAAAGTTTGCCTCCCTGTAACTTGATCTGTTATTTGATCAACCAAGAGCACATTTGTCTGATCAGCATTAAGTTCTAGAGCAGTGTTTCTCAACCTGGGGGTCGTGACCCCCAGGGGGGTCGCATGGCCATTTCAGAGGGGTCGCGAGGCCACCTCCTTAGGCCCCGCCCCCAAGGCCACGAAGCCTCCCTCGGCTGGGATGTGGTTTCGCCAGCCGGCAAGGCTGCAACCCAGCTAAGGGCCTCCCGCAATGCCTCCCTCGGCTGGGACGCGGTCTTGCCAGCTGGCAAGGCCGGGACCCAGCTGAGAGCCTCTTGCGATGCCCCCTCGGCTGGAACACGGTCTTGCCAGCCGACAACGCCGGGACCCAGCTGAGGGCCTCTCACGATGCCTCCCTCGGCCTCAAGGTCCCCACAGCCATTCCTGGGAGGTGGAGGGGTGAGGCCGAAGGAGATGACAGCGAGAAGGAGGAAGCAGCCGCACCCCGCCTCAAGGCCTGCACCTCAATTTGGAGGCGCTGCCAGATGAGAAGGGAGAAGAGGAGGAAGAAGAGCCTGGACGAGGGCAGGCCTCATTGCTGCTGCCCTGCGCCGTGTTCTTTCTGCTTCTCAATGAAGCCCTGCAGAGTGGCGAGAGGAGTGTGGGGCGGCGGCAGCAAGGCTTGTCAATCTCCTTCTCCTCTGGGCTCTACTTCCTCTTTCTCCTCTCCCTTTGGGGACCACCAAACGGAGTGGAGGAGGAAGACCTCGGAGGAGAAGGAGGGAAGACCTCGCTGCTGCTGCTGCTCTGTGCCACCCGCTTCTCGCCCCCTTCGAGGCCTCACCTCAAAAAGTGGCGAGAGCAGCGTGGGGCAGCAGCAGCGAGGCTTGCCCATCTCCTTCTCCTCTGGGCTCCTCCTCCTCTCCATTTGGGGACCTCCAAACGGAGAGGAGGAAGTGGACCCTGGAGGAGATGGAGGAAAGACCTCGCTGCTGCTGCGCTAATGCCACCCGCCCCTTTGAGGCCTCGCCTTGCAAAGCGGCGAGAACAGCATGGGGCAGCAGCAGTGATGCTTGCCCATCTCCTCCTCCTCTGGGCTCTTCTTCCTCCTCCTCCTCCTCTCCCTTTGGGGACCTCCAAACGTAATGTAGGAGGAGGAAGACCCTGGAGGAGGAGGAGGGAAGATCTTGCTGCTGCTGCTGCTGCCCCACTCGGTGCTCCTCTCTCTGCCCTTTGAGGCCTCCGCTTCGCCTGGAAGGCTCAGAGTGGGGAAAGGAGTGTGGGGTAGTAGCAGCAGCAAAGCCTGCCCTTGTCCTTCTTCTCTGGGCTCTTCCCCCTCCTCCCCTCAACTTGGGCACTTCCAAACGGAGCGTAGGAGGAGGAGGACCCTGGAGGAGGAAGAGGGCAGGCCCTGCTGCTGTGCCCCACATTGTGCTTTTGTCACAGCTCTTTGAGGCCCCGAAGCCTCGAAGAGTGACAAGAGGAGCACAGGGCAGCAGCAGCAGCAGTGTGGCCTGCCCTCGTCCTTTTCCTCTGTGCTCTTCTTCCTCCTCCTCTCTGGTCTCTTGCACCAGCGCCTCCAGGGAGCTGCTGCTGCCCCACACTATGCTTTACCCTCCACCTTTTGACGAATCCACCACAACCTACATATCAGGTATTTTCACAGCGCTCTCCTAAATCACTGTCAATTCCTCCCAAACCTCTCCAGTATTTTCTGTTGGTCATGGGAGTTCTATATCCCAAATTTGGTTCAATTCCATTGTTGTTGGTGTTCAGAATGCTATTTGATGGCAGGTGAACTATAACTTCCAAGTAACTGCAACTCCCAAATGTCATGGTCTATTTTCCCTATCATCAATTTTATTGGAACTGTACACCACAGTGTTGGCAGCATGTGTGTATCTGATGAGATCCACTCCATACTTTTTAATGTATAATGTTCTCTTTGGTTTGCCCTCATTAGGCATAATTAGTATTCGTGTCAAGTTTGGTCCAGATCCATAGTTGTTTGGGTTCTCAGTTCTCTCCGGATGTAGGTGAACTACATCTCCCCTAAATCACTGCCAATTCCTCCCAAACCCCTCCAGTATTTTCTGTTGGTCATGTGGGTTCTCTGGGCCAAGTTTGGTCCAGTTCTGTAATTTGTGGGGGTCTCAGTGGTCTGTGGAAGTCAGAGCTGAATCAATTGAAGGTACTGCAAATCCCATCATCCGTTGTCCATACTCCCTCAAACATATTGTTTTTGTGATTAATCACTATGCTTTAATTATATGCATCCTGCATATCAGATATTTACATTACCATTCATAACAGTAGCAAAAATATAGTTCTAAAGTAGCAATGAAAATAATTTTATGATTGGGGGACACCACAACATGAGGAACTGTATTTAGGGGTCACGGCTTTAGAAAGGTTGAGAACCACTGTTCTAGAGGATTCACATTTATATTAAATACCTGGGGAACAAGACATTCGTTCAAGACAGCATTGAACACATTCCCCAAGAGCATCTTCTGAATGTAGTTCTACAGAATGGACTTTAAGTTTTAACTGAAACAAATGATCCAGAAAGCTACCAAGGTTACTGAGAGGTCTGGGCAGAATCAACAGGGACAAAACTTCCTGACATAGTTGATGCTTTAAGGTGGTCAAGGCATCAGTGTCACATAACAACACAAAGTGTTGGCTTTGACCTTTAAAGCCCTAAATGGTGTGGGTCCAGGTTACCTACAGTATCATCTTTTCACATACAATCTGCCCCAAACACTGAGGTTCTCTGGGGGTTGACTAATCCAACATACCAGAACCCGACTGGCAATCATCACCCAGAAGAACTTTTCATCAGCTGCCCCACAACTGTGGAATGACCTGCTGGAAGCTAAATGAGCTCTCGGAATATGAAAACTATCTAGAGACCCATTTCTTCTGGCAAGCCTACCCATCTAGTTTTAATCACGAATGTTAAACTTGTGCCTTACGTTTAATCTTTGTTCTGTGAATTTTAATATGTATTTTGTAGAAATATGTTTTAATATGTGTATTTTGTAGAAAGTTTTGAGAAGGTCATGTTCTTTTAGCAATGTTGTGGTCTTGAGCCACAAGGAGAGGTGGGTGGGAATAATAATAATAATAATAATAATAATAATAAAAAAAAAATTCAAAGTCAGTTTTAAAAGGGTCACATAATTTTTCCTTGTTGAGAAGGAAGGGTGGTCAGTTAGTCTGGGGGAGGCTCATCCTTCTTCCCGGAGGAGGAGGGGAGCATGGCTGTTCTAGGTGCACAGCCGTGGGGACATAAAATCATTCTGGGGTTCCTAGTGCTGCCTACCATCTTTGTTCCAAGGCATGAATATTTTCCCAATGAGAGTTTCCAAGGATAATCAGAGATTTGAACCTTGGACTCCAGAGACCTAATTCAACACTTGGACTGCTTTTTCACACTGGCTCTTCTATGCTATGCTTAATCGCAATAAGTAAACTAAACAGGTTGCAGGTGGAGGAGAGAGTGCAACCTTATTAGAGTAGAATTTAGTGTTGTTTTTCTTGATAGCATTTAAAAGAGGGAAGAACAGCAGACTCGCTTTGTAAGCTAACAAAAGAGACAAGATTTACAGGAAGGCAGTCTAATACTTTTTCTTCTTCATTGTTGACATTTCTTTGGTAGCACTCACATCTATTTGACCTTTTTATTTATTCACATATGCCATCTCTCAGTAGTCTTTGTGTTCATCTTGCTTTTGAGCTTCTTGAAACTTGGGGAACAAATCCCCACCAGAGGGAATGCAATTGGAAAAAGAGGATTTAGGGACAGTGAAATTTACTTTAGGCTATACTTGAATAAACAAGGCTAGAAAAAGGTTGGCAAGTGCAGCTTGAATTCTAATTCTTAGGTCTGGACAAAAGAGAGTGGACAAAATGAGCATATTTGGTTTGAAAAACAGCTAAGTTATGAATCCTAGCTTGGGAGCAAAATAATTAATTGTTCATTTACTTGCCTTATAGCATTCAATGGCCTGGAGTAGATACGGTTGTAGATAGTACTTTAGATGTAGTGGTATGCTTAACCTTTTCATCACCTTTATCTTCAGTCATGTGACAAGCCAAAGGGCTAGCCTAGACTTTTCCATCACATACTCTATAGGTTATCTGTGTGCCATATATATGTGCGTATATAGAGAGAGTCAGATAAAAGAGGGAGAGCAGGCAAAATCTATTACAGTATTTTTCTTTCTGGCAACCTGAAATGCATACAGCCACTATCTTAAGAAACATAAAGACTCAGAAGAGGTGTTAGCCATTAAAACTCATCCCCTCATTTTGTAAAATTGAATTTGTGTCATTTCTATATATACTGGTAAAATCAAGGTTTTATTTGAGGGATTATTATGGAAGGGATATTTTCAATTCATAAATACAGAATTTGTGAATACAGAGGGTCGGCTGTATTATTAACATCTCTGTCTTAAAATAATATTGTCATACTCAGTTTACTCCTGCAGACTCTTAGATCCAAGAAGAAAATGTGGTGTTAGTGAAAACAGAACCAGCATGGTGTACTGGTTCCTAGGACACTAGGGTTCAAATTCCCACTTGGCCATTGAAACCCACTGGATGATCTTGGACAAGTAGTAATCTCTCAGGCCCCTTCCACACAGTTGTATAAAATCCACATTGAACTAGATTATATGTCAGTGTGGACAATCCAGTTCAAAGCAGATATTGTGAGATTTTCTGCCTTGATATTTTGGGTTATATGACTATGTGGAAGGGTCCTTTGCGTCAGAGGAAGGTAACAGATACTACAAAGGAAACCCTGTGATTGTTTCGTCTTAGTATCGCTGTAAGTCAGAAATGACTTGAAGACATACAAATGAATATAGATTGTCTTTTTCAGTTTGAATAAATGATTAAACAGGCGACACTGAAGATTTATTGTTGGAAAATTTGTTTCAGTTGTAGAAAAATAAATCATCATCGTATGATCTCTTTTTTGTTGTTCCTAGGAATCCCTCCCATCTTTTGAAATTTTACTTTGAAATTGGTCATCAGAACTTGGCAATAATGAAAAAGTACTTTGAAAATTGTGAGGTGTCTAATCTATTGTGATTTCCTGATGTTTCTTTAACTGGTATTCCATCCTCTTTGTAATTCTTCCTACAGTATCCCCTCTCCTTTGAATTTTCAATTAGAAACTTAACTTGGATGAAAGCCAAAATACACTCAAAATTTGAGGTGCCTAGTATGATGCCCCTAAGATTTATGGCTACCACAAATATAGAGACTTTTTCCTTATTATTATGCAACAAAATTTTAAAAATGTTTTTTCGTGGTGTCTTGGTCTTTAAGCCTGTTCCTGGGGTTATTTGGGGTGCTGATTCAGAAACTTGCATTGTATACACTGCATCAGCTCTAGTTTCTTAGATATGGTTATCATGTTTTTGTATAGGGAAGCAGATGGTGACTGTTAGTTGGCATGTATGTTCTCTATCTCAAAAACTAGAGTTGGTAAGGGAAAACTGGTATCATTTTTGGAATCAGCAGGTCAAATATACCCAGAAACAGATCTAACATTACAGACAGAAAAATGTGTGTTGGCCAGTGTTACAAATTGCTTTTAAAAAAATTAACCTTATTTTACCACCTGGAAAAATATATCTCACTTATAAACACAGGGAAATATATGATGGATCACATCCATTCTGTCTACTTCTGTTCATAAAAAAAATCCAGTTTAGTGAAGAGTATGAAGCAAGAATAGATCCAATAGTAGAAAGTACTGCTCAGCAACTGATACAAAGATGCACACTTCTCCTGATACTGGCAATGATATATTACCCTCCTGATTAAGTTTTGAAAGCTTTAATTCCCATGAATGTATATAATCCCCCTTGAAATCAGTCTCAGTTGGCAACCATCAACACATCTTGTGATAGCGTATTTGAGATATTTCGAGTTATTATTTGCTTGAATTGTTTTAAATATTGCTTGAAATGTGTTTTAAATCTGTGAATATTGCAGATACTGTCATTTCTCTTCAAATCGTATAAATCTAAATATGCGTAATGGCAACAGATTTGCTTAGTAGCTCATAAACTGAGATTTGACATCAAATAAACCATCCCTCCCAAAATATCTATTCGTTAGCTAGCTTTCTCTAAACAAGGTGAGGGGAAATTCACGCACTCCAGTGTTTCTTGCAATTCTTCTTCTACCTGAAATTATTTCAGTAGTTATATTAACAGCACTAGCTCCCAGTTGACATAGTTATGGGTCCAATTCCTGGATCTCTCAAAGGAATGTGCAAATGAACAAGCGAACTTTGGATCCAAAGGGTTGAAACTGGTCCCTTTATCCGTCTAGAATGCTGCTTTTCTAATCCAACCACCAGAAATATCTAGTAAGTGTTATTGATGTGACCACACAACTTTACTCAGGTGTAGGCTATGAGAGGCATATGCCCCATCGGCAAAGTTAATTTTTGTTTTTACTAGAACACCCCATTGTAATCCCATTGGAAATCCATCTGAGAAGGACTTAACATTGCTTTGCCACTGTACAATACATTGCATATAGTAGTAAAATTAGTTAAGCTATGAAAACAAAGCAGTTCTTTTCCTGTATATTGTGATTTTCTCCTCAATTTCCGTTGTTGTTCTATTGAAAAATGTGGGTGATAACTAGGCATCATTTTCCACCCTGTGTGCCAGTTTGTTCAGTAGTGGATTTTTAGGTAATGCTCTGGCCTACTGCTTACATTGCTATGCACATCAGTAAAATGCAGACTTAGCACTTTTATAAGAGGATTCTGAAAGCAATAAATTCCAGTTTCTACGCTATGGATTATATGCATCCAGTCTTTAGCTTTTGTTTCTTTATGGAGATTCTCTGTTTGTGCTCTTTGAAGGGCCTTTCTGTTTGATTGGCTTACAGACAGGAAAGCCAGAGTCTGTGAAGTGTAATCTGTATTGTAATTGTAACTGAGAATTTTTGAACTAGATTGTGAAGTTAAAGAATATTGTCATATTGCTTTCCAAAGGCTGTTTAAATTTATTTGTTGTTGTGTGCCTTCAAAGTCACTCTAAGTTATGGCAATGCTAAGGTGACCCTATCATGAGATTTTCTAGGTCTGAGATCCCAAGGTCACCCAGTGGGTTTCCATGGCAGAGTCAAGAACTGAACTCTGGGCTCCATAGTCTTAGTCTGATGCTCAAACAACTACTTGAAATATTACATTTCATTTCATGTTCACAAATGAGTAGCACAGGGTTAAAATTCAGTTGGAGATCCCTAAGCAGTCAGACTACATGCACTTGTGACTCTTAGACTATCTGAAGCAAGTAGGCACGGAGGAGGGTTTCATTTTGAATGAATGCTTCATGCCCTAGGACACTTCTGCTGTTTCTTGCTTCATGCATCTAAGAATCTTTGCAGCATTGGGGAAGTTAAGTAACCACATGATCTGTGTGGCAAGCTACTGCACATCAGTCTTTGGTTGAAATCACTGTTGTGAGTTTTGGGTCTTAGTATTATTTTTTTACCTGACTTATCTGCACAAATAAGTGTTTGTGCAAGTAACATATTTTGGCTTTCTTCCGCAGTCTATTAGAGGGTTGCCCACTTGGGTTTCTCCCATTGCTCTTCCAGAAATCTACCACTGCTTAGTGTGACTGATGTAGTCTTTTCAATTACTGAACCTTCAAATCTGGGCAAAGAGCAGATTTGCAAGTTACACCATTTTTTTCATTCCCCTGTTTTGTATAAAGCCCTGGTCAGACATACCTTCCAAGTATTTATATTCCAAGAGGATGAATTTGAGAGGGTTCTGCTAAGATTTGGGGGGGGCAGGGGTGGTGGCATGTGTCTAACATTTTGGATTATATAAGGCATGTTTTTGGATGATACTTGTGTTAGTCTATTGTAGCAAAACTAACAGTGTTTAATAGGACCTCAACATTTTATTTAACACTTTCTTTTGTGAACTGCATAATCAGAGGTACTGAATGTGGTCTCATTTGACAGATTATAGCAGACCATAGCATACACAGTTAGGGTGGAGCAGTGTTGCTCAAACTGCTCCTCCAGGTGTTTTGGACTTCAGCTGCCAGACATCCCAGCCATCTCACCAACTGTAGGGAATTGTGATAGCTGATGTCCAAATCATCTGGAGAAGCACAGTTTGAAAACTCTGGGTTGGAGCATGTAGTAGGTAAAGAGAAAGATACCGTTTACATGGCACAAATGTTTATTACCTTAACAAGTTACTGCTGTTTGTCTTTATTTTCCTTTGCATTCAGCTTTTTGAATCAGATGGCATTCACTGACAGTAGCTTCTTCTGCTATTTTCATGTTTTTTCATTCTTTAAAAAGCCAATGAACAAAAATATTACAATGTTCTGATGAGAATAGCAGTGCCTCTCTCAAATTGTTGTTGCTAATTTTATTGCCCCAGAAATTCATATAGTTATATAGCCTCAATCCTTATAAGAGTCCTGTAAAATAGGTTTGTTAAGATGTCATGATGGCCTATGGTCACAAAGTAAATTTTATAACCCAGTTGGGTTTTGAGCTTGAGTATCCTGTTCCAAGTCCCACACTTTGAATTTAGTCCATACTGATTCTTTCAGATCATCAGTTTCTATTAAAACAATTCCAAGGTTGAACATAATGGTGGGAGAAATGTTTCCATTAGTGTTTTGGAATTAGCATAATTAGAATCCAAATTAGAATAGCAGACATAATTATAATAATTTGCATAATATGCAAGATAGACCCCCAGATTTGAGACACTGCATTATGGCAACCCTAGATGTCCTCACCCAAGTAATGGAGTTGCTTTGTCTCTAAAGTTAGGTAGCTACAATAGCATCTTCACTAGCTTCTTCCATTTACCATGAAATACATTCCTTCAAGTCAAACAATGGCTTAGTACTACATATTTTAATTCACCCTTCCCCCATTAAAAATTCAGCATTAGTAAGTATATTAGAGTGGAAACTGTGTGGTACACAGTTTAATGTTCTCTGGATCCCCCCAGTCTTTCTTACACTCCTCCTGTTGCTGAATACGCTCTGCAGAATTATAGCAGTTTGACACCACATTAGCTGTCATGTCTCAGTGCTATGGAATTCTGGGATTTCTTGTTTTGTCACATATTTACCTTTCTCTGTCAGAGAGCTCTGATGCTACAACAAAGTACATGTCCAAGGATTAGATAGGATGGAGCCATGACAATTAAAGTGTTGTCAAATGCTATAGCTCTGCAGAGTAGACTGTATGTTAG
This sequence comes from Anolis apletophallus, assembly GCA_030556195.1. Classification (NCBI taxonomy): domain Eukaryota; kingdom Metazoa; phylum Chordata; class Lepidosauria; order Squamata; family Anolidae; genus Anolis; species Anolis apletophallus. Next base: position 65,590,359 of record JARBWK010000002.1, on the reverse strand, counting down.
GCTCAACATAGTGTTTCCTAACACTAAACTGGTACGTTATCTTGTTTTGAACAAAATAAGTGAGTGCCACTTACCACTGTGTGAAAATTGGGCCTTTGTCTCCCCCAGTCATTTAGTGGTTACCCAAAAGCATTGGAAACACTATATACCAGTCACTTAGCATCTTTAAAATTACTGTAGTAAGCCAGATAGGTTCCATATCACAATGTTTCACTATTATAAAGAGTGATAATGTGACTTTTTGGATTGGGTAGGCATCTGGTTTAAGAAATTTTCTCAGCAATATAGGGAATTTTAAAAAAAATTGATACCACCTTTCCTACTAAAAATAGTACTCAAGACAGCCAAATGTAAATTACAGATAAAATAAAGTCATACTTAAAAATTAAAATTCACTGAACCGAAAACACACATTATAAGAAAGACACAGTGATGTGAAACATAGCGCCCACAAATGCCTCACCTTCAGTCTCTATACCAACTGAACCAAAATGCTATCAAATTGAAATAGCACTAGAGTGAAATTTGAATCACTGATTGCATTCGTCTAACCCTGGAAATTGTGTCTCTCTGTCTTTAAGTCTCAAGTTTGATCCAACTCTCATGTTTCTGTTTTCACAGCAGCAAATCCCTTGTTATGCTCTACTGACCGGTTTCACTGTAGGAATGGCCTGTGCATTGATAAGAGCTTTATGTGTGACAATCAAAATAACTGCCGGGACAACAGTGATGAAGAAAGTTGCGGAAACTCTCAAGGTAGGTGGAAAGTACAAAACACGATTTTTCCAAGCGGATACGCAGTTACATTGTGTTAATTCTTAATTAAAAACTCAGTGCTTCTTCATCAAAACCTCACTGTCTGAGCCAGAACTATGTAATTTTCACTTTGTAGTAATTCAGTAATATCTAACATTTGTGATTAAGGCTGGGGCAGCTTATGTGTGTGACTCTGGGAGACTGGAGAGAGAGTGGATTGCACTGCCAAAATTGTAACTAGCCCAAAAAGTGTTTTCCTTTTCAACATGACTGTAGCACTTTTCCTGTGAATGTCATTAAGATATAAAAACTGCACATCATTTAGTTGGATACATTCCTAAACTGAAATTGAAAAGACAGCAAGTGTCCACATTTGTAAGGGTTGCTTAACACCATATTCCTTATGTAGTTAGGCATGTGGCACACCTCTTTGCACTTTCAGCTTTTCCTCCAAATGCAAAACCTTTATTTTCTGTAGAACTTGGTACTTGCCCTCAAGCTGAGGCCCTGAGCATTTTCAGACAGATGATGCGACTGATAAACAAACTTTGGCTTCTCTCTCTCTCTCTCTCTCTCTCTCTCTCTCTCTCTCTCTCTGTATATACATGTGTGTGTGTGTATATACACACACAAACACATACACACACTTACATATTAGTGGAGGAATTGCTCATTTGGGCTCATTTGGTCCTATCTTACATGAAACCTGATATGAAAAAAAACCCTCTGTAGGCTTATAGGTACTTCCAATCAAGCTATTGTGTCAGTAAAATCAAAAGTGAAATCATCAACATCAACTTAGGTAAGACTGTGCAGATTTCCTCCTTTGCACAAACATTTAGTATTATGAACATCCCTGGTTAATGCATGAAGAAACTCGCAGATATAACTGAGTCATGAAAACTAGGGCAAGTCTATAATGGTGGTGAGAGTAATCAGAAATGGGTGCTTTTTGGTTCAAAGAATCAAAATGAATTACTTTATTTTCTGACATATAAGACTACTTTTTGGTGAGGGGAGCTCAAAAATGGTAGTGGCTGCACCCCTGCCATATGCAATGACTGTATGAAAGCATACGCTGTACAAGTACGGTAGAAGAAAATCCATTCATCAGGATTCGTGGACTTAATGCGGTCCCGATGGTGAGGTGAAAGGGAAGGTGTAAGGGAAGGGTGGAGCAAGCTGCAGGTGTCCGGGGCGCCCAGGGTATGGAAAAAAGAGATAGTGACTCTGGGCCCAGAAAAACATAACTGCTTTACCTGTCTGGCCCACCCTTGTATTCTATTACCGCACCTCCTCTTTTGCCTCTCAGATCTCGCTCTTGAAGATTGCAGTGAAGCGGAGCAGACAATTACTTTTTCCAGTGACACATCAGTGTCATCTCCAACTGCCACCCTTGCCCTTTCTGCAATTCTGGGCTAGTGTTCACATCATTAAATAAGAGACCCCTTCTCCCTTTCTTCGTCAATTCTGCCAAGAACAAAACAGAATGCACAAAGGGCACAGATCAATGTTCTTTTCGATGTTTTCAAAAGAATATGCCACAGCTCCAAGTCGCAGTGGGAGTCGATAACAGTTTGATCCATGTTTATTGCTGGGGCTTTCCCTCTTCTCCTTTGCCGTTGGCCATGTTTTGAGAATTTGTTCCTTCATATTTACAAAGCTTATAGAGGAAAGAACAAAAAAAAACTGGTGTTGATAACTCCTAGTAACTAATCTTTAGATAGTGTTCATACAGTTGGAAATACATTTTTGAAGATAAACTCTTTTGTAGTTTTGCCTCTTCCTTTTTCAACAATACCTATAAAAGCACATTCCTCACAGTCTTCGGTGGATGTTCATTACTTTCTTTAGAATTCAGCAGTGTATTTTAAAGGAACCCAGTATTTCTTTAATCTTATCAAAAATTGTATGACTACATTCTGTCAAATCATTGCAACAGATTGGTTCTAAAGACAGAGTTCATGTAATGTACTTGCAAATCTGAACTGTCAGTCTTTTTTTCCGGTGGATTTTCTCTCATGTTCTTGTTAAAAGCTTTGCTTCACTTTAACCTGGTTGCCTATTGTGAACTCATTTTCCTCTTATTACTACATTTATCTGTTCCTTAACTGACTCTGAATGATGCTTGCAAAGTGCCAAAACACAGTAATATCCCTTCAATGCTGTTATTAGTTTAATGATAGCGTTGTTGCCCAATTACAAGCTGGGTGGTCTGCAAGCCTCATTAATCGTCAGTTTACGTATTCTATTACCAGACATTGAAGATAGTCTCTTTCTGATTAGCTTTTTTGTCTCGTCTCAAACATTTTGTAGTGTGTAGAGAGGCAGGGAGGAGAAACTATTAACCCCCACCAGGTTCTGCTGAGATTGCAGTCTGGTCTTCTGAATCGACCTTCCGTTTTTTGCTATTTTCAAGTTCCTTAAGGTGGAAGGGATAAGTGATCCATTAAAAGATGCAAGTTAGTATTTGTGATTGCATTTGAGTCAGCGGTTCTTTGGACTTATGCTAGAAGAAAGATTGAAGAACCTGATAATGGTTATTGCACAGCTTTCAGCTGATGTGCATGTTATCCACTCAGGCAAGTCTCTTGAGCATTTGATTTTCAACCCAATTTCACGAATATGGTGAATGTGCCATATCTGATATTTCCATTGTGTGGGGGTACTTGAAATAATCTTACCCTGTGTCATTGAAAACTTCTGACACAAGCACCAGAATACTAATCTTTCCCAGAACATGCTCATTGTTATCAATCACTTGAGGAAAATGATGAGAGAAAGAAATTAAATTGTAAATGTCAGATAAACACATCTCCTTCTAGGTTGCTGTGAGTTTTCTGGGCTGTATGGCCATGTTCCAGAAGCATTCTCTCCTGATGTTTCACCCACATTTATGACAGGCATCCTTAGAGGTTGAGGGATCTGTTGGAAACTAGACAAGTGAGGTTTATATATCTGTGGAATGTCCAGGGTGGAAGAAAGAACTCTTGTCTGCTTGAGGCAAATGTGAATGTTTCTCCCACCCTGGACATTCCAGAGATATATAAACCTTGCTTGCCTAGTTTCCAACAGATCCCTCAACCTCTAAGGATGCCTGTCATAAATGTGGGTGAAACTTCACAAATGCTTCTGGAACATGGCCATACAGCCGGGAAATCTCACAGCAACCCAGTGATTCTGGCCATGAAATCCTTCAACAGCACACATCTCCTTCTGTTTTTATTCAACATTCATCAGATTTCAGTTGAAACCAGATCCTAACCACCATCACCATGATGTTGTTACTGTTTTCTTCCATCCCCCCTCTGTCAGAGAGAGGCCCGGCTGACAGAGACCCGTAGAAGAGCCTTCTCGGTGGCGGCCCCTACGATCTGGAACTCGCTCCCGCCTGCGCTCAGGGCCACACTGGCCCCGGCCAGATTTCTGGCTGGCCTGAAAACCTGGCTCTTCCGCCAGGCTTTCGGGGACTGAACTGGATGGATGGCAGAGCCTTTTACGGCTCATATCTGCTGTTTTAATTGATGTATCTGTGTTTTTAAAGGATGTAAGTCGCCCGGAGCACCATTGGTGGAGGGCGACTCACAAGTAATAAAGTATTATTATTATTATTATTAACAAGCAAATATAGGCTCCTTCTCTGGATCAAGCAAAATACATCACTTACTAGGAAAAAAAAGCTTAGTAAGGTCTTTCGGCATTACTTCGCGAACGAAGATTCTTAGGAAGGACTCATCCCACGCTTTTTACAAGCGTGTTGATGACTAAAAAGACCAGTCTGAGATAAGCAAGTTTGGTTGCAGAAAGCACAGCAGAAAGTCTCCTTGAGTGATGTTGTTTCCAAGTTGCGGTTCTTTCTGCATTGTCGTTTCTCTTCGAGACCCATTCAGCGTGTCTTCTCGAAAGAGGCCACAGCATTGTGGATAGTGCATCTCCATGCCTCCCGATGTGAGGCCAGGGTGGACCATTGTTGGTGATCAATCTGGCCGAGCCTGAGATGTTGTTTCAGGGAGTCCTTATATCTCTTTTTGGGGGCGCCTCTCTTGCGCTGACCCGTGGCGAGCTCACCATAGAGTAGTATCTTTGGGAGGCGGTGGTCCTCCATCCTAGAGACGTGTCCTGCCCAGCGCAGCTGTGTTCTCAATAGCATGGCCTCAATGCTGGTGATCCCTGCTTGCTCAAGGACAGCAACATTAGTCACATAGTCGGTCCAGTGTATATTTAGGATTGTGCGAAGACAGCGCTGATTAAAATGTCCGAGGAGTCGTAGGTGTTGGCGATAGGTGACCCATTTTTCAGACCCATAGAGGAGAATAGACAGTATGATAGCTCTGTTACACACTGATTTTGGTGATTTGCCTCAGGTGCTTGTTGCTCCAGACTCTTTTGTGAAGTCTTCCAAATGCACTATATGCCTTTGACAATCTGTGATCTAACTCTTTGTCAATCTTGGCGTCTGAAGAGATGATGCTTCCCAGGTAGGTGAACTGCTGAACAATCCACTTAGCGAATAGATAGACTCCCTCAAGGTATCCACAGCCCTGAGCCTGCAAGACCTGAGCATGGAAATTGAAGGTGCCTCATTCATAGGGTCATCATATTTCAAAGTTGACCTGACAGCAGCAACAGAAGCTAATGGATCAAAATGGACGTAGAAGCAGCAAGTTTGTTCACAGTATTCAAAACAGCAGGAAATAAAAAGTAGGATCTGTAAAGATCTCTTTTGAGACTGGTGCTTCTCAAGTTGATCAGAAATGCTAACTGAGCTAGAGGCGAGGTGAAGAAATTTGTAGTTGTTGCTGAACAGTTCAGGATGTGGGCATTAAAATGGAGAATACAGTTCAGTGTAAGTAAATATAAAACTGTAAAATGCGGCCACAGACACAACTTCCAACTTCTCGTGTAACTTAATGGCAGCTGAGCTGCAAGTGACTGACTAGATACAAATTATGGATTTTGTTGCATAGTTTAATGAAAATATGGTAATCGTTGTTGGTGTTTGTTTATACATTTTACTTTTACATGGTGCTTTACAAGTAAAAAACCAACAGATATACAATCTCTCAGATATACAATCATATTAAGACATGTCACAGAAGTAAAAGTAGATGGCAGTGTGGAAAGGGACTAAGTATATCTTCTTCATTTCCACTGTGACCAGGCAGTGGCAGATGTGATGGGGGCTTTCATTGGCCTCTGGTCTAGGCATGATGGGGCTGTGGCTACTTCTTCTATCCCTCTGAGGCCAAGGGAGACGAATCCATAGGAAAGGGGTTAAAATTACCAGTATAGTAGAAACCAACTTTGAGAAGAGCATGGATGAGCTCCTTCTGTCAGCTCCAGCTCCCCATGTAGGGACATGAGAGAAGCCTTCCACAAGGATGGTAAAACACCAAACATCTGGGTGTCCCTGGGCAATTTCCTTGAAGATGGCCAATTCTCTCACACCAGAAGCGACTTGCAGTTTCTCAAGTTGCTCCTGACACAAACACAGCAATAATAATAGCAACAGTTAAGTCATGTAATTAATTAATAGGTTCCAGGAAAGTAAGCCATTTCTGTATAACAAGTTATATGTTTTCATTTACCCAAAGCAATACCAGATTTGTCCTTCATTTTGGGAGAATGTTTCACCCCAATGGATTGACAAGTTAGATAGAACAAAAGGAACCAGGCTCAAATTTCTGCTGTGTGGTGGGTTTTAGAAATTGCTTCCAAATTGTGGAGGTACATCCTAATTTTAACAAAATTCCCAGTATCCCATTTCTGAAATGAGCATCGCTCCCACCGTATTCTGCCTCCCATTGAGTCCATAACCAGTCCTTTACATGTGGATGATTGATGAGATATCCTTACAATATTACTTAGACATCCGGACTCCTTATAGCCCAAATCTGTAAGTTTCCTTTTATTGAGTCTGTATTTGGCTTGTTATTTATGTAGGCTGTAAACTGAAGCTTAACTTGTAATTGCTGTACCTTAGCTTAGTCTAAATGCAGCCTACACCTGGAACTTAATAGTTAAAGACAGATTTAAAAGCAAGAGAAATAATAAGAACAGATACAAATGAAATGATTCCAAATGCTTAATTAAAGCAAGTCTGTGGTTTTGCATATTTTAGTTGCTGAAAATAGCTTGGTTATAGCATCTGGTACTGAAAAATAGCTTCCAGAAAGTTTTATCAGCTGGAAAAAAATGTTTTTGAGAACTCATTTTCTAACCTGTTCCACTCTACTTTTCTAAAGTAAAATGTACTTTAGCGGCTTTAAAAACAAAATCCATCATTTTAAAGGACACATCTAAAAGATGCAAAGTAGATACAGAATTTGCTCTAAGACTCTAAAGTGGCATCTATGATGAGTTAAATCATTGAATTACATTTATTGTGCCAGTGTGCAATTCTTTGACAGTTCAAAATGGACAGTTTTGAGAATTTATGTGGACAACAAAGATTTTTTCTCCCATTCTTGATTGATTAGAAGGTAGGAAGTTTTATTCATATGGATCAAGATTAGAGCTATTTGTTTAGAGGGAGGAATATTTGATTGATGGTAAAGAGGAGTACCAATCTCCTTCATGACCTCACTTGTCTTAGGCAATCTTTGCGGGTTCTTAGCATGATTAATCAATTGTTTTGTTTCTTTGAAAGCTCTTGTCCTCTTAAAAGGATTCTTCTTCTATCTTTATAATTATCTGCACTGTCAAAAAGGTAAAATGTAAGAGTAGGGTTGTTTGCTCTTACACAGTAAGGCAATTTGTGCTACACTAGCTGAAGAATCTGTTGTCTCACAATGAGCCATAAAACTCTAATTCAGATTGTCTGTTAACCTCAACATGAAGATGACTCAACTCAATTTTATTACTTATGAGTTGCCCTCCACCAAGGTGCTCTAGGTAACTTACACAGTTAAAATAAACAGGTTACATAGTCACAGCTTGTTACAATCATAGGCTCTTCTTAAGAGTGCCCCTAAAAATGTATGTAGATCGGGAGTGGCTCTTTGGTCTGGCGGTAGGGAGTTCCACAAGATTGGGGCTGCGATTGAGAAGGATCTATGTCTTGTGGACTCCAAGTCATGGACTCCATGACTGGCTTCTTCTAGATTGGAATCAGCTTTATTCCATGAGTGAAAAGTTTTTTCACTCTCCATTACGTTTTCAAAATCTTCAACAATTCTATTTCCTGCCAGTTTATGTTCAAATCAACTTATTCTCTTTTATTATTATATGGTAATACTTTTGTGGCCTTCCTTCCAACAGATTTATTTATTTATTTATTTCTCACCTCATATAGATTAAGGGAAGGAATAGAATGGATTAAACATAACATGAGTTAAAAGAGGGCATAAAATCAATACATATGTAAAAATAATCAAATATACTGTAAAGTGATGATGAATTTATATGGTGAGAATCACAAGTACCCAGTGACTAGTTTCAATTTTTCTAAATTTCTTGCATGAATGTTAAACCTGAAATGGAATTGCAGAACTTGTTTATCTTTTGGTTTTTGGCTGTTAAACTATTGGATTGTGAGTAGTCTATAAATGGTTTATGATGGAAACACAAAATTGTCCTTTGCTTCCACGAATATGTAATATTTTGCTTTATCTAATTTTATGCATAAAGGGAAGATTTTTTATTTTATTGATGTGTGCAATGTGTACATTGTGTTAGAATTTAACTGATGCCCCTAATTTACAGCTGTTTTTCACAATGGTTTTAAATAAGACTACCTTTTCAAATGCAGCCACGTTGCAAAAAATTAAGGCACTTTCCTATGAAGATAAATATGTTTTGTGGGATGCAACAAGGGGGATTTGGTAGAGATTCATACCATAAAAATTCCCAATAGATCTAACATGATATATTCGTTAAAGGACAACATTGAGTGAGCTTCTGTTCTTTTTATAAGCAAGCCCTGTAGAATAGCAGCCTATGAAAACAAAGTTTCCAGAATTGCTGCCTTTAAGATGCTTATAGCCTTAAATGAGGATGTTACTTCAAAGTTTTAATTGTACTAGATTTTATATGGGATAAAAATCTAAGTGGATTTTAATATATGCAATATACAGTGTTCCCTCAGTTATTGCTGGGGTTAGGTTCCAGGACCTCCCTCAAAAAGTGAAAAACCACAATATAGGGATACTCTATTTATTTTAATATTTATACATTATTTTAGTAGTTATACACTATTTTAAGTCTTTATAAACTTAAAATAAAGTGAAGGGAAGGAAAGGCCCTTCAATGTTAGAGGGAGGACTGAGGAGGGAGAGCGGCGTCAGCAAAACCCCACAAAACAGTGAAAATACCATGATAATATATTTTAAATTAATTTTTTTTTAAATCCGCGAAACAGCGAGTCTGCAATAAGCAGACTGTATTATGCATATTTGTGCTATTGTAATTTTGGTCATTGTGTGCTGATGTTGGCAATGAGTAATTGCTGATATCCAGCATGAAATATTACTACTCCCCCAACTTTTCCTTCCTTTGTTTTTATTTTTGGAATGTGGGTATTTTAAATCTGAAAACAATTATACAAATATATGAGTTATATATTATAATCCTCTACTTCACCTGTAATTATCTGTATATTACTTTGATTAAAAATAAGAATCCAGATATGTCCACTTTTATCATCTATTTTCTCCTATTCGATTAATTGCTGACTCAGGTAAATATTTCTTAATAAATTAAAAATACTCTTAGTTAATCATCAAGTAGAATTTAATCATACAGCTGTTTAAAAAAAATTGCAAATAGTCCTATTTCTTTCCTAAAAATGTATGTATTTCATTTTTTAAATTAATACTGTTTTAATCAAAAGCTGTCGTAAAAAAGGAGCAATGGGAGGAAATCACACAGGCAAAGGGTTAGACTTGGTGGCCCAGGTGGTCTCTTCCTACTTTATTATTCTATGATTCTTGGAGGCACGTGGGTAGAGAGGGCACATAAAAGAAGGAAATGACAAAGCATAGAGTTGAGCAGAAGGACTTTTAAAGAAGGAAGAAATCAAGAATCTAAGATGGAGAGAGAATTGAGAGGACCCCCACAAAGACATCAGAGAAGGACATTGATAAAGAGACATGGAAAGTAGATGATTCAGTGGAGATGAAGAATTTGATGAGAGCGTTGTTGGCCTCTCTCTCTTTCTTAAAAATAATTCAGATAATTATTTTTCCTTCATAGACAGCAGTTGCTTAGTTCCTCTGGGGTATGTTGACATAGATGTTAAGCATCTTAATATCTTCTATTAATATTAAATTATTAATGAAGACTTCTCAAAATATGTTAGAAAGTCTGGCATTACTAAAAGGCTCTTATTTTTTATTTTGTCCAAGATATTGTTCAACTTGTGTTTCAGAAAAGAACTTGTTTTTCCTTCCTTAAAAGAAGGAGGCGGGGGAATTAATGACTATAGGGGCCTTTGTTGGAATTGGCTTGGTATTAGGGTTTATTATATGGCCTCCCACGGGTATGAGGTCTTTAACAGTGCTGTCTCTGGGCTAACAAAAGCACATTGCTCCACAGGCTTCCTTCTCAATGAAAGGTAGCTCTCAGCAGGGGAGAAGCCAGTAAGAGACACTGTAAGGCCATTACGTTTCTCCACTTACTCCCAGTCATTTATCAAATCACCAGTGGTGTTAAAGCAATAAGAGAGAGGGTAGAGGAGGGAGCTCCTTGTTATATTGCTTGTTCTCCACCCCCTTTTTTTTGTCTTTTCTATGTTAGAGAAGATGAAAGCATGATGCATGATGGTTAATCTTCAGTCACTTGCCTATTTGGTAACCTGAGTAAAACGTTTTCTGTTGAAGGCTAATAGCATGTAGAAGGCTGAAATATTCTTCTGATTTTGTAGGCACCTCTTGGCAAGTAAAATAATTACAGGACCAGCTTATCAACTATCTGCAGTGAGGCAACTGCTTCAGGTTGTAGAATGGTGAGGGCCCTACCACTGATGCTCTAGAGCAGAGTGGTAATGATGGAAGGAAGTGACAGTAGCAGTGAAAAGGGGTAGCCAGACAGAAAACTGGATAGGGTTCTTGTACCTTTCACAGTTGGGCAGAAAGGTAACTTCAGAATTCATTTTTTGTCACATAATCACCTGCTAAAATTTTCTCTGCTATATAACCATAAACGTTACAGGAGCCATCTTCGATTTTCACTCTGTAAATCCTAGTTGGCAGAAAAGGAGGCCAGCTGCAAAATTTCTAAACCAGGGTTTCTTAAACTTTTTCCACTCATGCCTCTTTTCTGCCCAAAAAAAATTTATAGTCTTGCTCATCCAACCTTCACTCATCCAATGTTCTGTATTATCCAACACAATCTGCCTCCTGCCTGTAATAATATCCAGGGTGGGAGAAAGAAAGAAAACCCTTGTCTGTTTGGTGCTAAATTCGTAAATACAGTAATTACTACATAACATTACTGTGGATTGAACTGCTTTTTCTGTTGACTTGTTGTAAAACATGATGTTTCAGTGCTTAATTTGTAAAATCATAATAAAACTTGGCATTTAATAGGCTTTTCCTTAATCCGTCCTTATTATCTAACATTTTCACTTATTCAATGGTCTGCCAGCCTGTTTATGTTGAATAAGTGAGACTCTACTATATATAAAATAGGTTTTAAAATAAGACATTTACTGATAAATTAACATTTATCAAAGCTTGCTAAGTAGGCTGATTTTCATTTTTATGAAGTACAGCTGAAGCATCTTCTGCAGGCTCCACTGTAAATATATTGGTGGCACTCATAAAGTGTGGTTACATAATGCTGCTCATACCATTAACAGAACTTTGAATTTGTTTGATAATATACTAATATGAGTATACATTTCTGTTAAATAATATATTACCGTTTTGACTGATACAATGGGCTGAAATACTGAGCTATTTCAATATCTATGTGAGATATTCAGTTAGTATCACTGAGAACGAAGAGGTCTGGCTTAAAAAAAGCAAACAACTGAATGAAACAGATGTATGATATTGAGTGCTGACATTTTGCTTAGACATGACTAAGGAGCCATAACCATAGTCTAGTGGGATGTGTAAATACAGAAACGATTTGCATAATATGTGAAAATTTAATAAAAATCATTTATTTTTTAAAGAGAAACGATTTGTGTTTAGCTTTTAAACCAGAACTAACTTTTAAACTAAGGTTTTACAGGAGTTTGTGTCAATGATAGCTCACTGGCTATGGTGTGAAGTTAGCAAATTTTAGTTAAGGACATGGGAGCAGTGTAGCTATTGATCAAATCCTTATCATCTGTCTATGTATCCTGGTCAGATGAGGCTTATAACCAATCATTTAACTCAGCTATAACTTTGCTTTTCATTTTCTTTCTACCAGTAGTTTCTTCAAAAGGTTTTTTGGCTTGCTATATGATTGTGTGTATTGTTACTTTGATTTACTGAGAATGTCATGGGTAATTCTGTTGAAATTTTTGGTATGTGTTTAACACAGAAGGAACTAGTTCCCAAACTGTCTTGGCATATAAATGCGTTTGGCAGCAACATTTTCCTATATGGCAAGCTCTTTGGACAAAATATTGTGGAGTAGAGTGGAAACCTGGGGAAAGATTTAGCACATTTATCCTTGTGTTTAACCATCTAATTTTCATAGTTTATTGAATTTAACAGTTGGTATTTCTGGAGTCTTTTCCCATTTTCCACCCCTTTTCTCTTCTTCCTACATCTGTATCACCTCATTCCAATGGCTGAACTAGAAGATGGAGATTTGGAGAATCTAGCTGCAAGCATGTACTTGGTTGCAGGTCTCATTAGAGCTCTGTGAATATTCACTAACAGCAAAAGTAACCAACAGTGCAAGAACTATAAATCCTTTAGTCCTTCTCAATGTGTTTTCTCTTTGACTAACCTGAATGGGGTTTGGAAACTCCCAACTGGTTCAAAATACAGCAGCCAGATTAATTATGGGAACATCTAGGAGTGAGCATATTACACCTATCCCCTATTACAGTCTATTGCACCTATTACAGTCACCCCACTGGCTGCAAATTAGTTTCTGAAAGATTCCCACTGGAGTGAAAATCATCTATTGGACAAATAGCAAGCTATTTAACCTCAGCAGACTGAAAGCTAAAACCAAAGTCACAACAACATCTGTTCTAGAACTCCAACATGCTGATGGTAATGTGGTCCGTGTTCATTCAGAAGAAGGCCTACAAGCCACTCCTAACACCTTTACAGAAGCATACTAAAAGCTTGGCCTCTCACTGAACATTGAGAAAACCAAAGTACTCTTTTAACTAGCACCAGCCAATCCCTCTGCTATGCCAGAAATACAGCTTAATGGTGTAACGTTAGAAAATGTTGACCATTTCAGCTACCTTGGCAGCCACCTCTCCACAAAAAATAACATAAACACTGAAGTACAACACCATCTGAGTGCAGCATTCTTTCAAATCAAGCAGAGAGTGTTTAAGGATCAAGACATTCGTAGGGAGATCAAGATGCTTTGTTATAAAGCTATTGTCCTCCCAACCCTGTTATATGCCTGATAAATGTGGACTATCTACAGATGTCACACTCAACTCCTGGAACGATTCCATCAGTGTTGCCTCCAAAATATCTTGCAAGTCTCTTGGGGGGAAAAGGCAAACAAATCTCACAGGGTTATAATAAGGATAAAGGAAGGAGATCCATGCATGGCAACCTGGCATTCATATCTGCCTTCCTTATCTTGAATATGATTAATGTACACCATACACATAATATACTCATATAGTTTTAAAGTAGGATGCATAGATCAAATTACTTGAGTCTGTGCATATTCATTTTTATCCATTAGTCCCAATGCAAACGGGGTTTTAAACATATGGCTGTTGAGGAGCCAGCTGAGCCAGCAATATTCCCTCCTCATTTTTTATACTTTGTGAATTTTTGCAGAAAGCTGTTTAATTGTCATTGATATGCCTGGCTATTGATGGAGGCTGGATACCACCTAGTAGTCTCTACAGGAGTATTTTTCCTTTGTCCTTTAGCCACATTTGTGTGCTATAGGACTTTTTCACCTGATTTTGGGAAAGGTGCAATTTGATCCTTTCTATGAGCCCAGAAGCTTATAATTTTGTTAGTATATCGTCTGTTCTCTTTGTTTGAAAAACACAAGGAAATAAGTATGAGCCTGAAACTTCACAGTTGATATTTCTATGTGTGGATGCAGATACATACACCCTCCCAATTTGGAAGTACATGTTCCCAGGAACTCATAGTAACATGGATGATGAAATTGGGGAGCTGTAGTCCCCCCAAAAGCAGTATTTCCAATATCCTGCATCCTGTATCTTGTGTATGGCAATAGTTACAGAACACGTCCTGGCTGGATTTTTATAAGTAAGATTTCTATTAGGTTGATGTATAAGAGGATCTACATTGTGAAGCAGATCAGCACTGGTCCCTAGTGTTTCTTAAAACAGCAAGACGTCACTCAATAAGAAATCTTTTCCTTTTTCATGGTAGTAAAGATAGCTGCAGCAAAAAGACCTGCTTCAATGCTATTGAAAGCTAAGCTGAAAGCCACCTGACTATATGCAGCCCTATGCCATACTTTTAACAAAAGAATACACAGTAATAACATAATAATAACCACCATCATTCTCAACACTTAGCTATTAAGTGCTAAAGCCATAGTACTAGTTCCTGCTCTAAGGGCTTGCAGTACTTGGTATTTAACTATTGAGTTCAGAAATATAATTTTAAACAAAAAAAATCCAATCATGTTCTCTTAAAATGAATTGGGTATTTGCTTTCAGAGACTTAAAATGGTATTCTGTAGGTGGCTGGGGATAATGAGCACTATAGGACAAACATATCTGGCAGAAACCAGGTGGGGGAATGTTATTTTATATTGTTACATGCTTATCCATTGTGGTTATTACCATAAAGATTAAGAAATAGTGTTGCTTTGTGTTTAAACCTCTACAATGAGCCATAGAAGTGTTTCTGTATTGAACATTGCAAAAAAATCACCACTGCATTAATGGTTGCTGGAGTGATCATTGCTTTGCTGTATATATTGATCTGTAAGTCTAGAAATTTTCATTAAGTCAATCAAAAAAAAACCTGGATTGACTAATAAATGCCACACCTTAACTTCTATCAGTGTAAGTACTGTACCTTAACTCCTATAAAAAAGAACAAATTCTGAGTAGAGTGGTGAGAGGCAGGTGAACCTAAAAGAAGTAGTGACACTATCCACTCTTTCCACCGCATTTTTGGCATTTTTGAATGCCTGGGTGAGAAATAATGGTGTTGGTAGCACCATGTGCGCATTTGTCAAAAAAAAGTTCTCCAAAACTGAGAGAAAATGGCCAGTTTGGGAGAAAGAGGCGTTTGCCATGAAAAGGGGGCTGTTTCCTTGGAAAAATTTGCTGGAAGGGGCCCAACACCCTTTTGAGGTGTGGACTGACCATAAGAATCTGAAGGCCCTGACTTGTTTTGGACAGAGCCTAAAACAAGTCTGGTGCGCTGAAGTTTTCAGTTGATTCAACATTACCTTAAATTACTTCCTAGGCAAGAGGAATTACATGGCAGATGTTTTACTGAGAATACCATAACACAACAGCAAATCCTCAGAAGTGGTTGGAACAGTGTTCACTTCTGAACAGTTGGTGTTGGTGGTGCAGACTCATTTGCAATCAGAACCACACGACCCAGACAAGACCAGCAGTTAGACTTTGGAACATGGGTGGTGAAAGGAGTTGATCTGTAACTATCAGGTCACAAGGATTAACTGGAAGAAAAAATGGGCTATGGTACCACAGAAAAAAGATATATGTTTTGGAATCACTACACCTGAAGGTGTTGGAGCAGTCACATGATCATAAAACAGCAGGCCACTTCAGATTTGTGAAAACATTACAATTAGTGCCTCTGCTCTTATGGCGGCCGAGAATCAGGGGGATGTGAAACACTATGTAGAAGAGTGTGCCATGTGTGCAAGGGCTAAACAGCCAGTGGACAATCCTTCTAGACCTTGGTAACAGATTGCAATGGATTTTATTGTGGGTTTACCTGAAATCAAAGGGTTCACCACCATCTGGACTATCATAGATTTGTTCTCTAAACAGGCTCACTTTGTGCCACTGAAAAGGATTCCAAGTGCTCAGCAATTGATGAAGCTGTTAATACAATATGTATCACGTTCATGGGTGCCCCAAAAGGATAGTCTCGGACTGGGGCCTACAGTTTACACCAAGTAGTTGTTTCTATGCATGATGGAACTCAGCAAGCATTGAGCTCTGCCTTCCATCCCATGATGGATAGAGGCACTGACTGAGTTCAGAAGTCTTTGGAATAATTATTGAGATGCTACATCAATTACCAACAAGATGACTGATTCCATTTGCTTAGGTGTCCTGTAATAACATGATTAAATTGTCTACAGGAAGCATGCCATTCAAGGTGTTGTATAAACAGGACTTTGTGCCAATCCCTGAATTAAAAATGGAGCAAGAAGAGGTGGAAAGTCCCTTGGATTGGGGCAAAAAGATAGTGGGGAAGTAGCCAGATATATTGTGCTATCATAATTGCAAATAATATCAAACAAATGCCTTCCAATGGAAATATGTTATAGTGTTGCACTGGAGGACCTAGGATCACTAAGTCCTTCATCACAAGTCCATGGTCAACATCTGGCGAAAGCATACCATAGGTGTCTTTCCAGCCTCTGGCATGATCCCCTTTCCCCCAGAACGTATAGTGCCTGAAACAAACAAAAAAAATATTTTCCCTTTCAGATTATTGGGTAGCAATTTAAACTTTGGCTGAATGGGAAATAAGCTTCTTAAAAGGGTTGAGACAGAGGGGCTTTGTTGAGTCTTAAAGCTTTGCTTCATTAACTTTTTCAATATCCTTGAAATTATTTCTTGATTTATCAAGTGAAGATAACAAGAAGTATAATTTCAGTTGTGTGTGAGAGAGTTTTAATTGTTCATTCACTCATATTTTCCCTCTCCTGTTTTGGTACAAGGGTGCTTTCTCTGGGATACATTTTATTTGTGCAATGACTTCCTTTGAATGGCACAGCTGGAAATTAAAGGGCTGCCAATTGCATTCCTAAGTTATTAATTTTTTTTAACACAACAGCCTACTTACTGAATCTATACACATTTGATACTGTGGCTGTACCTGAAAGCTGACTGGCATATTCATTACTTGAACGTGGTGGATTGTGTTGGCAGTTAATCCACCCGCAAACCATGGGAAAAGATAAATTATTTACAAGCGTGCATGCAATGCTTCTGAGTTCTCTAAATACCACTTTAGATTGGAACCATGTTGCTTAAAACTCAAGCCCTGTACTCTGAGGTAAAGGCATGAACAGGACTGCCTTTCACAGTTAGTTGCAAATATCATCTCTCTGAGAAATCTCTAGAGTCTTGAACAAGCATGGTTGCCTTACAGCCAGAGAGCACATCATCCAGGTGTTCCTGAATTTTCTTGCCATAGCTTCATTGCTGGCGCTACTTTATTTTCCATGGAGATTTGCCACACACTTCTTGTCCCACAAAAAGTCACTCAAACACGGGTTGGAGGAAAACCAGCCAAATTATTTCTTGCAGTCTTTAAGGCTCCCCAGGGCCACTTAGTCTGTGGAAAAGTGAACTCTGCCTAAAAGCAAAATTGCATAAAATGCTTTTAAACTGAATTCCCTCAGAGGTGTACCGATACTTCTGTGCTTGTCATCGCTCATATCCCTGCACATTTTGACTTTTATGCATATGCTAGCTGGTGCTTTTTCTTTCATTTTTAGAGGGTTGGGGTAAGTCTAGAACTATACTCATAAAACTGTGTGTCTGTGATTGGAAATATGCAAACACAAAAAGCTTGGATTATAATTATCTTTACCTGTCTCTTTGTGGTCAGGATTGATGGGTGAACAGCTGTAGGGATTGGACAGATTAATGCTATTAGGATTTAGAGGGGTGGACATGTGGTTTGAATTCTGTGTTCTTTTTGAAGAAATTACCAAGAGCTTACTCTATTCCCACTAAAAATGTATTCTGTCACCTGAATTCTCATGAATTTTTGTTGAATCCTAATGTCTCTGATGATGCTAGTAAATGAAAACAAAGTGATTAAAAAAGAAAAGTTCAAAGATAACAACCTGCATATAAAATGATGTCACAAACAGAGATGAATACTTGCTTAACATGATTTTTTTAATGCAGGCATTTACCCTGTAGAATCTAAGCAGTTTGATGCCAGTTAAACTGCCATAGCCCAATGCAATGGAATCACGTGAGCTGCAATTTTACAAGGTCTTTAGTCTTCTCTACCCAGGCATGTAGCCAGGGGGGGGGGCTAAGGAGGCTTCAGCCCCCCCCCCGAAATTCTCAGGGTGGTCCGCGAAAAGGCCTTACTGGTACATTATTTAAACTGTTATGTTTATTCATATCATGATCTGATCACCATGCTCATTATATTCCACATTAATAGGGTTATTGGGATAACAATACAAAAGGTTTGCTAGGGTAGACCCTCTTCCACCCAGTCTCAACCCCCCCGAACCAAACTCAGCCCCCCCCCCCGAATCAAAATCCTGGCTACGGCCCTGCCTCTACCAAACTACAAATCTCGGGATTCCATGGCACTGTCACGATGCAAGGACTCGGTCGGCCCCTTAATCACACACACAGAGACGGTAATCAGCTAACTATTTATTGAATAATAAAGAACAGATGAAAAGGTAATTGTCCATAAAAATATTGAAAAATCAATCCAAAGAAAGAGTCCGTAGTAATTAAATCCAAAGGCTTGGCAAAGCTTGGTAAAAGACTTGGCAATAGGCTTGGCAAAAGACTTGGCAAAAGGCTTGGCAAAAGGCTCCACAAGCAATGCGGATCAAGGAACAAGGCAAAGTTCAAACAGGACCCAAGAAACTTCTTGGCAAGACACGAGCCGGCAACTTGGCTCCGTGGTCCCACACTCGCTTCACTCCTCTTAGAATAGAAGTGGCCGAGGTACTGAGGATCCGTTCCCACGGATCCTATACTTAATCCCCTTGGCGAGGTCCCCGACGCTCTAGGCTTCTCCAGTCTGTGCTACGGGACCTCGCGCCTCTCGGGCGCTCTAGGCTGCGGTGCCAACCCCTCCTGCTGGACTCAATGCTCTCTCTCCTATCGAAGCCCCGTCCTTGCCTCCCAGCACCTGGTTCACTATCTTCATGAGAGCCAAACTCCCTTTCAGCTTCCATGGGTTCATCCTCCACTGTTTCCCTGATTCTCTCCTGCGACCCGAAACCACCTGGCCTCTCATAACAATCGTCACTATCAACACTTTCTGAATCAGTCTGACCTTCCCAGTTATCGTAACCATCCGGCCATCCATCATCTCAAGCCAGGCTCTCGGTGGGAGAGGAAGGCCCAGCTAACTCATTAACCCCTTCCTCCATTTCCTCATCAGCTGCGGCTGGCTCCAATGCAAGTGGGACCCCCGGTGCTGCCCCCTGCCCCCTAGGCACAAAAGAGAACTGGGTTGCTACAGGCACTTAGATATGGCAGTTGAAGTAGTGTCAACTTGCATTAATATTACAGTGTAGATGAGATGCACACATTAGTTAGCTAAACCATTGCATATCTAGAACACCTTTATTTCAATGCATGTGGTATTCCCATTATAACATAAATTGAGTAGGACCCATTCTTCAAAGAAAAATTACTTTTTCACTAATTTATTCACCTCTTCATTTCCCATTCATTCACAAGGAGGTCTAACTTGTTTCAAAGAACTCCTCTCTCCTTTTCACTGGACATCTATTCATTTGCCTTCTTCAGTAAAGTGCCTTGAAGTAGCTCAGCCTTGTTAGGTGGCCTTCATTTACTCAATAAGGGAGGTTTCAAGTGAATTGAAGGAATATTCTATGGCTGAATAGTTCACAGAAGGCAGATTAATGGATAGGTTGGCTTACTCTTGATGCTATTCAACTTCTTTCCTTCTGTTTCCCTTTACTTGGGAGTGTACTCTTGGCTACTTGCAGTGATCCAATAGTCTGAGAATAATTTCTGATGACCAAAACAAGCTCTATTTGAGCAAATTGACTGCTTGTATGAGGAGTGCCTTTCTATGTGAAGCTGAGCCTAGCATTAAGCAGAGTGAGATAGCCAGCCACATCAACCAGCAGAATTGTGATGCCATGAAAGGACAATGAATTCTCATTTATTTAATGTATTGGAGCTGTATTCTTATTATCAGGCAGTGGGAGAGATGCTTGTGAGATTTTCTGCTTCATGTGCCACAAAAACCCAATTGGACTAATATAGTAATCCCCCTTGTTTTGGCAAGTGTGTGTGTTCCCCACACACACACACGCACACACCATTTGCTGCCTTGTTGCCAACTGCAAAGTATCTTGGGCTTTGCTGTTACCCAGAGTTACAATTTCAAGTTAAAAGATGCCTCCTGTTTCATTAGCTGGAAACTCACACTGAAAACAACATACCTGTGCTTTGCAGAATGCATGATAATTTTAGTAATGCTACTGTATTACTGTATGATTGAGAAAGCTAGACAGTAAAGAAAGCTGACAAGAGAAAAATAACCTCAATTGAAACGTTGAGCTAGAGGATTGTTGCGCGGATACCATTAACATGTACAAGAAGAAAAATAAATACATCGGAGAGCAAATTAAGTCTTAAATTTCACTAGAGGCTGCAATAATTAAACTTAAACTATCATACTTTGGACATATCATGAGAGCATGATTCCTATGAAGAAAATGATAAGGTTATGTAAAACAGAAGGCAGTAAGAAATGAGAAACTTTTCAACATCTGAGGATTGTTTTCAATAACGGGGTGTTTTGAAGATCCCTAATTCATCGGGTTATGATAAATTACTGCTGTTAATTTAGTTGTACTAATAATTCGTGTTGATATATGAAATAATGTTTCCTCCAGTTTCTAATATCAGCTTCAGTTCTTCAAATGTTCAGTCATGTTTGTCCCACAGAGACTTTGACAGAATCTACTTTTTTAAGTAAGCTTTTTGAATACCACTCGTACTTGTGTCTGTACGTAGCAGAACCATCCAGATCAAAACCTCAGATATGAAGGATTTCAAATTAAAACATAATAGGATTACTGGACATATCTGAATCTTATAGAAGATAGATTAGGATATGGTTATCCATGAGTGCCAGCTCTGTTGACAAAGGCATGTGGGAGGTGGTGTTGCTTGGTTTTTAATTTTAAATGAACAGCAATAACCATAAGCTAGAGTGGAGTAATAAAGTTACATGGATTAAAATATCAGAAAGTTGAAAGTATGACCAGAGACAGGAGAATAAGATCAGATTGATGCATTTTTAAAAGCTGGTAATGATGGGGCATTTCTATCATTTTCACATTGACTGAATACAAGGAGCATTAATAAATGTGATAAATAAAGGCACATTGCACTCAGTTAATTGTGGAACTAAGTAGAAGGATAGCAATTTTTGATTTATTCCATGTAGTACCTAGAATTTAGTGTGTGATGTGTTGAAGGATGATGAGAGAGCTGAAAAATAACCATAAATGTGAACAGCACATTGTCTGGAAAGCATAGCCATGTTAACTGTAAAATGAAAAAGTCTTTAAAGATGATATGATTTGTTTTTAAAAGGGATAGAAAGGGAGAGCAAGAGAGTGAAATCTTCAGAAACTAAGAGTGTACTTCAAAACAAAAGCAGCTCAAATTACATGTGTGTGTGTATCAGTGTAATTAATGAACATAATTTGAGATAATAGAAGTCCAGAAATAATCATTTTAAATAGAGACTGTTAAAATGAAGATTTTTAAAATATTCTAGAAAAGTTTGCCTTCCAAATTCTCAGGTTTGGGATTCACAGATTCAGTGCCAGGTTTATCATTGTGTTTAGGTGTGCTTAAGTGCAGGAACACATTGGCCAGGGGACCCACCTTCCTGCCAAATTATTTTTTACAGTGAATTTTGCACATGTAGAGCAATTCTGAATTTGAAGGCATTCTGTTTCGGTGTGATTCGAGACATCATAATAGAGTTGATAGTCTGTGGGAGTGTGCCACAAAGCAGGTAATGTAGGTCTACTAGGCCTACCTCTTTCAGGGCCCTAGTCAGGTGCCTCATAACTTAAGTAGCACAGGGCCTCACTTCCCTTACATCTGGCACTGCACAGATGTAAGGCAAGTGGTTCCCCCCTTGAGAGAGAGACACAGGACCAAGGTGAGCCCTCCACACCATTTCTTCCATCCCACCAGCTGCCACAGACCAGTTTGTTTTTCAAGCACTACTTGCCAGGTTTGGTGTAGTTTGGATTATCTCCCTTCAGTGTGGCTTTCTCTGTTGTGCTTAGTTTTAGAGCCAAGACATGTCCTCAAGAGATACCCCTGAAGTGGGCTGATGACTTAGGCCTTCCTTGCCTTGGCATCCTCCTACACTGGTGAATGTTCTGCCCCTTAACTGCTCTTGCCATAGCTCTCCAAGGTCCAGTTGAGGTAGAAGCAGTACCAGGGTGTGCAAGGGGCCCACCATTCCGCTTGTTGGCCCACTCTACCTGAAAATACCTCCTCTGATATTGACACCTCCTGTGAGTGAAAAACTTGTGCTCAGATCAAGTAGCAGGCAATTCAGAACCTACCATTTTAGTCAGTTTCTCCTAAAACAAAACTAAGAAAGTTTTCAACTTTAGTTCTAATGCAGAGCTCAATATCTAGGTATCTTTTTCTCCCAGTCCCTTACTTCTGAAGTTAAAGAGTCTTTTCAACTTCAGTTCACACATTCCATTGTATCCTAGTTGGTGCAATATGAGTGGCTTTGTAGAAGCCATGAACTTTAATAAAGACTAAGAAGATTGAGAAAAAGAAATGGCACACCAGGTCAAATTTTCATATGGCAGTGATTGAAGTAAGCCATAATGATGCCTGAAATGGTCTCTAGGAGGTTATCTGAATTTTTTCCAACATTGTACGATGTAGAGCCGGGAGGCTAAGGAAGACAGAAATGTTTTATTCAGTTTTCTGTGTTACTGTTTGATTTGCTCATTTTTACCTTGAATGTTTATATTTTGAACATTTATTTAAAGCTATATATATAGAGGGCAATTAATGAAACTATACGGTACAGAAAAATTCTATAGGTAAAATAAATTCTTCTAAGTTTTGAATCATCCCCAGGAAGAGATGGATGGATTTTTCTCTCTGCATGTCAAGATCAGAAATTGCATTACATAAGTGATTCCACTCTGTAATAAATGGGCTATATTTCAAGGAAATAGGATATACAGTGTTCCCTTGCTACTTCCTGGTTTGCTTATCGCTACTTCGCGGATTTAAAAAATATTAATTTAAAATATATATCATGGTATTTTCTCTGTTTTGTGGGGTTTTGCCACCACTGCTCTCTGAGGCTCTTTCCCTCCTCAGTCCTCCCTCCCTCTAGTCTTGAAGGGCCTTTCCTTCCTTTCCTTCACTTTATTTTAAGTTTACAAAGACGTAAAATAGTGTATAAATGTATAAATATTAAAATAAATAGAGTATCCCTACATTGCGGGAGGTCCTGAAACGTAACTCCAGCAATAAATGAGGGAACACTGTATATATAGGGGGGGGGGGGGGAGGATAAATGTAATGAGTAGAGAAGGGTGGAAAATGGCAAGTATTAAGAGAATGTACATGTAACACATAGGAATCAAAGTTGATGTGTGTGGAAACAATTAGATGAGATGAATCCATGCTTTTTAGACAAGTAAACCCAAGCACGGATGACGTGTTTCCATCTGTGCTGAGAAGTGTAATCTGCTGATGTTCTGTCATGTACTGTGTTTTTATCTGATGTTTTATTGTATGTTTTATCGCATGTTTTATTGCTCGTTGTGATCCGCCCCGAGCCTGTAGGGAGGAGCGGAATATAAAATTGAATAATAAATAAATAAATAAATAAATACGTTGTTTGAACAGAATAAATTCTGGATCTCAAGAATCATGTCAATTCAACCCACTCACCTCAAAGCATCCAAGTTGATTTGAGGAATGATGCTTAATTATCCCAAAGCCACCAAAAGATCCCATCATATCTTGGAAGCTAAGCATGGTCAGCCCTGATTAGTACTTGGATGGATAACTACCACATGCTGTAGACTACATTTCAGGGGAAGGAACTGACAAAACCACTTTTGAGTGTGCCTTGTCTACGAAGACTCTATGATATTCATAAAGCCTCCATAAGTTGACAGACAACTTAAAGACACAAGAGCAAGACCAAAAGATTTTACTGCTTGGGGCAGAGTTGTAAAAGATGCCATTCCCCCACATAAAAAGGCTGTGGAGTTCATATGCCAAAGCTCTGACTCCAACTGCTCTATTTTTCTATTTTCTGACCACTTCTAACTGGCAGATATATTTATAATAACATTTTAATGTAGTACTAATGGTAACATAAGGCATTTCATTGCCATGTTGAACTGTTAGGCTATTTAGATTGATAGAATGTGGAATAAGTTTGATCAAAATTTAGGAACACAAAAGTGTTCCTAAATTCCTATAAAACTAGATAAGCAACACACTCAGCATTTAATATTGCAAGCTTTTATTTTGAAACTAGAATTGGAGTCAGTGTATTGCTACTGAATCTGGCTGCAACGCCACCCAAAATTGCTTCTCACTCCAATGGCCTTCCTTATAGTAATGCAGTGTTTCCCAACCTTTTTTGAGCTGCGGCACACTTTTAACATTTAAAAAATCTGGGGGCACACCACCAACCAAAATGACACAAAATGACACTCTAACACAGTAAAGAACAGCTGGGGGATGGTGGCCTGCTGGGAGCAGCTGCTGGGAGTGCCGGGGGAGGGGCCAGGCTGTGCCATGCCCTGCCCCCTCCCCCCCCCCGGCTTCAGTTCTCTCACAGCTTTGCCAGTCTTGAGGGGGCAGTGCCAAGCCAACATTGTGCTGGCTCTGCCACTGCTGGCTTGGCACTTCCCCCTCAAGGCTGACGAAGCTGTGTGAGTGCTGAAGCCGGGGGGGAGAGGGCGCCATGCCCTGCCCCCTCCCCCGGCTTCAGCTCTACCACAGAGGAGGAGCATGAGCGGTGGACGGGCTTCAGTGGGCGGGGCTCCTCCTCCGTGCGGCTTCAGCGAGCGAGGGGTGAGAGTCATGGTGGGAGTCATGGCGGATTGGAGGTTGAGTGGGGAAACTGTCGAAGGAGGTGGCGCCCCGGCCCCTTTTTCTTTTCCTTTGCTGCCGCCGGCCCTTCCTCCTCCTCCCCCAAGCAGCAGGAGTTTGGCAGGAGGAGAGGTGAAGGAAGGGGGGCAGAGAGCTTTTCTCGCGGCACACCTGATGATCGCTCACGGCACACTAGTGTGCCACGGCACACTGGTTGAGAAACACTGTAGTAATGGATATCAGACTCAGAGCTAACCAAGTTGCTTTAGTCTGGGAGACAGAAAATCTCAGAAATACTTCTCTTAATCTCCTAACAGCAAAAATTTAATATTGATAATTAAAAATCAGCTGTCTTTTATGATGTATCAGTTCTGCTGGCAGAACTTGTGCCTCATTGTGCCTAATCATAGAATCATATGTAGAATCATTGAGTTGGAAGCAACCTCATGGGCCATCCAGTCCAACTCCCTGCCAAGAAGCAGGAAAATTGCATTCAAAGCACCTCTGACAGATGGCCAATCCAGCCTCTGTTTAAAAGCCTCCAAATAAGGAGCCTCCACCACACTCCAGGGCAGAGAATTCCACTGCTGAATGGCTCTCACAGTCAAGAAGTACTTCCTAATGTTCAGGTGGAATCTCCTTTTTTGTAGTTTGAAGGCATTATTCCATGTCCTAGTCTCCAGGGCAACAGAAAACAAGCTTGCTCCCTCCTCCCTATGACTTCCCCTCACATATTTATACATGGCTATCATGTCTCCTCTCAGCCTTCTCTTCTTCAGGCTAAATATGCCCAGCTCTTTAAGCCGCTCCTCATAGGGCTTGTTCTCCAGACCCTTTATCATTTTAATCACCCTCCTCTGGACACATTTCGGCTTGCCAATATCTCTCTTCAATTGTGGTGCCCAGAATTGGATACAGTGTTCCAGGTGTGGTCTAACCAAAGCAGAATAGAGGGGTAGCATGACTTCCCTGGACCTAGACACTATTGATGCAGGCCAAAACCCATTGGCATCACATTGTTGCCTCATGTTTATCTTGTTATCCACAAGGATCCCAAGATTTTTTTCACACATACTGCTCTCGAGCCATGCGTCCCCTAATCTGTATATTTGAATTTCTTCTTTTCTGTCTAAATGGAATATCTTGTTTTTGTCACTGCTGAACTTCATTTTGTTAGCTTTGGCCCATCTTTCTAATCTGTCAAGATAATTTTGAATTCTGCTCCTGCCTTCTGGAGTATTGGCTATTCCTCCCAATTTATGTTGTCTGCAAACTTGGTGACAACTTAATGTTAGGGCTAGTTGTGAAGACAGGAAATTGGGCCTCTCAGCTTTTCTTGGAATTCGGGATGTGTGAAGAAACTATGAAAGCACAAAAGACAAATGTAATGCAGGTGAAGATACCGGAGGCATCCTCCACCCCTTTTAGTGGACAATTGACAAGCAGATTAATTATATCGCAGTCATACTTTGCTGCTTACTGTCAGCCTCCAACAATTTGAAGTATTAGGATTTATTTATTATTTATTTATAGTATTTCTATCCTGCCTTTCTCAGTCCTTAAGGCAACTAAAGGCAGCTTACAAATTGGCGGCAAATTGGATATAATGTAATAGTTAATACTAGACATATATTTGTCTAAACCAGGACTAAAACACTGTTTGGGGGCAAGGGATTTTCTATTTCAATGTGAGGGGGCAAGTGGACTGCCAAAAATGTCCAATAAAAACAATTGTGTTGTCAAAAATCCATAATGTGTTTTGAAAAACGAGGGTTTGGGGGGCAGATAGGCCATAAGGAAAATCTAAGTAACAGATCAAATTCCATGGTCCAGCATGGGACAGACCATGACACAGCTATCATGTTAGGATTGTGGGTTAACACGGGTGTGGAAGAGAAGGATTTGTAGCTCTGCTGTTCCCTTTTCCCTGGCCTCAGAAAGATAGGAGCTGTTGGCCTCAATTAAAGCTCCTGCAAGGAGATGTAGCAAAGAGGCCAGTAAAGGAGCACTAGCAAACTCTAAAGAAAGGTGAGAAAGCAAAGCTGCATAATAACAGAATTGGCTGCAGATATCACTTCTGTGCTAGGGGTATGAAGAGTCTCAAGAAAAGGTATGACCCAGGTCGACTGAGGCTTTTCTGGGTTGCCTTACAGGGGAGGTTCTTCGAGAGAGAGCCCAGGGAGATCCTTGGAAGGAACCGAGGACAAGCATTGCTCCCAAGGAGCCAGGGAAATAGTAAGTTGGGAGTAGCTGAAATGAAGTGCCCTTTGTCTAGATATACGTATGATTGGAACTGACTTGCTGATAATTTTGCTGGCTCCTTAGAGCTCTACTAATACTATTCCAGCTTGGGCTTTTCCTATTGCAACCATGCACTGTAGCAGAAGCTTTCCAAGGTCCTTACTGGCCTATGTGTTGTGATCCTTTCACTTGTCTGAGGAATTGAAATAAGTCCTTTCTTTCTGTGTGAGAGGCTCTGGGTCTATTTGAGGGGTCATGCAAACATGTCTTCTTACATAGAGAACGAACTCTGCGACAATATCAAATCAACTTTGGCTTTCAAAGACTGCATGCTGATATACTTAAAAGTATGCATTTAAAAAATTAATTTTTTTGGAAATCTTCTGTCTATTATTGCATATTTTGAGCTTACAAAAGTGAGAAGCACATTTTTATGTGCACACCAATATTTTTGGAATTTAGCCCTGTAGTTTTAATTCAACACTGTTGGAACTTCTATATGAAAATGAAATGCTTATAAGATACTTCCCAATATAAGAGTTGACAACATTTTAAGTGTCAGACTTAACCTTTCTTACCATAACATCTCATAGTTTCACAAGATTTGTAGTCCCCTTCTGGACAACCTGTATGTAAAAAATCCATGTAATTTTTTAATTAAAAAGAGACCCGAATGGGCTTGCATTTTGAACCTGCTTGCATTTATCATTTTCCCATATATATACATTTACTAAGTATGTTGTGCTTTTTCAAATATCAAAGATTGTGGTGCATCTCCTGTATACATTTGGGAAGTGTGTATGAAAGAAAAAACACATTTGTTTTTAAAATCGAAATTGCTTCATCTTGATTTGAGTAGTGGTTGTTTGTTAATGAATAAAAAGCAACACTACATATTGGATGAAATCTTTCCCTCAGTATGTCACTTAGGTTCAATTTTCATTGAAGACATGAAAATGCAGAATATGCCCGTTATTTATTGCCATTTCTCAGTGCTTTCATACAGCCTCCCTTTTTCTTTTTTTTTACAAAATGTAACATATGGTTGTCTTGATAGATACAAAATTGATTTAATGTTGACTAAAAGATGCTATTTCTCCCTTCCCTGCCCCATTTATCCATTACGCTTCTATGCAGAGTAGAAAGGTGCTACATTATAATTTTTTTGAACAAGTGCAGTAGTATAATGATAGCTTTCAGCTGAGCTTTGCAAACTCTTAGTTTAATGACAGGGTTTCTCTTGAACAAAATGACTGTAGCTTTTTATGTTCTATATGTATTATATGGAATCTTTCTGTCTTTCCCTGTTTTTGAAACTAGAATCATACACGATCGCTGCAGGGTACCAATTTATGGGAACTCAATTGTTGTGTTGGAATCTAGCCAAAGCAGAAAAATGAGAAGTCAGTATGTATTGATACGAAATACGAAATGTGTTGATCAATTCAAACCGTCATGCAGTAGAACTTGTGCAGATTAAATGTAATTTTAAAACCCAGGCAAATTACATGCATACGTAATAAATTTCAATACAGAAATTCAATGTAAATTGCATAAAATTATCTTCATATCGATCAGAAAAATTAACTACAGATTTCTTTTTGATAATAATATGAATATTCCAGGTATAATAAATCTTTTTTTGGCCCAAGCGTAGACAATATATCAGGCCAGAATCATTACCATTTTTTGACAGTTTTTGATTTACTAGAGGCTGTCCTTCATTATGAGCAAACTACTTTGTGTGAAATGGACACTGCAACAAGTGATGTCTGTGCATTCACGTTTTGTGTGATTTGGGCTCTGGAAGTAGACGTGTGTCTCAAAGGCTCGTACTACCATTCTCATGAGATTCTAGCTGATGGGATGCATACTGATTTTACGATCACATGTAAAAGCAGCGCCTCAGGACCATATTAAATTTAAAAAACACAATTAGAATCCTTTGTGCAATTTACTTTGTTTCTGCCACCTTTTGCAGACAAAGTCCAATAGATTACTGATGGAATGCAATAGACATCATGTGATAGGACCCGCTTGGAACCGTGTTCAAAGAGTCTCAGGAACAAAGTGTATCCCAATGTGATAATTTTCTCAGATGGAGTAGAGCTGCTGAATCAATGTCACTTTTCTAAGTGTTGCTTTTTCTGCAGGCCTATTCTAATTGGTATTTACAATTGGATTTAGATCTATATGTCTAGATGTCTTAGAGGGGCAAGGGAAAAGAGATGTAGTGGATGCAGGTTGTTAGAATGCTTAATGTTAATCATTTGTTGTCCAACATATTGGTTCCTACCTTAATGTTACCATCCATGCTCTTTGTGTGTGTGTGTGTGTGTGTGTGTGTGTGTGTGTGTGTGAGAGAGAGAGAGAGAGAGAGAGAGAGAGAGAGAGAGAGAGATCATCTGTCCTGAATTATCTAGTCCTTCAGTAATGTGTTACGTCCTTAATAATTGGATCATTTGATATGTTGTCTTTTCCTAAGAATCCAATGTAGATGTTTAGTCAGCAGCTTGTGTATTTAAGGCAAAGTGTTTTTGGAGCACACAAGTTTTAATTGATTGGGAATCAGTAAATGCCTGGCTTATTCGGTGCTTCAAGGAAATTTGCTGACCAAGAATGATTTCTCAATATTATTAATAAACAAAAGATTGGTTTTCCAAATATCTGTGTTTTTTAAGGCTTGCTTTTGATGAGGTAGCAAATTGTGTATTGATTTAGACCACATAGGTAAGCTATTAATTTATACATTCTGTAGGATGAGATGCAGAGGCTATAGAAGATTGGCAACTGGCAGCTAGAAGGCTGTATCTAATAGGGCTGTGGACGCAGGTCGTAAGTTGTGTTTCAGTAAATCCATACTTACGACCCGCATTACAAAGACAGTGACGTGTGCCCCCCACGCATAAACGAATGAAAACAGACTTTTATGGAATTTCATAAGAAGTTTGGTACTATTTGTAAGCATAAGCAAACTACTGGGTGGTGCAGGCAAACTTGGTATGTCACATGCTCTCTTCAGTCTATCAGGACTGAGGAAGAGGGGAAGGGAGGAGACGTCCCTGGCATTTCCATTAAATCCAGGAGCCATCCTGCCTCTGTCACCATTGCGAGGGAGCTGGTAGAGAGCTGGGAGGGAGATTGAGGGTAGCAACTAAGTAGAAGCTGAATTTGTCCATTCACGAAAGCTTTTGCATGTTCCCATGCATTAGCTTGCCTCAGTTTAGGATTCCTTTTAGGATTGTCACAGCTGAGCTTAGGATCCTTATAGGATCCTTTTCTTTACATGTGTGTGTGGGGTGTGTGTGTGGAGTGTGTGTATGTGTGTTCCATTTAGGATTCATTTGGGGGGTCCATTCCCCCCCCCCCTTTGGATTTCTTTAATTTTAAGATTCTGCAAACTGCCTTCTTTATTTTCTGGTCTATTTTGATTCTATTTTAATTCTAGTCATCTTACTTTCCTTTCTATTGGTTTTTAAATATAAAATTAAATTCTGTGAATTGTGTGCTTTAATATTTTGTGAAATCCCAAGTTGCAATTCCCAGGAGATGGTTGCTGCTGTTGCTGTTGCTGCAGAGCTGATATAAATACAAACAACAAACAAACATATAGTTTGGGGGTCAAGTGAGAAGAAGAGTTCTAGTCTAGTACCATTCATCAACCAGTTAATACTCAGTGCTGCCTTGAACCAGCCAGCCTCCAGCCTCTCCAGCCAGCCATATCAGCTTTGATATGCCATACAGGAGAAAAATTATGCAAGAGTCTAAGCTGCAAAGCGTCTCCCTCCTTCCCTGCAGTGTCTGTGTTTTGTGGTTAGGAGAGCTAGAGAATAAAATTTTAAATCAGTGGATGGACAAAATGTTTTGAAACTTGGGAGCTTTCAGTAGTAATTGTGTGCTACAACTGTAGCAAGATTTCATCTTGATAGCCCTAGAAATGAGGAAGATAGGAATTCCAGAAGTGTCCCCATTGGTGTGGATGCAAGAATAACAAAATGAAAAACTAATTTCAGAACTTCGTATTAGATATGATACGGACGCCTTATGAATTTTTCAAAACACTTTAGAATCATAACGGGGGGTCACACAAATTTCGTAAACACAAACTAATCAGATTTTTGGCATCACACACACATCTAGTACAGTGGTTCTCAATCTGTGGGTCCACAGGTGTTTTGGCCTACAACTCCCAGAAATCCTAGCCAGTTTACCAGCTATTAGGATTTCAGGGAGTTGAAGGCCAAAATTGAGAACCTCTGCTCTAGTATCTAGTTTGCTTGGGACTGATGTTTCCACCCTCCCCTCCTCTGCTTTTCCTCAAGCAATTTCCAACCACTTTGAAGTTGAAGGACCAAAGCAGATAGTTCATGTTTGATGAGTGTGCAAGAGAAACATTAAACAAGTAGAGAGCCTTTTTAAACCTTTCCTCCCTGTCTTCTTCTATTTGCAACCATTTACATATTCCTGTCTTTGATGGCTAGTGGCTCCTTAATTGGAGATACTATGTCACATGGCCTGTTCTGCCCCCACAAGCTGTTTGCATGGCGATGTCCTGATCTTACTGAGAACAAAGTTGATATGCTCAGAGGAACGGTTGATAAAGACTTTAATAAAACAATAGTAAGGTTTGAATCTTAACTCCTCCTGATCTAACTGGCAAAAGTCTTTCAAAAGTTTGGGATTTGCTCTAATAGTGATCTTTGCCTACTTGTCTGTTGTCTTTTCTTCTTTGTTCTCTGCATCTTCAGCAAAGCCACTTTGCTTACGGAACCAACTGTTTAACTGTTTAATTGTTTAATTTCTGTTGATCAACCATTGTCTATCAACTTTGACATGGAATATTTTTAGCATCTTCACTCCTCTGACACCTCCGGGTCTAATTGCTGACAGTCGAGTCTAGCTGAGAGGCTCCACTCCTGGATTCTGAAAGGGGTGGGAAGGGGATATCTTAAAAGGAAGAGGCTAAATCTAGATCCCCCTGTCAATAATGGCTATATACAATATGCAGCCTAAGCACTCCTAACTATGGAGGAAAACAGAGAAGGTTTCTGTGGGGACATGACAGGGCCAGTATAGCAATTTGAATGGTAGCTCCACCACAGCCATTCTGGGCTGTAGAAGAATGTTTCACATGGCGAATCCTATTACAGTTAGCAGTCCACATTTGTTGAGGTTAAGGGAACAGGATCCTCATAAAAATGGAGTACATGTGTGTGTGGGAAGGTGGAGAAATACTACTATTTCTTTACCTGAGAGAATACCTCACTAGGATTTTCTGAATCCTACAGCGTGACTTTATGACCAACGTTCAGTGGAAGCTGATGATAGAGTCATATTTGAGAACCTAGACATTCCTAGAGAGAACATTTAAAATAAAATCCATAAATAATCAAATCTGCAAAAGTGAAGCCCACAAATGTGGAGGGTTGTCTTTTATGAAGATTTCTGCTGGGGAGAAATTTGTGTGTATATGTTGTGCCATTTGGATGTTTTTACTGATAAATCATAAATAAATGGGAATGAATTCCAGTCATAGATTCCTGCAGCAAAACTGGCATACATCCTATTGGTACATTTTGAGTACATGTGGGTAAGAGAAAGAAATCTCTGCATTTCCTATCAGACCCTTTGCTCTTCAGTGCAAACTGTGACACGTCATTCCATTCACTTCTCCATCTCCGCTAAGCTCCTAATACCCCCAAAGCATGTTATTACTTTGGAAGTACCCTACTTTAAGGAAGGTGTGATTTCACAGTCTGTTTCTGTCAGCATTCTGCATTGCTGTGAAAACAGATTCCAAAGTAGACTGCTCTTGATAAAGAATGGCACTTTAAGCTGTTAAATTCCATTGATATTTTAATGCCAACATCTCCAGAGCAAATCCTTTTGTGAAAGGAGTGAGTTGTACTATTAAGGCAACACAGATCTAGCTGTAGAACAAGGAGGAATACCTGTCTGATTTCTAAAGTGCTTTAAGATAGAGTGCCTACTACAGATTCTCAGAATTATTTATCTGGAAAGATTTAGATATGAATATCTTAATAAATTCCAAGGGGAATGTGGAAAGCTGCAATATGGAGTGGCTGCCACTGATTTCTATTTTGATTTTTTTACCAGAACATCTATTTCTTCTTTTCTGTGCAGGTAAGGCATGTATACTAGATTGCTAGTAAAGGCACACAATCCTCTAGTCTTTTTTGCCAGAAAGACTTGCATTTCTTCACAATTATTCTTGCCATACTATATGTAATGATTCCCGGTTTCTTGCCCACTTTCCAGGCAAACTCAGATTTGAGAGTCTGTCAAAATGAAACGTAGTCACAGGTATACCAAAACAATGATTTATTCTTTACATGAAGATATTGAGGTGTAGCAGTAAAAGCCAAGGGAAATGAAAAGTTAGCGTATGTCCCTAAGTGGATTAAAGCAGTCCTTTGTCACAGCTGCTGCCGCCTGGAGTCCCAACAATGAATGAGACACTATAATCCACATACTGGTTTCATAGGCAAAATGGCAGTGCATCCCCCCAAGTCAACATGGATTATCTGATCTTTCCTGATATAGAAAACTGTCTCTCCCTTATGTACTGTTTAACAGCATGCTGTTTAAATACAGTCTAGAACAAGGGTGAGAAAAATATACCCCAAGGGCCCCATGTGGCTCCTAGAGCCATTTTGGTTGTCCTCAGGCCCCAAAGTTTTTTTCAAGATGCCCCAAATGCACTATTGGAGGAGCCCCTGGTGGTGCAGTGGGTTAAAGTGCTGAGCTGCTGAGCTTGTTGACTGAAAGGTCGCAAGTTCGATTCCAGGGAGCAGCGTGTGCTTCCACTGTCAGCCCCAGCTTCTGCCAACCTAGCAGTTCGAAAACATGCAAATGTGAGTAGGTCAATAGGTACCATTCCAGCGGAAAGATAACGGTGCTCCATGCAGTCATTTCGGCCACATGACCTTGGAGATGTCTATGGACAACGCTGGCTCTTTGGTTTAGAAATGGAGGTGAACACCACACCGCAGAGTCGGACACAACTGGACTTAATGTCAGGAGAAAACCTTTAACTTTACACTATACATGACCCCCAGAGCCCTAAAACCATCAGGGAAAGGTTTTTTCTAATTCCCATCATCATCACAGACTCCATTAGTGAGGACATGAAAGAGAGAGGCTTCTCACTTGCTCGGAAGTCTAAGCTGGCCCCTTTCCCTGCTTTGTTTAAGCAAGCAGGCAAAGATGTGCTAATTTAAACAGACTTTTCATAGATAAATAGGAGCAGCATTTTTATTTTATTTTATTGGGATGTTTATTTATCTTATTAAACTTGTGCATGTTTTAAATTTGATTTCAAAATGTTTGTGAATTGATTTTAATTAAGTGTAAATGTTATTGTAATTATGTGTTTAGGGTCCGGGAGACTGCTGGAGAAAGGCAGCATATAAATTGCATGAATAAATGTGCAAAAATGCCCAAACTTCCAGAAAAAATTATGACGGTTAGAAGAGATTTGCTCCTTGGTTACCTCTCAAAGGCACAAAACCCCATCAAACAAGCAATTCTAGGCTGAAACCAGGATATCAGTGATATCATGTATCTGCAACCAGCAGGATGGACGCAGAAGCAAAACATTGCCTTCCTGTGAAGTTACCCACCCCAGCTGTAGGCTAAAGGCCACACAGAAAGAATATGGGGATATGTGGAATTTAAAATTACAAATATAAAGGGTCATGAAAATGCTTTATAAGGGTCAAGTATTAAATAAAGAATATTTTATAGCTACAAGATTAGCAACTATGACCAAGATCAAAGGAGAAAGAAGTGAAGAAAAACTAGTCTTTACTTGATCCATTTCTTGAGCAATCCTCATAGAAATATAAATTATTTTGGTTACATTCATTGATTATATTATAGGACTTCCATAAAGAAACTAGCCAATGGAGAGCATTGAAAGTCACAATTGAGTCAGCTGACCAAGAGGTTTTAAAGAAATCTGTTTGTTTTGTCATTTTTAAAGTTAAGTAACATAAGTCATAATTTCCTCTTTAAAAAATTAAGAAATGATTCATTATTGCAATGCCACCTTTTTCCAGGAGCCCTCCATATCTCTTAAATATGAATTTATTCTGTAATGTATTTTTTCTTAATGTCTAATACGTATGTGGGCTTTGTTGTTGACAATATGGTCTTATAGATGGCTTCCTTTCATACCACAGGGGTGTGGTTAGCTTTAAGAAATGGTGCAGGTATTGTTCCAGTAATTTCAAGCTTGAAAGAAAAACCTGTAATTATGGGAAACAGAGAGGAAAGGGTGAGAAATGACTACTGGGAGTAGAAGTAATAATCTGATGCTATTCGTGTGAAAGAAATATGAACAATGCCACTGGCAAGCATTATTTGTTACACTACAGATATTAACAGTCTTTGAATTGCAGAAATTATTAAAAGTTGGAGAGGCAGGAAATAAACTTGAAGAACACAAAGAAGCAGAACATCACAATCTTACACCTAGCAGTAGATATAAAGGGCACATTAAAAGAGCTCTAGTAGGTCTTCACTAAAATGGGACACCTCAAGGGAGGAGGAATGAAAGACACAAAACATGTCCTTGGGCATTCTAGAGCCCAGTTTTCTTTGGACTTCTATTTTATGGAAGATAAATCTTACGTTTTCTTTCTCTTTTCAAATGGTCTTTGGCCATTTGCCAGCCATGTGTAATGGCAAAAAATGCACAGTAGTAAATAGTGGACCAGCAAATGCCTGATGTGTCATCTCCTGTTTGTGAGAGATTTTGTATATTATTATTTAGTGGTTCATCAAGCAATGATTGCTGATTGTAGGATCTGCTCCAGCTTTGAAGGTGTCCTGTATAAAGTCTCCTGTCCTGCGTAGCCTTTGCAAGTATTACTGGAAGGTTATGCCAAACAAGATAATAAGATGAGACACTATCTATTCTAATGCAGGTGTTGGCCAATAACAGAGGAGCAACATCTCTACCTACATTGTTTTGGACCTATAGTACTTTTATTTTCCTCGTTGACATTAAAAAACAAAGGCTGTGTGATGTCATTTTTAAAAGAAAGCAGATAATCCATAGTAGTGCAGACAATGGGGCTTTTTCTCCATGATTGGCCAGTGCTGCCATCTCCTCTTGTTGTTCCTACTGAGAACAGCAGAGGTCCTGAAGAAGCATCTACCTGCACCACTGTTGGCAAGAGAGAATAGTAGAAAGAGTCAATCTCAGTGATAGGTGCCTATCACAGCTTCTAGTACTGTTTGGAGGAGTAGTCCCCAGATTTTCATTGTATTGTTATTTTAATACAATAAAAAACAGAAATGTTTCTATAGAAAGTATCACAGCTCATACAGTAAGGGTATTAAAAATGACAGGGCATGCAGAGGCAGTCAACAAACAAAGTGTTTCTATCTGTACTATATACTCTATTGCTTAATTATTTTTGCCATCCAAGGCAGCACTGTAATGTTGGTTTCCTATTATGGGTAGCCATGTTGTTGCTACATCTGCCATGTCTCCTGCCCATATTGGACCACTGGCACACTGCCGTTTTGGGTGACTGGCACCTGCAGAAAGAGTGCTAAAATTGTCTACTGTGGTACTCTGGACTTTCAAATGCAGACTGCTGCAACTCCAATTTCCTACACTGTGCAAGTGGGCTCCAGGTACCACAAGCGGCAGTGCTTCTCTCTTGCACTATTATTTATTCTCCTTTAGGTCATAGAAATGTTTGCTTCAGTTTGTTGTTCCATATGTATTCCCACTCTTCCATTCTAATTTGTCAACCTATATTAGCCGCCCATTTTATCATATGTTCTTTGATTTGTTCAGTTTCCATAGACCATTGTAGTAATTTCTTACATTTTTTTGTAATTACCTTTTCCCCTGTTTTCATTATTCTTTCCAAAAACGTTTCTTCTTCTGAGGAACCAATTCTTTTATCATTATTATAATTTTCTTGTAATTGCCTATATTGAAACCCGGAGATGTTCTTGTATTTTAATCTAACTTCTTCCTGCACTCTCATCTCAAAATTATCATTTGTCTTCTTCAAAATAGCTTTGTATGTGGGGCACTTATTCCATCCCAGTAGTCTTCTCTGGTCTGCTTCTAGTGGCAAAATCTTCAGTGTTTTGTCCAGTCCACCATCCATTCCAGGACAGTGCTGCCTTAAAAATGATAGTTTTTAATCTTTGTAGTCCAAAATTGCTTCTCTTCTTTCTCAGGATTCCCTTCTTAAGAAGCTTGGTCCATGTGTGTTGTCTAGTCCGTCATCCATTCCAGGACAGCGGCCTCAAAATATAGTTTTTAATCTGGTAGTCCAAAATTGCTTCTCTTCTTCTCAGGATTCCCTTCTTAAGAAGCTTGGTCCATGTGCCGAAGAGCTCTCTCTCTCTCTCTCTCTCTCTCTCTCTCTCTCTCTCTCTGTGTGTGTGTGTTGGTTTGGTTTTGGAACAAAATGTTTTTGGGTTTCTTTGGAGGGGCGGTGCTCAGAGCTGCATCCAACTTGTGAATACTCTTTGAAAACTGCACAATTTTCAATTAACTTCTTGCAGTGAGAAAAAATGTGTTGCTTGTTTTTACTGGTAAGAAAAGGTAATTACATAGATGAGGTGCAAGCACTATTACTTGGTTGGTTTCAAAGGGAGTCTGAGAACCCCAAGAGCTTACCATTCCCTGTCTTCCTCTTCCATTGCTGGCTGGCATTGCTTCGACCTCCCAGCTGCTTCTTTTTTGCAAACAATGTCGTATCCAAAGCAATGTAAGAGCATAGAAAACAATTTTTTTTGTATTTCTGCACATGTTTGTGGATCAGTTACAGCCTCAGATGTTCAGGAGGATTAAATAACTCGTGCAGAAGAAACAGGTGTCTGGAAAGAGTTGGTTTCTTCTCATTTATTTATTTATTTCCTTTCCGAAATGACCTAGCCTTTCTGTTTTATGACAGCTGGGAAGTGGAAAATTCTGTTCTTTTGCTTTCTTTTTGCCTCCTGGCACTAGATACAGGTAATTGGTATTGCTGGCTCTGCTGCTTGCGCATTATTGTAAGTTTTTTTTAAAAAAATTATCCTAGTGGTGAAGATTCCCTAGTGGCCAGCCTTCTGTCTGACAGGTCTGTTCTCAAGTCCCTCTGGCACAGGCAAAGCAAGAAAATGAGACTGGAAATCTAGCTCCAGATTTCTGTGGCTTTTTCTTTCTGTTGAAACAAATGGATTTAGCCCAAGCAACACATCTGTCAGAACTAAAAGAGTGTATCAGTAAGCATGTGGCTATTATCCGCTGGGATTTGAAGGAATGTGCCTTTTTGAATCTGAATGAAAGTTTACATAATCCTCAGAGTATGCATTGTACCAGAAGGCTCCTTGTCTTTGTGAGTTGGAGGAGGAAAGACATTAATGGAAATACTATTTCTGGTACTCCTATTTCAGTCATAATCAGCAAGCATTTCTGCATATCATCAATTGTTCTTTTTCCATCTGCTTAAGTGAGAATTATTCTCCTTCCTACTACTGGCAGACCCAAACTATAAGATTGTGTTCCTCTACATGAGCCAAATTGATGGTATTGACTCCGATTGTATCCAATCCAAGCAAAAAAGATTCCAAAACTTGAAACACCTAATTTTCTCCTTTTTCCCTCCCTACTGCAGTCTCTCTGACATTGTTCCATTCTGTTTGAGCAAAAACTTAAAACCTCAAAAATAGGTACCTGGTTTAAAACTGTGACTTGCTTGTCATTTTTTTTCACTAGTGCACATCTAAACAAGCTACAGTACCAGTATAATATATCGTAATGAGGAAGAATGTCATTACTTTAGTAGTGTAACTCCCTATCAAGTTAATCCTATTGACCTACTCCCAGGTGAGTATGTGTACAATTGCATTTTTAATCACTAGCAGTGATTTAATCACTAGCAGTGATCAAGAGAGCTGCTCTACTGCCCTTCCAATCTTCAGAATTCAGCAGATCTAATTGCTTATGAAAATAAGTCACCATGCTTATTTTACAGTTTAGGTTTGCTAGTAAAGGATTTACTTAAGATAATCAGCAGAATATAGTGGTCTTGTTTTATAGGCATATTATGAACAACACTTTTAAAAAC
Source organism: Anolis apletophallus (assembly GCA_030556195.1). Lineage (NCBI taxonomy): Eukaryota > Metazoa > Chordata > Lepidosauria > Squamata > Anolidae > Anolis > Anolis apletophallus. The sequence goes on along the minus strand of JARBWK010000002.1, from coordinate 65,551,101 downwards.
CAAATTAGAATGTTGTGTACTGCCAACACCATTAATTTGTGCTAGTTATTATGAGCAATAATTGTAACTAAAATCCTAAACCCTGGGGCCTTTCCCTTCTCTGTGTTTTAACTTTTCTATTTTGAAACTAATATACCAAACTGGAAAGCATTCTTTTGACAAGTTCTCGGATACTTATGGTAAGCTGGTAACTTTCTGCGTTTATATTAACTCTTCCATAAAGATACATGCCGATGACACTGTATCTGGTTATAAACTATTTAATTTTTCAATTGTGTGTGACAGAGTTCTATTTTGTGTGCACACCTAGTGAGTAACTATGGAGTATTGTTTCCCATATTTGAGGATGCTTATGAAAAGGTTGTGGTGACATCTATAGTTTAGTTTTATCTTTCAATTATTGTATTAGGTCTCTGATATGCAATCAGTACTTCTTGGGAAAAAGGGAAAAATAAAAAGTTGTTTCTAGCTGATAACTAAACATGTTATCAGTGGCAGAGCAGAGCAGAGTGGCAGAGCAGATGCCATTCTAATGACTGGTCATTTTCTATAGTCTTCATAGTACGTTGAGCCACAGGGAAAGAGCTATTCATCCTTGCACAGTTCCCGATTTGGACACCTTTGTGTCATTTTAATGTTTATCTTATATCTATTTCTTCTTATATAGTAGCAAAATATTATTCCTTTGAGGCTAAATTTATGAATATAGTTTTATGAGATTTTATGGATAATTACCTCAATTAAAATTATTAACCCAGTTAGAATTAATTTCAATAACACTTTTAAATGAGAAAAGTGTTATCTCTACCTCACTGGTAGGCAAACTCACTGTAACATAATAAGTCACCTTTTGTTTCAGATTAGAAGCTTAAACTTTCAGCTATTGATTTGCTTGAGATCTTCATAGAATGCCAGAAGTGAATTAGTTTCTATACTTGTATACTTCACAGATATAAACTGACTGTGGCCTTTTGATCACAATAGTGGTTTTTTTGCTTAGCAGATCATCATTCCAGGGAGCACAAGTTCTCATTGCAAGCTAGCAAGAAGAGGGCATAATGCTTATTCTGTAGTACTTGGACCAAATTGGAACCACATTGACAAAGCAGTTTGCTGTCACCCCACATGCTAAGCTAAATTGACTGATAGAGAGCAGCTGGATGAGCAGAGCTTGTTGCAAATTACAGATAAAGCAGATACAAAAAGAAGGAAAGGGAGAGGAAGCCAAAGAAGATCAGGTGCAAGTCATAGTGGGATCAGGGGATGCAACCACTGATCTGACCTGTCAGTTGGAGAAAAAGACTTATGGAAGAGTTGCCAAGTGAAACCCAGCCAAGTAGTATCCCAGCCAGTTGCAGAAGATTGTCTGCTTAGTCCCTATGGAGCTGTCTGACCACCAGACCATTTCTTTCCTTGGCTTAGAGTTACACCTGCAGGAAGTAGACTATAATCCTGGAACTTGGCCACATGGTAGCTCTCCCTTGAAAGTAGGAAAAGGAAACTTTTGAAGCACAGACACCATTAAGTTAGAAAGACTGCACCAAGTGTCCCTGGTGTAATTCCAGAATTTTCCCTTTTTATTGAGCTAGGATCCAGCTGTCTCCGGGACTACTCTTTAGCAGGGCATCATCTCCACTCCTGGCTTTCCAGCCTAGGAATGCAACTACCCAGGGTAGCTAGTCCCAAAGGAGATTTTGACTTGAGCCTATGATGCAGAGTACTGTGATTTTGACTAGATACTGTTTTGTGTCCCATCCACCACCTTGGCTCCTGTCTCAGGAGAAAGGCCAGATATTAAAAAGTGCAAGTGGGGGTGGAAGAAGATCCTACCTTTCTTTTATTTGTCTGGTTAGTGTAGTTACTAGTTGCAATTAAAGTGATTATCTGATACTGGAATCTCTAATGTGGTTTTAAGGTTGTCTCCCCAAAAATCACCCCATCATGCATCCCGAGTTACATTTTCTCAATAGATCTAAAAAAAATAATACAGATGCCTGATTTAATCAATGGAAATATGCCAGGATGCTCCATTTTTGAAACATTCCTAATAAATCAATGCATAAGGACATTTATGATGCTCCCTATTATCAGCTGGTAAAACTTGTGCAACTCTTTCTTTAGGGCAGGGAACAAACATTCTCAAACATAAATACAATAAGATTTCATTGTAATATTTGTACAATCAAATCATTGCTTTAAAAGCTGAACACAGATTCCATGCTTCTTCTTCAAAATATAAAAAACTACCTACAAAGCCATAGATTCCTGTTACATCCAAACAAAGGGCAATGGTTAATGGTTTCCAAATAAATTAATAGAAGAGTGTTATTAACTGCAACTTCCTGGCTCACTTCTTTGATTGAAGGAAGAGAGCTGTTAAAGTTCTGTTTCTTTCTCATCTTAGCAAACTTAGATTTGATCATCTCTCTTTGTCTGTGTGTACTTTTTTTTTCTTTTTCTCCAAAACAGATTTGACAGTTGAGCTGTAGTGCTTAGAGAAGGTGAGGGGGATATAGATGGAATAGAGAAATAGAGGGGAAAGATGGTAAGAGGTCTGTAAAAACAGTTTCTTCTTCGAGAGCTCTGTGAATGCATACTTATGAAGTTTGCGCGCCAGCGCGGGCTTCCAACGGAAACTTTCCCAGTTTGAAAAGTTTTGGCGGTAGCTCTGACCAGTCGGCCTGGAGGGCATAAAAGGCGCCTCCATGCGCGCCCACCCCATTCCTTTGTTTTCCACCACTTGGGCAACATCGGAAATACGGCTGGTTGTGTGAGCATAGTATGTCCACAACCAGTTTCAAAAAGTGTTCATCCTGCGGTAGCAAGATCCCGGATTGCGACGGTCACTCGAAGTGCCTTCGGTGTCTCGGAGAGGGGCACGTTGTTCCTGCCTGCCGACACTGCCAGGCCTTCTCGTCGCACACCAGAAGAGCGAGAGCCCGCAGGCTTCAGGCCTACCTAACGGAGCGTGCTCTCTGCCCTCCAGAGATGGCGACGGCTGTCCCATCTGCCTCCTTGGGGTCCGGGGCGGCTGCTCCGGGCCCTACCGTATCGACCGCTCACCCGGCTGGGAAGAAGCGTCTACGGAAGGAGAAGCACACGAAGTCTGTCTCCTCGAAGACTTCGGTGTCGAAGAGGCCCTGCACCGTGACGACCGAAACGGTTCAGCTGCCCCCGCCTCGCCGGTTGTCGACGAGCTCGATGGCGTCGGGCCTCTCCCAGAGGTCCACCATCTCGAAGCCTCCTCCAATCGAGCTATGGAGATAGCTTTCCGGAGGTCGAGCGAGGAAGCCCGTAGAGCCCAGACCAGAGGCCTGGTTCCTGTGACTCCGGGCAAGTCTCTGGAGGCCGCTGCCTCGAGACCACCATCACCAAAGAGGCGCAGGACTCTGACTTCATCGTCTTCAGTGTCGTGCCCTGACTCCTCGCCTGCCCCTGTTCTCGCTGTGGAGACAGGGGTAGAGCAACACATCTCACCGAGAGACTGTCCAGACCGTTGTCAGGGTCCCCTTGGGCCATACCTCGGTCCGACAACTGTTCATGACGTCACCCGACAAGGGTAGACAGACCACGAGGCTCGCCTTGGCACCGGCCGAGCGAAACCTCCCTCCCGAGTCGACAGTGATGACTGCGGTTCTTTCGACCTCAAGGTCACCGCCGCAGTCCCAACTCCCGGTGAACCAGGATGTGGTTCAGCCGTGGTCGGGAGACGAGATCGAGGATGGCGAGGTCCCTCGATCGATGAGATCGGGATCCATCTTGTCCCTCAATATGGACAGAACACCTTCACATAGAGGCGGTGAGATGGAACCTGCATCCTCACCGACGGTCTCCGCGAGAGCCTTCGGTGAGCAAGTGGGCCGAATGGCAAGATCTTTGGGCATGCAAACGTATGTCCCTACAAGATCCAGCGCCTGTCCCGTCTTCAGCAGGGTGCAGGTCGAGGACGCGGCCCAGCCACATCTTCCCATGCTGGAACCCCTGGAAGAGGTGGTGAAGTCATCGTGGAAGACCCGTCGACCATCCCTCCTACCTCCGGGCGTATCGAGGCCTGGTACAAGATCGACGAGAGGGAGAAGGAATGGCTGCACGATCATCCAACTCCAAACTCGATGATCGTCACTTCCTCCCAGTCTTCGGGCCGAGAGTCCACAGCCCCCTCCGACCAAGAGGGAAAGAGGTTCGACACGGTCGGAAGAAAGATCTACCGAGCCGGACTCTTGCTGACAAAAATGGCTAATTATGGGGCGTGCATGGGAGCCTACCACCAGATCCTGTGGGAAAGGGCCCAACCCTTTTTCCAGGATCTCTCCCAGGAACAACAGACCGCACTCCTCTCCATCTCACAGGAGGCGCAGTTGCTGGCACACCACCAAATCCTGATAGCCCACCACACGGGCGACACGTCAGGAAAGCTGCTGGCCCACGGTGTCGCCATCCGGAGGCACGCGTGGCTGAAGTCTTCGGGGTTGTCCTCAAACTCCAAAAAGACCATCGAAGACCTGCCGTTCGATGCCCAGGGACTCTTCTTTGCGGGCACGGACGACAAGCTGAAGGCCACTCACGACTTCAGAGTCCTGACGGCCAAGCTGGACCGGCCACAGGCACAGCCCAGACCTCGGTACTACCAGCGGGCGAAGTTCCAGCCCAGGTCGCAGTATCGCCAGTCCCCACGGCCATACCAGGCCTCTCAGCAGCAGCAACAGCAGCAGCCGAGGCAACAGCAGCAGCAACAGGCCAATCGACCTTGCCAGAACAACAAGGCGAGGCTTCGCCACAACAACTATGGACAATCCAACCGCCGCGTTTGACGGGGCGACGGACGACACCGCCTCCTCGCTAGGTACCGCTGTCACCACCATGCCTCCCCCCATCCCTCGACCTCCACCACCTCACCCTCCGCTCGGAGACCGCCTGGCCGTTACATCACTGCCTGGCGACGCATCACCTCAGATGCATGGGTTCTCCGGATTGTCGAAGACGGCTATGCCTTGGAATTCGACGAGACCCCGCCAACGGGATTCATCGTTGAGACGGAGCCGTCTGGGGTGATCTTGGAGGAGGTCGACAGCTTGCTTCAAAAGGGAGTGATCTCACAGCTCCCCCACAGCAAGGAAAGGGAGGCATTCTTCTCACGGTATTTCACCGTGCCGAAACCAGACGGTTCCCTGCGACCCATCCTGGACCTCAAAGACTTAAACGTGTACATTTCGCCGAGGAAATTCAGGATGGTGTCAGTGTCATCCATTCTCCCGCTTCTCTGGGCAGGCGACCACTTCGCCTCGATCGACCTCCGGGGCGCATACTTTCACGTCTCGATCCGGCCTGCTCATCGACGCTTCCTGAGCTTCAAGGTAGCAGGGAGGGCGTACCAGTTCAACGTCCTTCCCTTCGGCCTCGGGACAGCTCCTCGAACATTCTCCAAGTGCATGTCGGTCGTGGCTGCGCACTTGAGAAGGCAGAAAATCCGGATTTTCCCCTACTTGGACGACTGGCTGCTGGCGGCCCAGTCTCCAGAACTACTGCAACAACAGGTCTCGGTGACCCTGCAGCTACTCTCTTCATTGGGCCTGCGCCTCCACGAAGAAAAGTCCCAACAGGTCCCAGCAATGACCATCAAGTTCATCGGGACGATATTCGACTCCGTCGATCAGCTCGCATATCTGCCAGAGGTCAGATTTCAAGCACTTCGACGCGAGGTGAACGACTGCACCAGGCCCGACATCACGGCAAAGCAGATCCAGGTCACGCTGGGCCACATGGCTTCCACAGTGGCCGTGACTCCACTGGCGAGGCTACGCTTCAGGCCACTGCAGCGTTGGTTTCTCGACCACTTCAACCCGGTCAGGGAACACCATTCGAAGAAGCTGTCCCTCCCGAAGGCGGTCCAAGACTCCCTTCGGTGGTGGACTTCCAAGACCAACGTGTGCAAGGGAGTACCCTTCCACACGGTGACTCAGTCCATCACAGTGACAACCGACGCGTCGCTGCGTGCGTGGGGAGGTCACACGGGCACCCTGTCGATCAACGGACAATGGTCGACAACGGAGAGACTCCACCACATCAACTACCTGGAGCCCTTGGCCATAGCCAAGACTCTCCGGGCCTTTGCTCCCCTCGTCAGGGGACACGTAGTACTGGTCAGGACAGACAACATAGTGGCCATGTACTACGTCAACAAACAGGGCGGAACGGGCTCGAGGAAACTCCTGGCCCTAGCCCAGAGCCTGTGGGAGTGGTGCATCCGTCACCAGGTGACCCCCAGAGCCGTCCATCTTCCGGGAGTCGAGAACTTGGAGGCGGACTCGCTCAGCAGAACCAGCTGGTCGTCCCACGAATGGATGCTGCATCCGGAGGAACTCCACCGTGTCTTCCAGCGGTGGGGATTCCCAGACGCAGATCTCTTCGCATCGCCGGAAAACAGCCAACTGCCAGTTTTCGGTGCCAGGCTTGCCCCGGATGCACACCGGGGTTGCCTCGGGGACGCACTCCTGCTCGACTGGATGACGGGATTCTTCTACCTCTTCCCGCCGTTCCCACTTCTTCTCTAAATCATCGAGAAGATCCAGCTCTCGGGGACCGATTGCATTCTCATCGCTCCCTACTGGCCGCGGCAGGTCTGGTTCCCGACCCTGCTCCACTTGGCGAGTCAAGAGTACATATTTCTCCCTCACCGAACAGATCTGTTGACTCAGGAGAAGGGGCTGCTCCTGCACCCGGACCTTCTGTCCCTACATTTGACCGCGTGGAGGATCCACGGGCGTCAGACGTCTCACCGGCTGTAGCGGCGATCCTGGCAGCAGCCCACAAGCCGGCCACGTCGAAGGCGTACTCGGCTTGCATCGCCCGCTTCGCCAAGTTCCAGGCGGACCGGTCTGCCGCTGTTTTCCCGCTCTCGATTCCAGCGGTCCTGGACTTCCTGGCCGGATTGGTCGACAGGGGGCTGTCCATGTCCTCGGTGAAGACCCACCTGGCGGCGCTCACCTGGCAGAACCAGCAAAGGGGAGACCCTTCGCTATTCCAGTACCCGATGGTCAAGAGATTCCTGAGAGGAGTCAACAACACCCGTCCCTTGGTGCATCCACCGACGCCGGGTTGGAGCCTGGACCTGGTGCTGTCCTGCCTGGCATCCCCACCATTCGAGCCGTTGTCGTCCATCGACCTACGTCTCCTCTCCTGGAAAGTGGCGTTCCTGGTCGCCATTGCCTCGGCGCGTCGGCCTTCCGAGCTGGCGGCGCTCCGGGTCGACGAGCCCTACCTGCTGTTTCTGGCAGACAGGGCAATCTTGCGGACGGACATCACCTTCCTGCCTAAGGTGGTGTCTCCGTTCCATGTCAACACCGACATTGTGCTCCCCCGGACCTGGGGTCCTCCCAATCTGGGGACAGTGACTCGGCGCTCAGAGCCCTCGATGTCAGAAGAGCCCTCTGGGTCTACAAGGGCCGGTCGGTGGATTACCGCCGGTCGACTAGACTCTTTGTTTCTTACGCCACCGACAAGCTGGGCTTGCCGGTGTCGTCACAAAGGTTGTCAAATTGGGTGGCTTCCTGGTTGAGCTGTGCTATCAGATAGCCCGCCAACCGTGTCCACCTAGGGTCAAGGGCCGCTCGACGACGAGCAGTGGCCACGCCGACCGCTTTTCTCCAAGGAATCCCTTGGACCTGATCTGTAGGGCGGCCATCTGGGCCAACCCCTCCACCTTCACATCACATTACCGGGTAGACACCCTGTTTCGAAGGGAGGCGGCCTTTGGTCGGTCAATTCTCAACCCCAAGGGCCTCCAGGGCTAGTGTCTAACAGGCTACCCTGTTCTCCCCTCTAGACACTGTTCCATCGACAGTTTTGGGTCGATCGAACTTCACTACCTTGTAAAAGGGATAAGTGTTTGCCGTGCCCTGGTTCTCGGGACACAGTCTACCGGTTAAAGCGCGCTTTATTTTTAAAATCCTATGGTTATAGGTCGCAGCTGTTGTGCACTTATTGTTGTGAGGCCTGTGTGCCTGACATGAATGGTGCTTGTTGCACTTTATACTGTGAGGCCTGCGTGCCTGGCATGAATGGTGCTTGTTGCACTATGTTTACATGTGGGAGCATGTCTTCCACGCTTATTTATCACACTGTTGATTATGTTATTTATATATATATATATATATTGCTGGTTGCAATAAACCTGTTTGGTTTTATAAAAATTGGCTGGTTTGTTCCCACCTCCTTCACCTTAGCTCGGTAAGTCTTCATAAGTGTGCATTCACAGAGCTCTCGAAGAAGAATGGTAGGTTACATACCTGTGACCATCTTTCTTCGAGTGAAGCTCTGTGAATCCACACGAACCCGCCCGGCCGTCCCCTCTATCTCAAACCACCCTTTCCTAGTTGCAATAGTGGCGTAGGAATGGGGTGGGCGCGCATGGAGGCGCCTTTTATGCCCTCTGGGCCGGCTGGGCGGAGCTTCCGCCAAAACTTTTCAAACTGGGAAAGTTTCTGTTGGAAGCCCGCGCTGGCGCGCAAACTTCATAAGTGTGGATTCACAGAGCTTCACTCGAAGAAAGATGGTCACAGTTATGTAACCTACCATTATTTCAGTAAACTTCACTAGACTAAATTACGTATGATTTTTATAAAAGAAGAAGAAGACTTTGCAATGTACGTTAGACTAGCATATTATCCCCCATATCTCAAAAGTCTGAATTCTCACTGTGAAGGGAATTTACTCTGAAAACATTGTTGAAAACAATCTGATCCTGCATATGAGGGAAGATTGTACAACACCCTTTCCAGCACCCAGTCCTTGCTCGTGTAGCTGAATCTCTCATTGAAATATGCTCTTGGAAACTAACTTTGTTTCTTCCATAAAAGTGATCTTTAAAATCCTCAGAATTAAAAACAGCTTTGTTTTTCCAAAGCCCTCACTGGTAGGCAATTTTGAATGGAATGTAAAATCCATTTAGTGTGCAGCATTCTTCAAAAAAAAAATAGTTTGCATTTGCGATATAGCTGCTTTTCATTCATTTCCTGCAAAATATGTAAAGAAGCATTTCCCTCTTGCCTTTTTGTATTCACATGTTTTCAGTTGTTAGGAATATAAATAGCAAATGTGGCTGAATGTTAATGTACACACACAAAGAAAATAAACTATTCATTCTTGTATTCTTATCTTTAAGTAAATGAAAATGAAGAAAATTCAACTGCATCTCTTCTTGTTGCCTTGTGTTTTACTTTCTCTGAACCGTTTGTGAAAAACATTTGAAAAGTCAGATTTCAGAAATAGTTTTTCATAAAATCAAAGGTAGTTTGTGACATGTGGTTCCTGTTGCTAACTAATAAAAGCATTGGGTAATAATTCTTGTTAACTGACTTTCAAGGCAAGAAAAATCTGGGAAAACACATTGAAGTGACAAACAAAAAGAGAACACCAACTTACCCAGTCCTGTTAAAATTCCATCAATTGAGTCATGACTCAAGCTTCTGGAGTTATGGAACATTTTTATAGACACAACTTTATTTGCATGCCCATCTGAACCATGGTATCAACAATAAAAGTTTACCATTGAAACTCATGTATAAACTGACGTTATCCGAAACTCAAAAACAGGTTTTGAGGACAGAGTTATGGATTTTGGTATGGCCCATGGATAAGTTGAGGGCAAACATTTGGATCCAAGAAGAGGGCTTATTGGATTCATTTTGCAGAGAGACAGAAGAGCTAATGCCACCTTAAGAAGCCAGCTGCCCTGGCCACCAACATTCCCCATCTAGGCATTCAGAAAGGCTCTTGCCATTCTACTCATAGAGGATAATTGTTCAGTGTTAGTTCATATATGGGGGCAAAAGGCGAGTGCTTATACTGATCCCCTCTGCCCTATCTGCTGAACTGCTACATCTGGCCTTTTCAAATGCCTAGGCAGGAAAGTGACAGCAGAAATTGGACAGGAAGGCCAGTTTCTAGGGATACAATCATTTCCTCAACTCTATAAAATCCAAGAGTGCCAGCAGACAGTGAGACAAATTCGAGTCTTGGCGAAGGAGGAAGAAATGTTCTTTTACACCTCTCATGTATAATTTGCAGTGAATTTTCAGAAAAATGTAAATTTCTTTATTTTTGAACATTCTAGATCAGACAATTTCTGGTTATCAAATTGGAATATATGCATGTTCAAAAGTACTCAGTTTCCTTTAACAAAATCTGTTATTTTTTACAATCAAGCCTTAGAAAAGATTGCCATCTGGAATCTTAAAGAATACTAATAATTTCTTTAGTGCCATTTTCTCCCTTGAGCCAGGTGATTGGTCAAGCTGGAAAATAATTTAAAATGATTACTTTTGAGGTGCATAATTTATTTATTATTTATTTAACACTTTTATATCCCGATCTTCTCTACCTCCTTAAAGGGACTCAGACCAGCTATAGAGGGACTTAGACTGAGTTGTCTTTTTTTAAAAAAAACCAAATAGAACTATAGGATAGTTACTAAATTTTCTAGTACTCTATATGAACAATAAATCACCCATCCATTAGCACATTTTGTACAATGAACGTGCTTTTGAAGTAATTATGATTTGCTACCTGAAAATTTTTACTCTACTAACCTCAGCCAACGTTGAAGTAGCAACACAAATTCTATCAAGTGGATTCAACCTAGCACATGCAATCTTATTGTTACAATTCTTATTATTCATTTTTCGTTTTGTTTGAGAAAAAACACACTGCTAGATATGCCATGCTTCATTTCTATCTGCCTGCATTTTAAAGATACCTAAACATTTGAATAACGAAACAATCCCAGAGTTACAAACATCCAAACATCCAACTCCTAGTTACAAACAAGGCTGAGTCAACAGGAAGGGAGTAGTGGTCTGACCCTAGGAAGGGAAATCCAAAATGTTGACCTTGACTCACAAACTGGTGGGTATGACATGATAATAATAGAACTAATAGAACTAATCATAAATGCAATTTTAAAATGCATAATGAATACAGTAAAATAATACTGTTGTTCTAGAATACAATTTATCACCATATGTTGTTAAGTGACTTGAGGACACATAGACACATTACCAGGCAGAATGTTCTCATTCACAGAGGATGGGAATGTAATATGGCACATTTGGGAACTCCTCTGAGTATAGACTTTCTTTTCCATCACAGCAGCTTGTCTTCAAGTGTCAAACTTTTCCCCGCCCGAAAATAAAGAACCACTTCTGAAATTTGAGGTACCTTTGGGAACATCCTTTGTGCAGCATTAGGAGTTGTGATTAGAACAGGAAATCTGTATGTTTCTGCTTCAGACGCCTACACATAACTTCACAAGTTTTTGATCTTGCCTTATGATTCCTGTCATGCCAGAACTGCTGCTACTATGCAGAATTAAAATCGCTGTCATTTGAATCCAAGTGTCCAAAGGTGGATATGATTAAAAGAGAGCTTTTAAAAAAATAACGGTAATTACTAAATGCCATTTTAATCTAGAAATTCCTTGCTTGAGCTGATTGTCAAATGCAATCACATTCCTGATTAAACATGTACTCTACTCCTTATCTTAATTATCCATCTGTTTGGTTGGAATTGACAAGCTTTCAAGGCACAAGAAGCATCAGTTTCAAAATATTAGTGTGTTAAGAATTGTTTCACAGGAAGTACTGTCCATCTGATAATAGAAAACTTGTGAATGTTGGCTAGGGCTGAAAATTAGCAACCAAAATGTGTCAGCTCTTAGATATTGACTCTTAACCAATGGGGGAAAATTCCCCATTGTTGTTAGTTTCTGTTGAGAAATACTGTTTATCAAAATATCTTTGGGGGGAGGGGGTGTTGTTCTAATATTTTTGTGCTGGAAGCACATCAGCGTTGCACTACTAACATCAGCTGGTAAGGAGTAGTTGAAAGTTACCATGAAGGCAAATCTCATCTTGAGCATTCACACCTTTGTAAGAATCACAGGGACTTTGTGGGGAAGGAAGTACACACAAAGCATATCACGTGTTTTAAAATGTGAATTACTGAAGATCCTTAGTTCTTGTGTTGGAAGAATAGTAAATATCAAATCAAGCAGAAATGTAGAAAAGTAGATTTAGGAGTAGTATCTTCAGCTGTGGGGGTTGAAAACGTTGCCGTTTCCCAATTTTTGTTCTTTGATGTTTTTAAAAATATTTTAATATAGTATAGGTTAAGGTGGTTTATTTATTAGTATTTTATATGTGTCTTATAATGTAAAAAAAGTTTTAGAAATCTAAATACAGTGTTTCCTCACTACTTAGCGGTTCACTTATTGTGGACACGCTGTTTCACAGATTTCAAAAAATATAAATTTAAAATATATATCATGGTATTTTCGCTGTTTTGTGGGGTTTTGCCGACGTTCTCCAAGGCGCTTTGCCTCCTCAGTCCTCCCTCCCTCCAGCCTTGAAGGGCCTTTCCTTCTTTTCCTTCACTTTAAGTTTATAAAGATTTAAAATAGTGTATAACTACTAAAATAATATATAAATATTAAAATAAATAGAGTATCCCTATATCGCGGTTTTTCACTTATTGCAGGAGGTCCTGGAACCTAACCCCAGCAATAAGTGAGGGAACACTGTAACTAAAATGACTATAATGGGGGAGAGACATAACTTCTTATTATTATTCTTTATACCCCACTTTATCTCCCCAAAGGGGACTCAGAGCAGCTTGCAATCCTTGCAATCAATCAAAAATAGAAAGAGGACTATTGACTTAGTTTGCACACCTAATGGTCAATGATTTTCATTATTGGCTCAGAGTGCAGTCATTGTATTCTAAAGGTTTTGTATAGAGAACAGAATTGAAGATGAGTGAGCCTTTAGAATATCTTGAAAGACAAGCAGTGAGGGGATATTGGTAGGTTACATACCTGTGACCATCTGTCTTCGAGTGGAGCTCTGTGAATCCACACTTATGAAGTTTACACGCCAGCGCGGGCTTCCAACGGAAACTTTCCCAATTTGAAAAGTTTTGGCGGAAGCTCCGCCCAGCCGGCCCGGAGGGCATAAAAGGCGCCTCCATGCGCGCCCACCCCATTCCTACGCCACAATTGCAACTAGGAAAGGGTGGTTTGAGATAGAGGGGACGGCCGGGCGGGTTCGTGTGGATTCACAGAGCTCCACTCGAAGAAAGATGGTCACAGGTATGTAACCTACCATTCTTCTTCGAGGGCTCTGTGAATGCACACTTATGAAGACTTACCGAGCTAAGGTAAAGGAGGTGGGAACAAACCAGCCAATTTTTATAAAAACCGAACAGGTTTATTGCAACCAGCAATATGTATAAATAACATAATCAACAGTGTAATAAATAAGAGTGGAAGACATGCTCCCACTTGTAAACATAGTGCAACAAGCACCATTCATGCCAGGCACGCAGGCCTCACAGTATAAAGTGCAACAAGCACCATTCATGTCAGGCACACAGGCCTCACAACAGTAAGTGCACAACAGGTGCGACATAGAACCATGGGATTCTAAGGAAAAGCGCGCTTTAACCGGTAGACTGTGACCCCGAGACTCGGGGCACGGCAAACACTTATCCCTCCTACAAGGTAGTGAGGTTTGATCGACTTGAAACTGTCGATCGAACAGAGTATAGAGGGGAGAACAGGGTAGCCTGTTAGACACTAGCCCTGAAAGCCCTTGGGAGTGAGAATCGCTCGACCAAAAGCCGCCTCCCTTCCAAACAGGGTGTCTACACGGTAATGGGCTGTGAAGGTGGAGGGGTTGGCCCAGATGGCCGCCCTACAGATCAAGTCTAAGGGGATCCCCTGGAGGAAAGCAGTCGACGTGGCCACCGCTCCTGACCCTAGGGGGACACGGTTGACGGGCTATCTGATAGCACAGCTCAACCAGGGACGCCACCCAATTTGACAGTCTCTGGGACGACACCGTCAAGCCCAGCTTGTCGGCATAGGAGACTAATAGTCTAGTCGACCGCCGGTGGTCTGCCGACCTGCCCTTGTAGACCCAGAGGGCTCTTTTGACATCGAGGGCTCTGAGTGTCGACTCACCGTCCCCGGACGGAGAGGACCCCAGGTCTGGAAGTACAATGTCAGTGTTGACATGAAATGGGGATACCACCTTTGGCAGGAAGGTGATGTCCGTTCGCAAGATGGCCCTGTCCGCTAGGAACAGCAGGTAGGGCTCGTCCACACGGAGCGCCGCCAGCTCGGAGGGCCGACGCGCCGAAGCAATGGCGACCAGGAACGTCACCTTCCAGGAGAGGAGACGTAGGTCGATGGATGACAACGGCTCAAACGGTGGGGCCGCAAGGCAGGACAGCACCAGGTCAAGGCTCCAACCCGGCATCGGTGGATGCACCGGGGGACGAGTGTTGTTGACCCCTCTCAGGAATCTCTTGACCATCGGGAACTGGAACAGCGAAGGGCCACCCCTTTGCTGATTCTGCCAGGTGAGGGCCGCCAGGTGGGTCTTCACCGAGGATGTGGACAGCCCTCTGTCGAACAATCCGGCCAGGAAGTCAAGGACCGCCGGAATCGAGAGCGGGAAGACGGCGCTGGAACGGGCGGCCGGGAACCTGGTGAAACGGGCGATGCAAGCCGAGTACGCCTTCGACGTCGCCGGTTTGTGGGCTGCCACCAGGATCGCGACTACGGCCGGTGAGACGTCCGGCGCCGGGAGATCCTCCATGCCGTCAAGTGCAGGGACGGTAGGTCTGGATGCAGGAGCAACCCCTCCTCCCGAGTCAGAAGATCTGGTCGGTGAGGGAGGCATGTAATTGCCGTCGGCCAAGTGGAGCAGGGTCGGGAACCAGACCTGCCTCGGCCAGTAGGGAGCGATGAGGATGAAGTCGGTCCCCGACAGCTGGATCTTCTCGATGATGCGGAGAAGAAGCGGGACCGGCGGGAAGAGGGAGTAGTATCCCGTCGTCAATCGAGCAGGAGTGCGTCCCCGAGGCATCCCCGGTGAGCATCCGGGCAAGCCGGGCACCGAAAACTGGCAGTTGGTTGTTTTCCGGCGATGCGAATAGATCTGCGTCTGGGAATCCCCACCGCTGGAAGACACGGTGGAGCTCCTCCGGATGCAGCATCCATTCGTGGGACGACCAGCTCGTTCTGCTGAGCGAGTCCGCCTCCGAGTTCTCGACTCCCGGGAGATGGACGGCTCTGGGGGGTCACCTGGTGACGGATGCACCACTCCCACAGACTCTGGGCTAGGGCCAGGAGTTTCTCGAGCCCGTTCCGCCCTGCTTGTTGACGTAGTACATGGCCACTATGTTGTCTGTCCTGACCAGTACTACTTGTCCCCTGACGAGGGGGGCGAAGGCCGAAGAGTCTTGGCTATGGCCAGGAGCTTGAGGTAGTTGATGTGGTGGAGCCTCTCCACCGCTGACCATTGGCCGTTGATCGACAGGTTGTTTGCGTGGCCTCCCCAGGCGAGCAACGATGCATCGGTCGTCACCGTGATGGACGGGGTCACCGTGTGGAATGGTACTCCCTTGCAAACGTTGGCCCTGGCAGTCCACCACCGGAGGGAGTCCTTGACCTCCACCGGGAGGAAAGCTTCTTTGAGTGGTGCTCTCTGACCGGGTCGGAAGTGGTCGAGAAACCAACGCTGCAGCGGTCTGAAGCGTAGTCTCGCCAGCGGAGTGACGGCCACCGTGGATGCCATGTGGCCCAGCGTGACTTGGATCTGCTTCGCCGTGATGCAAGGCTGGGGGCAGCTGTTTACCTCGCGTCGAAGTGCTTGAAATCTGACCTCTGGCAGATAGGCGAGCTGATCGACGGAGTCGAACATTGTCCCGATGAACTTTATGGTCCTGGACGGGACAAGTTGGGACTTTTTCCTCGTTGAGACGTAGGCCCCTGCGAAGAGAGCAGTCGTAGTGTCGCCGTGACCTGTTGTTGTAGCAGTTCCGGAGACTGAGCCGCCAGCAGCCAGTCGTCTAGGTAAGGGAAATCCGGTTTTCTCCCTTCTCAAGTCGCAGCCACGACCGACATGCACTTGGAGAATGTTCGGGAGCCGTCCGAGGCCGAAGGGAAGGACGTTGAATTGGTACGCCCTTCCTGCCACCTTGAAGCTCAGGAAGCGTCGATGAGCAGGTCTGATCGGGACGGGAAGTATGCGTCTCGGAGGTCGATCGAGGCGAAGTGGTCGCCTGTCCGGAGACGCGGGAGAATGGACGACACTGACACCATCCTGAATTTCCTCGGTGAAACGTACCCGTTTATGTCTCTGAGGTCCAGGATGGGTCGCAGGGAACCGTCTGGCTTCGGTACGGTGAAGTACCGTGAGAAGAATGCCTCTCTTCCCTTGCTGTGCGGGAGCTGTGATATTGCTCCCTTTTGAAGCAAGCTGTCGACCTCTTCAAGATCACCTCAGACGGCTCCGTCTCGACGATGAACCCCGTTGGCGGGAGTTCGTCGAGTTCCAAGGCATAGCCGTCTTCGACAATCAGAGCACCCATGCATCTGAGGTGATGTCGCCAAGCACCGATGTAGCGGGCCAGGCGGTCTCCGAGCGGCAGGTGAGATGGTGGAGGGAGTCGAGGGCTGGGGGGAGGCATGGTGGTGGCAGCGGTACCTAGCGAGGAGGCGGTGTCGTCCCTCGCCCCGTCAAACACGGCGATTCGATTGTCCATTGTCGTTGTTTTGGCGTGGCCTCGACTTGTTGCCATGGCGACGTCGGTTGGTCTGTTGTTGCTGCTGTTGTCTCGGCTGCTGCTGTTGGTGTTGCTGCGGGCCGAGTATGGCCTTGGGGATTGGCGGTACTGCGACCTGGGCTGGAACTTTGTCCGCTGGTAGTACCGGGTCCTGGGCTGCGCCGGTGGTCGATCCAACTTGGCCGTCAGGACTCTGAAGTCATGAGTGGCCTTCAACTTGTCGTCCGTGCCCGCAAAGAAGAGTCCCTAGGCATCGAATGGCAAGTCCTCGATGGTTTTCTTGGAGTTGGAGGACAACCCCGACGACTTCAGCCACGCGTGCCTGCGGATGGCGACACCGTGGGCCAGCAGCTTTCCCGATGTGTCCCCGGTGTGGCGGGCCATCAGGATTTGGTGGTGTGCCAGCGCCTCCACCTCCTGCGAGATGGAGGCCAGTGCGGTCTGTTGTTCTTGGGAGAGATCCTGGAAAAAGGGTTGGGCCCTTTCCCACAGGATCTGATGATAGGCTCCCATGCACGCCCCATAGTTTGCCATCTTAGTCAGCAGGAGTCCGGCTCGGTAGATCTTCCTACCGACCGTGTTGAACCTCTTCCCTTCCTGGTCAGAGGGGGCTGTGGACTCTCTGCCCGAAGACTGGGAGGAGGTGACAATCATCGAGTTGGGTGTCGGATGATCGTGCAGCCATTCCTTCTCCCTCTCGTCGATCTTGTACCACGCCTCGATACGCCCTGACGTGGGTGGGATGGTTGACGGGGTCTTCCACGACGCTTTCACCACCTCTTCCAGGGGTTCCAGCATGGGAAGATGTGGCTGGACCGCGTCCTCGACCTGCACCCTGCTGAAGACGGGGCAGGCGCTGGATCTTCTCGGGACATACGTCTGCATGCCCAGAGCCCTTGCCATCCGGCCCACTTGTTCGCCGAAGGCTCTCGAGTCTGTCGGCGACGAGGAAACTCCATCTCACAGCCTCTGTGGGAAGATGTTCGGTCCATATTGAGCGACAAGATGGACCCCGACCTCACCGATCGAGGGCCTCACCTTCCTCGGCCTCGTCTCCCGACCATGGTCGAACCACTTCTGGTGCCACCGGAAGTTGGGACGGTGGCGGCGATCTCGACGTAGATGGGACCGCGGTCACCACCGTCGATGCAGGGAGAGGGTTTCGTGCTGCCGGGGCCATGGCGAGCCTCGTGGTCTGCCTGCCTTTTTCAGGCGACATCACAAAGAGTTGTCGGACCGAGGGCTGAGCCAAGGGGACTCTGACGACGGTCTGGACCGAGTCTCCCGGTGAGATGGTCTGTTGCTCTGCCCCTGTCTCTACAGCGAGAACAGGGGCAGGCGGGGAGTCAGGGCACGATGCCGATGAAGATGACGTCAAAGTCCTGCGCCTCTTCGGAGACGGGGGTCTCGAGGCTCCGGCCTCCAGAGACTTGTCCGGAGTCACAGGAACCAGGCCTCTGGTCTGGGCTCTACGGGCTTCTTCGCTCGACCTCCGAACGCTTATTTCCATAGCTCTATTGGAGGGAGTCCTCGAGATGGCCGACCTCTGGGAGAGAGGCCCGACGCCATCGAGCCTCGTCGACAACCGGCGAGGTGGAGGCAGCTGAACCGTCTCTGTTGTCACGGTGCAAGGCCTCTTCGGCGCCCCGTCTTCGAGGAGACAGACTTCGTGTTCTTCTCCTTCCGTGACGCTTCTTCCCAGCCGGGTGAGCGGTCGATCGGTGGGGGCCGAGCAGCCGCCCCGACCCCAAGGAGGTAGATGGGACAGCCGTCTCCATCTCTGGAGGGTAGAGAGCACGCTCCATCAGGTAGGCCTGAAGCCTACGGGCTCTCGCTCTTCTGGTGTGCGACGAGAAGGCCTGGCAGTGTCGGCAGGCAGGAACAACGTGCCCCTCTCCGAGACACCGAAGGCACTTCGAGTGACCGTCGCAATCCGGGATCTTGCTACCGCAGGATGAACACTGTTGAAACTGGTTTGGACTTTGAACCCAGCAGCTCATATTTTAATAAAAACTTTTCAAACTGGGAGTTTTTCTAAGATTCTTATTTGCTCATGTCAATTTTAATAAATTGGGAGTTTTTCTAAGACTTATTTGCTCATGTCAAGTTTGCTCTTGTCATCTTCCCTCTTAACCACTGTTGCGGAGCCAGACAGTCAACTTGTGTCCATTGAGATAGATCTGCCTTGACATTCTCAAACAGCTCCTGCAGGCATTTCTTTTGGACTAAGGGTCCCGTCCCCCCATATCATTCATTTGATGGAAAATGATTTTATGGAAGGTAGACTATATGTTCAGAATCTGGTGGTGACTGATTTCTTAAAACTTTCATCTGGACTTGAAATGAAATCCATTGGTACATCAACATCTGCTGTAAGAAATGCCTGATGTTCAACTAGAATAGAAACTTCTTTACTTAATAGTGATCAAATACAATAGAATTTCTGGATGATGGGAAGTGAATGGTAGAGGTGGATGATTAGACATGGTTACAATGAACAGAAATACTTAATACATCTTTTAAATCTGTAGAGGAATATGATCTGGATAGTGTGAATTAAAGGTTTGTTTTTTGATCTGGGGAAGAGCAGAGTGTATTAGACACCACACACATAGTACAAATCTGTAAATACATAGAGAGGTACAGCCTTTCAAATAATCTGGACATTGCATGGTCAAAAAAACCAAATAGTATTTTTCATAGAATTATAAAGTTGGAAGAGACCTTGTGGGCCATCCAGTCTAACCCCCTGCTAAGAAGCAGGAAAATCTCATTCAAAGCACTCCCGACAGATGGCCACCCAGCCTATTTAAAAGCCTCCAAAGATAGACCTCCATCACACCTTCTAGTGGAAATAAACAAGATTCTTGCTCACAGGCATACCTAACGTGTTTATATGCATACTGTGCAAATTAGCATCATGGTTGTCCTCCTCCTCTGTTTCATTATTATTACCGTTATTTACTCAGTTTATGTATCAAAACTCAGAATGGCATAGAAATGACAGCAAATGCAGCAGCACCAAATCATGGAAAAGCATAACATAAAAAATCAATTAAACTGCTAATAAGATTAAAATCCATTTGAAAATGTACAATAAAAAGCAGGTTCAAAGCCATAATTGATAGGAATATGACTCTCTATTAAAAGCCTTTTGCTTAAAAACATTACGTTTTCAAGCATCTGTTGGAAATTTTTTAAACCTTATACTGTGTATAAGATATGACATTGGGTCACAGTCATAAAACATATGCCAGTTTAATCAATGATTGATGTCACTACCTACATTCTGACATACTTATTCTGACAAGACATTTCCTATTTTTGCACGCCTCTTCATTTTCCTTTATTTTGATTGCAGTACACCTGCTTGACAGATCAGAGGAAATGGCATTTGTTTTTTATTTGCACAAGCTGTTATTAATGAAAATGCCTTCTGGTAGCAGTGCCGATTTCATTAACGTTTTCTTTCTTAAAAGTGCTAGAATCATAAAATGGTTTTTGCTTAAGTACTTTCACAATTTAATAGGCACAGTGTAACCCAGCGGCAGAACAATAAACTTGGGTTCACAACTTTGTAATGCTTCTAAAAGGTCTCCCTGTGTGTTCCTTAATGAAGGAAATGAGATAATGGATGCCATGTATATCTCAGTCCCCCAGTGGTGCAGTTGGTTAAAGCAATGAGCTGCTGAACTTGCTACCAGAAGGTCAGCGGTTCAAATCCAGGGAGCGAGGAGAGCTCTTGCTCTTAGTCCCATTTCTACCAACCTAGCAGTTTGAAAACATGCAAGCGTGAGTAGCTCAATAGGTACCGCTTTGGTGGGAAGGTAACAGCGTTCCATGTAGTCATGCCAGGTACATGACCTGGGAGATGTCTACAGTCAACGCCAGCTCTTCAACTTAGAAATGAAGATGAGCACCACCCCCAGAGTCAGACACGACTAGACTCAATGTCATGAGGAAACCTTTGTCTTTACTTATCTCAAGCAACACACTGTCTGTTGGGCCCAGACAAAGAAAACATAAGGCATAAATCACATTCATTGTTGTGTGTATTGAGATTTTTTAAAACAAGGGGTTTGCACTGTTTCTGACAAGTAGTAGCTAAGTGAATTTCTTCCTATTTTAGTCCAAAGTTCCCAGCTGTCAGTCAGCAGGATAAGAAATAGAATATGTAGGAACATCAAGCTAAGATCTGAAGCATCTGGTGTATTTTTAACTTCAGATTTTCCCCTTGTGGGCTTACTGTCAAGTTTGCTTTCTTGTGGAATAATTTTGGAATCTTTACAGTAACAGGTGGTTTTTTGATATGCCATTTTTTCACATTGCGCTTTCTATTGAATTGTGTCCAGAGGCTGAGCAATCAATCAATATTTTTGTTTTTTTTTAAGAAGAAAAAAAAGAACCAAGCATCAGTGACCTCGATACTGCTTCTTTTCTCTATACACATGATGATAAAGTGTACTGTAGCATTACCATGTGATGAAAAAAGCTGAAACTTTAGCAAAAGGCAACACAGGCAAACTGACCTGTTCTATGTTGGTTTGGCTCCGGTATTTTCACAATCTCATCCTAAATATTCCCCTCACTATAAATAAAATTATATGCTTGACTTTTAGAACTTTAGCTTTAAAAACCCTGGAATACCAAAAATGATTTCATGAGAAAGCAAGATTCAGGGTTTTTTTTCCCTTACAGCTCCTCAACCTATTCATTTTTGCAATGGGCATTGTTGCAATGGGCAACTGAACTATGCTTCAGTCTTTGAAATAAAAAATTAATTGGCATGCAAATTATAGCAAGTTACGCTGTCTTGTACAGAGCCAGCTGTGAAACAAAACAGCCAATGTTTATGATAAATGAGATCATCGGAATGCCAATGAAATTATTAATGTTATGGTAAAGCGTTGTTTGAACTTAAAGCATTTAATGCCTTTGGCCTGAGGATGCTAGAGATAACGTCTTCCACTTACTACTTTCTAAAGCAGAGCCAAGTTTTGTTTGATTTTGCATTATGATTAAGAAAAATGGAATTCCATTTAACTTGATTTTGTTTGATGAGGGTCAAGACCTGTGGTCCTTGGCTGTACAGTGTGGTGCTTACTTAACATTCACGTTAAAGTGATTCATAAGGTTAACTGTCTATTTTAATATGTAATTCATGACAATGTAAATCCCTTTAGTGGATGGGTGGGGTAGAATAAATTTGAAGTAAGATGGGAAGCTATCAGATTTCAGATGAGCTTATTAACTTCCAAAAGGGGCTTTCTCATCTTATGGACCATGTTAAGACTTGTCCGATGGGGAAAATCTAGCTACCAAACATTCCCAAAGTGGATTTTTTTTCACATACTGTACATGTCGAACCCCACTTATCCAGAATTACAAAAACTGAAATTGTCCATACAGATTTCTGACATAATGACACCTTTGCTTTCTTATTGTTCAATGTACACAAACTTTGTTTCATGTACATTAAAATATATATTGTTTATAAAACTACTTCCAGGCTCTGAGTATGATATAAAGTATATGAAAAAAGTTTGTTTTTAGATGCATTGTGTATGTATTGTTATGTAGGTCATTCTTAAATCTAAATAAAATCAAAACACTCCAGGTCCCAATAATTTATGATGATAATAATAATAATAATACTTTATTTGTATTCTGCCCTATCTCCCCAAGGGGACACGACCCATAGTGGATAAACAATAAAAGACAGATGAAATTAATGATATGTCACAGTACTGCTTCAGTATTTAGGAAGTAGTTACTAACAAAAGTGTTAATACCAAGAATATAGATAATCTACATTATTTGCCTTTCCGTATTGCCTGTTTGTTCTGGTGTAAGCTTCTTTGAAAATATATATTCAAAAAAGCCAGAATAGTACTCTATTGTTTTAAGCCGATCTCAATGGAGTTTTCCTTCTAAGTGTTTCGTGCCACTTAATATCAAGTAGCCTCTCAGTACTTTGTCGACTTTGAATTAACGTATCTGTTGAAATTGAAATTGATGAGTCTTGAATGTGGTGCCTTGATTACACACACACACATATTATTCCATATTTTAGTCCCCAAATAAATATACATCTGCCTTGAAATACATATGGCTAATGAAATTGATTCTCTTTGAACAGAGCTGTGATTTTTCTTACATATATAAAATACACTATTTTCAATTGATACTAACTGAACCCATATTTGCAATGCACAGTGCACCCCTAATAAATATAAATATAAATATACTGAAAAAGAAATACGCCTAACAGAATTGATTCATTTTGAAGTGGTGCATTGATTGAGCTTGGATATATGAAAATATATCATTGCCACCAAGTTGTTTCACCTGTATTTCCAATACATGATCTACCACGCCTAAATAAATATAAATCCACTGAATATAAAGCTTTCTGACAAAACCAATTAGTACAAGGAGTGATGCCTTGATTACTCTTTTAAAAAGTTATAAAATATTTTATTTTCTCCCAGTCCTAATTGGGTTTTTACATATGCATTAATGTGTCTTGTCTGTTGGGCTAGTGCTCAAAAGACTGAGGGTGTATCTACACTGTAGAAAGACTGGTTTGACACCACTTGAACTGGCGTGTCTCCATGTTATAGAATGATGGATGTTGGTGTTTTACAAGGTCTTTAGGCTTCTCTGCCAAAGAATGCTGGTGCCTCTCTAAACTACAACTTCCATGATACCATAACAGTTAAAGTGGGGTGTCAAACTGCATTAATTCTACAGTGTAGTTCTGCCCCTACTAATCCAACAAGTTATAACCCCATTGCCTTTGTCAATCAGTGCAAGGCTATATAAGACTTGTCTTGTGTGAGAAGGGCCTCTTGCAAACGTTCAGGCTTCCACAATGTTCCGAAGTTGTTGAATCACTAAAATCCCTTAAAATCCTGCAATTTGGCATATGATGTGAGGGCCTTGATGCATACCACATGCTGGGTTATCTACTTATTGGGCACATGTGGGATTTGGGCATCCTGTATTGACAGGGCAATTTTTTGACCCTCTAAATATGGGACTTCCCAGATAGAACAGATTTCCTGAAACAAGGAAGGTGAATCTTCAAACCATGTCTATTTAATTTAAAGTTGTAAAAAGTAGATTTAGTAATTCATTTCATCTTATTTGATGAAGTATCCAGGGACAAAAAGATCCAATCAAGTTCTACTTGAGCAATCGATCAACACATGTGTGCATTACTTATTGAGCTTCTAGTAAGCACCCAAAAATGCACTGTTTTCTATGGTTCTTTGTCCATAAAACCAAGAGGAAGTCTTTGTTACTTCCTTAATTCTGTGTGGCTTTCTTCTTTTTAAAAAAATGATTTTGAAGAAAATTGTTTGTGTTAGCCTTGAAAGAATGTTATTAGCTGTGGTTCTTCACCTCAGGAGGCCTAGGAAGCTGAGAGGTGACATACACATACTTTAATACATAAATTTGACTCCCATTCGGATGATCTTTTATATGTTCATATTTATGTAGATAATCCTGAGATAATGTTCGATATGAAGTTTTATTTATCACGCATAAAAATAGCATATGTGTTTTGTAAAAGGACAGAGGAAATGATATGAGTCATGGTGAATGGATTAATTCTGGGGAACATGGATTTGGATCTGACTTCTTCATGGAGATAAAATAGTGAGTTAGCTCCAGAGCTTCGGTTCCTTATCTGTAAATTGAGACTTAAAAATATATTCACCTGATTGTAAGGATGAACATTTTATGAAGCAATTACTCTATAGAAATAGAAATCGTTGCCCAGATACTGTATGTAACAGAGTTGGGGAAAGATGAGTGGTTCATTCAAGTTGTCAGTTTTCTGATGCCTTTTCCGTATGGATCTAGCTGGGATGTTCTAATGGTAAAAGCACAGAAGACTTCTATATCTTCAGATTGAGAAAACCCACCCCCACTGGTTCAGCTGGGCATGGTTTTCAATATGTTCAATCTGATTTATTGAGAAAGTCCCCATAGGAGCAACTAGATAAAAGCTGTTGACAATGAAAAACTATTATGCTTTCTGTTCTTTGTGCTTTTTGTCTAGACAGTGTAGACACCTCAGGATATTTCTAAAAATACAGTGGCAGGTGGTTATTCTTTCTGAGGGCAGGAATGGTTGAGACATAAAACGTGCGCTTTCATATACCTTCTCATATTTTTTTCTGTTTTCTATTTTTCTATAGTAGCTTGTGGCTGTAAAAAGCTAACAACTGCATTTGAATAAATGAACAACTAGAGATTGCATTGCTGGATGTCCATTGCATTTGTTTAGTTATGCTCAAAGGCTAGAAGTAATGTCCAAAGCCTATGATTTGTGCTTCAGGTGAAAATGGGAAAAAGAGAGAAAGAGGAAACAACTGGAACTACTTGTATAAAATATAGGTTATAATAAAATCCTTGTGCTAGTATTTGTGAGATACCAGTGTTTTTCTTCGTGTCTACTGAACAAAACATAATATCTCAAGCAAGGAGACAGTTGTATTTTAATTAACAAGTGTTGTCCAGGATTGGAGGCTGAGTTTCAAAGTGGCCCGCACACTGAGAGCAGACAATCTATCTCCTTCACCCTTGTGTTACAATTGGGTTCCCAGGCAATTTTTTGAATGAGATGAAAGTAGCCATTTTTTATTCTACATCTTCTCCAAAGGAAGTCTTTGTTGATTAGCCCACTGGCCGTATCAAAAACTTTGACATACACATGCAGTACAACATAAGTTAAAATAAGCAAGCAGTTAACACAATTAAAACTTGATTAAGTTAAAAAAAATAGTTTAAAATATCAGCATTAAAATGCCAAGGTAAAATTACACACCACAAATGTTTAAAATGAAGGTTAAAACAAAGTTTAAAATAGACCAGCTATTGCACAATCTCAATCCCATTTTATTCTACATGTTAAAGACAACACGTTGTTGTTGTTATCAACTTTATTTATATCCCACCGTTCTCCCCATGGGGACTCAAGGGGGCTAACAATCCCACACTAGACAAGTTTAAAAATTGCAGTACAAAGGTTTTAAAAAACCAATGAAAGAGTAACCGTGTGGTAAATAGTGGGATTGGAAATGAAGGGATTGAGCAGTTGTAATATCACCCGACACTTTGTAGTAGCTACTACTGCCAAGCACTCCTAGTACAAATGGCACTTCTAAAAAAGAAAAGAAAAGAAATCTCAGGAACCAACCCAATAGATCCCAATATTTTCTTTGCAACATTGAATGAGTATGTAGATGTATATTTAATTATCATTTTCTTCTGACTTTCCACTGGTAGCACTGGCCAACACACATTTTGGTGCCTCGAAAGCTAGACCTGTTTCTAGGTATATTTGACCTGGTGTTTTTGACATACAGATCATATGCCATATACCAGTTGCCATGTGCTTGTGCATACAGAATCATGATAACCATATCTAAGAAACTAGAACTGATGCAGTCTATCCGATGCAGTTTTCTGAATCACTGCCCCCAGATAATCCCATAAATAGTCCTTAAAATCAAGAAACCAAGATGTTTTTTTGGTTGGGCTGTATAGTTAGTATGGGTATTGTGAAGTAGGGAGTCTGACCTCAACCATGTGGTCTCCTTGAATGGCCAGTCATATTATTTGCTGTACTTATTTATTTTGTATATAAGTGAGTCTCCCTGAATGGCCAGGCTCCTAAATCCTACAAAGAGAGTGTGTTTATAGAGCAGTTTTCCTCCTTCATAGGTTTGGCCTGATATGTAGACAGTGGTGTGTATGATCAAGGAGTGTGATGGGCAAACAGAGATGGAGCCACTGAATATGCCGTTTCTGTGGTTGTGTGTAGCTCTGTGCAGATTGCCTTCCTTTCTGTTCACCCATCACACTTCCTGATCATGCCCACTGCTGTCTAAATATTAGAGCCAAACCTACAATGCCATGTAATCCAATTCAAAGCAGGTAATCTGGATTGTATATGGCAGTGTAGAAGGGGCCTTAATATGAGCATGTGCATAAATCTACATCCCAGCTTTCTACTTTTTAAAGATACAGAATCTCTTCCCCCTCCCCCAGTTCACTAAACCCACTGAAATGTATTTTCTTGGATGTGGTAGAAGCCATGGGAACAGTGTGATACCCTGCTTCAGATGGAAATCAGGAAGCTGGCAGATTTCCATATATTCCCCACACAAGTGAACAGGAAGCAACTTATGATTCAAGTTGTAATCTTAAAGAATCTAATCACAGAAGTATTTTGTGGGTAGTTCTGTGCTATAAACAGGCACCTCATTTTATACTGTTATTTATAACTCTCTCCAAGCCACTTCTTTTTACTAATGTATCTATTTGCATTGGATTTAGGAGTTTTAGTTAAGATGAAGAATGAGTGTTTGCTTTGCCCATTAAAAACCTATTTTCTTTGTGTCATAGCAATCAGTTTGGGTAGCCACTCTTGTTAATAATGGCACTGAAACGTGGTCATAGCTGGTCCTGTTTACTAGGCTTAAGTCTTCTAATGGTATTGAAGTTGTTTCTCAAGTTGCACAATTTTACTGCTTATGTAGCTTACTAGCTGAAGTTACTATCTGTATGCATGGCTGAAAGAAATGAAAAGGGGGTTTGAAAACGGGGTCTTTCACTGCTAGTGAAGGAATCTATGGGATTCTGAATGCCATGCACTGTAGATAGGTTGCATTTGCATTTTAAAAATTGGTCAGTATAATACTGTAGTATAATATTTCTCCATCTTAGATATGGATTAATGGTAATGGACCAGATTCTAGGTTTGAATCATTCTTTTTCTTTATGTGAAGTCCAACAGTGAAAGAAAGCCAGTGTTCACTGGGGAACAGAACATTGTTTTAATCTGGAATGAATGCGTATGATGCTAATGTAATTGTATTTTAATGTATTTTAATTGTTGAAGGGTTCTGGGGTTTTATATTGTTACTGTGTGGGCATCGAATTGTGCCTTACTGTAAGCCGCTCTGAGTCCCCCCTCAGGGGTTGAGAAGAGCAGGGTAAAATCCTGAAATAAATAAATAAATAAATAAATAGTACACGAGATGTGAGTGCACTTAACAGTAGACAGAGCTTTGAGCAGTGGTTTTCAACCTGTGGGTCTCCAGATGTTTTGGCCTTCAACTCCCAGAAATCCTGAGAGACCAAGAATAAGTAATAAGGAACTATGTACGTCAAATAGAGAAATAGGATGGGGGATACCAAAATTACAAGAATACTACTAAGCATTTCAATTGGAGGCAGTTTTGGAATTAGAAGAAGAAAATCAAGAGAACTGGATACGAATAGAAAATGCAGTAAACAAGGGACAAGGTGAATATGGAATTTTTACAAATAATTTAAAAGAGGTGATAGGAAAAACAATAGATCCAAGGAAAATAGCTTTAAAAACATGGGAGAAATGGAAAAAGAAATGAATGCCATTTTTCTCAAAAGAAGCCCCGATAGGGAGTCTGAGGAACAAAGAGGATAAGAGTGTGATAAAGAAACTGAAACAGCGAGAATATTGTAAAATAAAAGATTTATATAACAAAAAGGATGAACTAATGGAATGGAGACATTTAGAAAATATAGGGGGAGAAAGACTTAAGCGGTATATGGGAACAAATAAGAAAGGAAGAAAATAACATCGGTGAAAATATAATAGATAGGACATTAAAAGAAAGATCCAGTGGAACGAAAAAAGGGTTAGGAAAAATTGATGGAAGAATGTTAAAAGACAAGGAATTTATGTATTAAAGGATGGAAAATAGGTGGAAAAAGGAAGGAGGCATAGGGAAGGAAAAAATAGATAGGATAAGGAGTGGACTAAATAAAATAAAAATAGAAAAATATAAGGAACTATAGCAGAAAGTAATAGCAAAATGGTATATATAGGACCCCAATTCAATTGGCACATATGATTCAGGGTTTAAATCTGAAATGTTGGCACTGTGGGAGCAGAGAAGCCTGGTATTCACATCTCTGGTGGGAATGCAAAAAGACACAAAAATTTTAGAATCTTTTTTTTTAAATGAACTTTATACAAAAACAAAAAATGATTTAAATATGGAAATTTTGTTAAAAGGGATAGTAAAATAAAAGCGCAAGAACAAAAATTAACTATGATGATGCTTAGAACGGCACATGCTGTGATCGCCTGGGGGTGGAAAGAAAAAAAGAAATGGAGCCTTGAAAAATGGTATGAATATGTGTGGGAACAAGTACAATTAGAGATTATGGACATTATAAAAATGAAAAATCAGTGACAGAAAAACAGAAGAAAATTAAAGAAATAAAAACAGGAAGCTAAACCAGAAGACAAACATTGGCATTTTTTTTTAGATAGAATGCAATGATGGCTCGAATAAATGAAGAAGGACTAACTTGTCAATGGGGAGAGGGATAGGAGGGGAGAAAAGAAAAACGTATTGTAATTAAAGGAATGTAAAGTAAAGGTAAATTTATTGGAAATAGGTGATAACAATACAATAAATAAACAACTCCCAGAAATCCTAACAGCTGGTAAACTGGCTGGGATTTCTGGGAGTTGTAGGCCAAACCACCTGCAGACCAATAAGTTTAGAACCACTGGCCTAGAGTATAGACAGATAAACATGACTGTATGCTAGACAGTATGCAGACCAAACATCACAGGGAGTCATAGACAAGGGTGTTAGACTATGTCCCATGCCCTGCTGGGGCACTACGAATAAATAATCCTGAGAGAGGGGGGGGGTATCTAGTAGGCTTGGGTAATCATAGTTCTAAATGGTTCTAAAGTACTTACAAAACTAAAGTTTTGGTGGTAAAAACTAGGTGGCGCTGGTACTTTGCTCCTACAGTGTTGCTAAAGTTCTGGTGGTGAACATTTCAGAACTCTAATAAAACTTTCAAAATTTCATTATAAATGGCAGTTCCTAATTGGTTCTATCTTAAAAATTGCCAATAATGAAATAATAATGAAGTTTTGAAAGTTTTGTTAGAGTTCTGAAATGTTCACCACCAGAACTTTAGCAACACTGTAGAAGCAAAGCATCAGCGCCACCTAGTTTTCACCACCAGAACTTTAGTTTTGTAAGTACTTTAGAACCATTTAGAACGATGATTGTCCAGGCCTAGTATCTAGGCTGAAGTGATAGCAGAATACTATTTATTTATTTATTTATTTACAGTATTTCTACCCCGCTTTTCTTGAAGGGGGGGCGACTCAGAGCGGCTAACAGAGGCAGCAATTCGATGCCTAATACATAAATGGCCATAAAAACATACAAAATTGAGGTAAAAGCATTAAACAAAATCCAACAATCAATTAAAATAACAATTAAAACAATGTTCAATCCACACATCCAATTGGTAAAACCGTGTCCTCATCTCTGTCATC
The DNA here is from genome assembly GCA_030556195.1 of Anolis apletophallus. Taxonomy (NCBI): domain Eukaryota; kingdom Metazoa; phylum Chordata; class Lepidosauria; order Squamata; family Anolidae; genus Anolis; species Anolis apletophallus. Next base: position 65,521,100 of record JARBWK010000002.1, on the reverse strand, counting down.
AAGCCAGTCCATTTCAGTTAAAGTGCTGCTATGTCATTGTGCAAAGGCCTGGTCCCACAACCAAGATTTTACCTTTTTCCTAAATGCTAGGAGGGATGGAGTTGATTGTATCTCGCTTGGCCGCGCATTCCACAGGCATGGAGCCACAACCGAGAAGGCCCTGTCTCTCGTCCCCGCCAGTCACATTTGAGATGCTGGCGGAAGCGAGAGCAGGGCCTCCCCAGATGATCTTAAGGAGCAAGGTAGGATGTAGGGGCAGATGCGATCGGACAAGTAAGCTGGGCTAGAACTGTATAGAGCTTTATAGGTCAAAACCAGCACTTTGAATTGAGCTCGAAAGTGGACCGGCAGCCAGGGGAGCTGACACAACAAGGGGGTGGTATGCACCCTGTATGTAGCTCCTGTTAGAAATCTAACAAGGGCTATTTCTATTATGGGCACAAAGTTAACTGTGCACGCATTCAAAACATGTGTTTCTGCATCAGGAAAAGGTGGTTTAAAAATATGCATAGGAAAAGAAAAAGGAGAAGAGTGACAATGTTAGGGTTACACTCTCCTACAGACGTCGCACTGGAAGGGACCACAAAGCCCATCCTGTTTAATCCCCATGCTATGCAGGAAAGCACAACTCGAGCATTTGTGAAAGATGCCCATTCAGACTCTGTTAAAGGATCTCCAAAGTGGAAATGTCCACCACCTCCTGAGACATTTTATTCCACTATTGATCAGCTCTTAGTTCTGATCCCTGGAGCAGTAGAAAATAAGGTTTGTCTTCTGCATGAAATCCTTAAAAATATTTAAAGGTGGATTCTCCTCATCCCCCAGGAAAATGTTCCAGAGATTGCCTATTGTTTTGAAAAATTACTGGGGAAGAACCTGCTGACAATCAAAGATGGTTCCTCACATTACTCCACTACAGGGAACAGCTTAAGCAATAAAAGAATAGCAACATTTATTTCTCTGTCTGAAAATACAAAAAGGCTACATTGTAATAGTTTAAAGATTAATCCTGTCTCTATCCAGAGTGGGATTATAGACCGTTGTGTAGGATGAAATGAGTGCATTCCTCAGAAAGTCTGGGGTGAAAATAAACGTTGGTGGTGAACCATAAGAACCATGTTGTGTAGCTTTTCCTTGGGTTCAGCCAAACAAAGTTCATCAGTGGGATCCTATAGTGCAGGGCTGTCCAACTTCTACCGGCCCAGGGGCCTGAATTCCGGTCACTGATGACCTGGGGGCCGTAGGGTCTGCCCCCCCCCCCTCCGCCCCCCGGCTCCGCCCCACCCCGCCCCTCTCCCAGCCCCCTTATTTTTATTTAATATTAAATATATTTAATTCCATCCTCCCCTCTCCCCTTATTTTAATTTAATATTAAATATATTTAATTCCATCCTCCCCTCTCCCCTTATTTTTTTAATATTAAATATATTTAATTCCATCCTCCCCTCTCCCCTTATTTTTATTTAATATTAAATATATTTAATTCCATCCTCCCCTCTCTCCTTATTTTTATTTAATATTAAATATATTTAATTCCATCCTCCCCTCTCCTTATTTTTATTTAATATTAAATATATTTAATTCCATCCTCCCCTCTCCCCTTATTTTTATTTAATATTAAATATATTTAATTCCATCCTCCCCTCTCCCCTTATTTTAATGTATCTCATCTCCCCTTATTTCATCTTTAAATATATTTAATTTTATATTTAATACTTGAGGGGAGATGGGGGGAGGGAATGAGGAGCCCCCTGAGGAGCCCCCTGCTTCGGCCTACCTTTTCCAAATGCGCAGGATCCAGGAGTACCTGGATGACGAGAGAGGTGATGACCGACTGAGTCGAAGAAGGTCCTAATCGCGTCTGTGGGCCTCAGCGATCCAGTAGTAGAGTAGTCGAAGAGTATCGCGAGAATACGCAATCCACACGGGATTTCGCTGTCAATGCCGGCGTGATCTCGCATTGACAGCGAAATCCCGTGTGGATTGTTTATTCTCGCGATACTTGCTCTGAACCCGGAAGTAGGTATTTTTTTTTAAAAAAATATTATTTATTTTATTTTTCAATTTTTATTTTTTATTAAAAAGCTTAGGGGGCCGTAGGGAAGGGGCTGGGGAGCCGTATACGGCCCCCGGGCTGCCAGTTGCACAGCCCTGCTATAGTGAAAGAAGACATGTTCAGTTCAGTTCAGAACCTACTTTCCAAGTATTTATTCTCTCCAAACAGCTCTCAACTTGTAGATCTTCCCAACACATGAAATGGAATTCCAAGGGAAGAAGGTGCCCTCAGACTATGTCAATGAAGGAGCAGAACACTACTGGAAATGAAAATTGAAGGGAACAATGTGTAACAACATGACTTCCCAATGCTTTATTTGGTATGACAAATGCTATGTGAGTTTACAAACCGGCATGTGTCTTGCTACAGCAAATAATTAGAAAGCATTTTAGTGTTCACTGTTTTTCTGGGGTAAAGCATCTTGTCTGATTTGGAGTGGAAGACAGCACCAAATTTCAAATCAGCATGAAAGGACAAAGTGCAAAAATTAACTAACTTGCAATTAATTTCAGTAGTAATTGTGTTGAGAAAAATCCAGGCATGTGTAAAAGACGAGGAGTGTGGCATAATTAGTTGAGGGATTTTTTTTCCTTCCATAATTACAGTGATGAATATGCATGAGGCAGCTTGGGAAGACAGGCACAGCAAGCAATTGTATTTAATTAAACTTTTAGCTGGCTTAGCTGTGGAAGCTGCTTTTTGTTTTAATCCCCTCAAAACTATTATAAAATTTCCAGAAAAATAAGCTGTATGCCAGGATATGAAAATGACATTTCATGTTCCATTTCTCACTAGCAGAGTTCTCGGGGGCTATATTTCCTGAGCCCTGGGTAGTTATTACACTTTAATACACCCACTTCTTGATGTTACTGTGAAGTATGCTCTCAGAATAAAATAAGCTTCATAACATTTCAGGTGTTTCTTTAAAGTATCAGTTGTTTGCTTCCAAAAGAAATGTGGTTTTTTTCCTTAAAATATTTAGAATACCACTAAAAACATACCGCATTGTAGAGAGTAATTTATCCGCAATTAGAATTGTTACTGGTACATGAAGAGAAATGAAACTTGCCTAGTGAGTTTTTTTGCTGAATAATATAGCCCTCCCTATCCATGGGTTCTGCATTGACAGATCCAACCAATCACAGCTTGAAAATATTAAAAAAACAATTTCCAAAAAGCAAACCTTGATTTTGCAGTGTACTGAGCACTATTCTGATATGTAGTCATACCCTGCTGTAGACTTCCACCATTTCACAGTTCCTCAGGGTCTCTCACACTCATTTGAGTTATTCATCATTTTATATAAATGCCATTTTACTACACCTTTGTATATAATGGAACCTATAATTGTGGTTGGTGGGGATGAAAGATAGGGCCTTCTCAGTGGTGGCCCCTCGTCTATGGAACGCACTCCCAAATGAAATAAGATCGACTCCATCTCTTCTGGCTTTTAGAAAAAAATCTAAAGTCTTGGTTCTGGGACCAGGCCTTCGGGAAGCAGACGTAATTTGCACTTTTGGACTTGACAGGATTGACACCTTTGGACTTGACTGGACTGACACTGTGCTTTGTTGTATGGCTAATTATTAATGTATATATGGATTTTAATGATGATGTAATGATTTTAATGTTATATTGATGTTGATTATGTTGTTGTATTTGATTATATTTTTGTAGTATGGTGTAGTGCTGCGAATGTAAGCCGTGCTGAGTCCCCCTGCGGGGGTGAGAAGCTACGGGGTACACATACCATAAATAAATTAAATAAATAAACCTGAGTGTCCATGAATGTTGGTATCCACGAAGGGTCCTGGTGGATACCAAGGGCCCATTGTCGTATACTAGTCCATATTGAGGCTGACATCTGTCTATTCCACCTTTCCCCCCCTAAAACTTAGCTGGGGTACAGTCGGCCCCACTGTGGAGATTAAGATCATCTGAGGAGGTCCTACTCTCAGTCCCACCACCGTTATAGGCACGATTGGTGGGGATGAGAGAAAGGGGGAGGGATTCTCAGTGGTTGCCCCTCGGCTAAGGAACTCCTTCCCTGGCAAGATTAGATCAGACCCCTCCCTCTTGTCCTTCAGAAAGATAGTAAAAACTTGGCTGTGGAACCAACTTTACCCTGCTGACAGAATTCTGTATGGATGATCTGAGATGGTTTTAAGACATTGATTTTAAGACAGAGATAACTCGAGTTGTTGTAGATTTTTCGGGCTATATGGTCATGTTCTAATCTAGAAGTATTCTCTCCTGACGCTTTGCCTGCATAGATTAGAACATGGCCATATAGCCTGAAAAAATCTACAACATCCCAGTGATTCCGGCAATGAAAGCCTTCGACAATACATTGGAGATAACTGATTTGTGTGTGTGTGTGTGCACGCGCATGTGCGCATGCATATATAAGTTTATGTTCTGGCATTGAATATTTGCTGTATATATCTTGGGCCTCGCCCTAAGTCCCCTTTGGGGTGAGAAGGGCAGTATATAAATGCAATAAATAAATAAATAAGAACCGATATGCCTACTCCATGCATCTCAGAATCCTTTCAAGTATGCTAGGAATCCTTTCAAGTATTAACTATATAACTATAATGGTATACTGTTAGTGAATTCATAAACCAGAATTTTGAGGAACAGGGAACTGCTATCATCCCCCCAATTTCCCCCTAATCAAGGAACACAAGACAGTAGAACCCTAGGGGATTTCACAAATGACTATTACAGATGCAAAGTTTATGCAATGAATATTGATGCAGAACAAGTACATGATGCAATGTAATGACATATCAGGACTGAATTCTTTATGGTAGAAGATGACTGAGGTCAACCCTTGTATTCAGGGCCGTAGCCAGGATTTTGGTTCGGGGGGCTGAGTTTGGTTCGGGGGCTGAGACTGGGTGGAAGAGGGTTTACCCTAGCAAACCTTTTGTATTGTTATCCCAATAACCCCATGAAGGTGGGATATAATGAGCATGGTGATCAGATCATGATATGAATAAACATAACAGTTTAAATAATGTACCAGTAAGGCCTTCTCGCGGACCACCCTGAGAATTTGGGGGCTGAAGCCCCCTTAGCCCCTGGCTACATGCCTGCTTGTATTGAATATTTTGGCTGAATATGGTTTTAGAGACAACCAGCTTTTGAAACTGTTAACAAATGAGGAAGTAAACAGCACTTCAATGACTAAAGAAATATATACTGCAAGGCCCAGGACAGAGACATCCAGAAGAAACTGAAATTTGTCAATATAGCAATGAGCAAAGGAATGTGTTCTCACTTTGCATTTTAATTTATTTTCTATATAAACACTCAGTGCAGGTGCTGAAATTGTAAATAGACAAATATCATAAATATTATAACAAAACAAAAACCAGGTATGCAAAAATCCAACCACTAAAACAATGTAAATAGCCAAAATTAATTGGTATCATTTAGTGCATTTTCAAAAAAGCAGCAAAAGTGGATAATGATCCTAATTCCCAAAGGAGTGCACTATTGTGAGTAATGTCTGGACCACTGTGTCCAGGCAGCATTCAGAAACATGGATTTCTTTAAAACATACTGTATAAATAAAAATCTATGTAGGTATAACTGCAATGGAAGTCACTACCACCTGCTTCTCAAGCAAACTATCCCATAGGTAACAATACTCTCGGGTGTTTATAGGTGAAAACAAGCACCTTGAATTGTACCTGGAAAACAGTTGATATCCTGTGCATGTGTTTTAGTATGAGAACAACATGATCTCTATGCCATGCTCTGGTTAGCAGTCAATGTGTTTCACTTCTCTGTAGACTGAAACTTTTGACTAGTCTTCAAGTGTAGCCCTATGTAGAATGTATTGTGTTCTGTTCATTAAGGTGTGATGACGCTAGTCACTTGTGGTCTGAATAGGGCAAGCACCTCAGACTGTCATTTGGGATCATGCCCTCCACCCCATATGATTGCAACATGGATTGCCTCTGAACAATACTAGAAAGATGGTTGCCAGAAAAGATGCACTAAACATAATTATACAGTCATATTCCACTACTAACTAGGAATCCAGGTACAGCATAAGGAAAACGGTACATTCCCAAAAAAACAACTTGATCTTTCAAGGAGAGCCTTTAGTTATGTGTTTTCAAGGAAGACGGTGCTACTCCTGAGACATTGTGTTTGGGAGTCCCCAAGAGCATCTGATTGACTCTGAGAAGAATGTTAAACTGCATAAGTCTTTGGTATGATCCTACATTGTCATACATTCTTAATAAATCATGTTTTGGATAGTCTCTGGTTAGATCTTGTGTTGAGCTAGAGTGGATCTATACAAGTCTGTTGTAGATGTGGATGTTTTTCCCAAGAAAAACATAAGAGAAGTCATGTTGAGTTGAATAAAAATCTCCAAGTTGCGTAGTTGTCTCAATTGCTTTCATTTAATTTTGGGCTTACAAAAGAGTCCAGTTCCTTAGAGACCAACTTTTATAAGTTTCCTTCAATCAGACTTTTATGGTGAGCAATGAAAAAGAAAAGGAAATAACTTCCTGCCAAGTGAAGCCGTTTCCGTCAGTCTGTAATTAAAGCAATCCTTTGCTTAATTTCTTTCTGTAAAAACTCACTGAACTGAGACTGAATCTTCATGCAATGTGTACATCAAATGAAATATGGAGACTGGAAAGAGTCCCGGGTATTGTTGTATCTTGATTTACTATAGACATGCTTTGCTGACCATCTACAAAAGGAAGTTATCTTTCCACATGATTTCAAAAGGTGGCTATTTTATGCTCCTTTGCTCTGCTTGTTACATCTTAGAATTTAAGGAATTGCCAAATGCGTGATAGTAGTCTGATGAAACTGGCATTGGGATGAGATATTTAGATCGAGGTCTTGATACCATCCTTTACTGTCTAAATACAATTCATTCTGAACTTGAACCAGCACAGGGTGCTCTTGCTTCTGTGAAGCAAGGAAACAGATGGCAGTGGTGTGGCATTTTTCTAATGTGCCATTTATGTATTTAACTAGCAGAATGAGACTCTATTAGAGGAAATAGTCTTTGCTATCAGTGTATAATTAATTATACTTGAACACACACATACTGGTGATAAGTTAATGGCACTTCCACTCTGCCACTAGCCAGAAATTCATAAAGCACTCATGCTGATCTAGTAATATTAGGAGAGTGCCTCACTTTGCATAACTCACTTGGATGTGACAGCATTGCAGGTGCCCGAGTACAGCTAATCTGTATTGTGCTATGCATTGCTATATGCGTTAGAAGCAGAAATGCTATTTTGAAATAAAGAATTAAGTGTCTATATCCTTAAAACATAGATTGGGAATCCTGTGGAGGGTTAGTCCCACCTCTGCTACTTTTCATAACAAGTAACTGCCAAATTTTCTTTGTGAACTGTCTTCCTGAGATAGTTTTGGAAGGAAATAAATATGCTGCAGTCTACTGGCAGGGTTCAAATGTGATGGGTTTATTATAGCTGCTATTAATTGTGAAGCCGGGTTTCCACCGAGCGTGTTTGTAAGGTAATAACTGTAGCATCTAGCTCATGTCAGTTAACCCACTCTGGGTGTTAGTCCAACGTTTAAGAAAACTGTCTAAGGTACAGAACATTTTGGGGATTAGGTTCTGCATCTTGTGTAGCTGTTTTGAAATTCCAAAGTGAAATTCAAAGGTGGATTCACTCTACTGCCATTATAGCTATAAAAAGGTAAAAGTTTCCCCTTGACATTAAGTCTAGCCATGTCCGAATCGGGGGGAAGGATGCTCATCTCCATTTCTAAGCTGAAGAGCCAGCATTGTCCGTAGAGACTTCCTAGGTCATGCAGGTGGTATGACTGCATGGAGCGCCATTATGTTCTTGCCAGACCAGTAATTGATCTACTCGCATTTGCATGTTTCAAACTGCTAGGTTGGCAGAAGCTGGGGCTAATAAGTGGGAGCTCACTCACTGACAAAGAAGCAAGAAGTACTGTTTACCCACAAGCATAAAGAAATTACATATGTTAGAAACCAGCACTTTCTCATTACTTTATTTTCCAGATCACCGGACTGGGCCACAGCAACACGTGGCAGGGGACAGCTAGTCAATCAATAAAATTCTTTTATCATAAAACATTATGAAATCCTGGGCAAAACAAACTTGGTTTTTCTCTAGTATCAGAAAGTTGGCAGTGCAGGTACCAGGTGAATATCTTTGTGAGGACCATTTCACACAACTGTCAGAAATATTTTCTTTATCTAGATATTTCCTGTCTCACTTCTGGTGGCAAGGAAATGACAGAGGTCACTATTAGGAAATTATTATAGAATCATATATTTGGAAGAGATCACGTCATCTGTCCAGAAAAGCTATCCCTACATTCAAGTGGGAAGGACATTCAGCATCACTAAGGATAGTACAGCTTCAGTGATTAAGCAGGATCTGGGAAAATCCCAAAAGGGGAAATCAGACCTTTCAAGCTGGATCTATATGCACTTGAGACATGAACCAAAAAGTAGATGAATGACCTGCAGTTGTAATGGTAAAGAAAATCAGAACCTTGAGTACATTTCATATTTTTCATAATGAAACAACACAAGCATAGCAGATCCAGTTTGGTGGAAAGAAGAACCAGGTACAATTTTTTAAAATCCGGATTTTTTTTTGTAGTTAGTATTTAAAATAAAATAAGATTATATTCTGATTGCTTAGTGGTTGCTCCTTTAAGTTAGATCTGGTTTATATTTGAAATCCCAAATATAGTCTGAAAATCTGCAGCCTCCTAACAGAATTCAATATCATGTTTGATTATGAGTCATACAGCTGCAAAGATAATACAAAGCACAGTTAGTCAAAGTTTTCTTCCTCCCACCACTGCATCTTCAATTAATTCAATTGAGCATGGCTTTCTTCATCAACATCCAGGAGGGAAGAGTTGGCTAGGTAAATATGATCTTTAGCCCAGGTTTATTCAGTTCAGATACATAAAGTTGACTTCAATTATTCAGGCTACATTAGGAACGTTGATGAGCAATCTCCCTTCCTTCTCCTCCCCTCCCAACTCACATCAAATTGACTTGGCAATAAGCCAAACAATTTACGGATTTAGGCAAAGAAATGATTTGGCTTGTTTCCAAGAGAGGCTGAATACAGTGTACTTCCACCAAGACCTCCTAAGTGGCTGGTACTATCTAGCTCCTTTTTGCTCCCCAGTATCCCTTGTTCCTTCCAACTCAGTGACACCCTAGTACTACCACTGGTTCCTTATACTGTGGCAGGCCAGAAGGAACTTGTGAAAAAGGCCATTTGAAAAATGTTAAAATTCTATAAGCATTTCTATAGCCCTTGAGCAACAAAATTGAGGGGCACTGTAGAAAGAAAATGGAAGCAAGAGCTTGCAAATAGGTGTGTGCCAGCAATATAAATCAACAAAGAAGGAATGGCGTGTGTGGATAGGTATATGGGAATAGTAGGTTAGGTGGGAAGCAAGTAAAGGGAGTTACTTACTGGTGACAATTAAATTCTGGCTTTGAGTAGCATTTACCCAAATCTGTTTTTCTACACACTTCAAGCTGACTTTCCTCTTTTTTTCACACTTAAACACACTTAAACATCATTATTCAACCATTTATCTAAAAGTGCATTTCTAGAATTACTTAAAACAATGCCAAGCTATCTGGTGCGGGAAAACTGACAAGGGTTTTTTTCTCAATATACACATATAATATTGATAACATTATAATGTAATACAGTATAATACTAATAATACAATATAATAATTTTATATTTCTTATTACATATAATATTACTAGTGGTAAAGTACAATATAGTAATATATAATACTAATATTGTGCTACGCTAATTATATATTTTATGTGCATATAACTTGTAAGCCACTCTGAGTCCCCTTCGGGGTGAGAAAGGCGGCATATAAATGTCGTAAAGTAAATAATAAAAAATATTTGTTCTCATTGACGGCATTTTTTATTTCTTTCCTGTAAACATACCATGGACTGGAGACGAGGTGGCATCTAGACCAGAAGTGACCTCTGGTCACTGTCTTAGAGGATACATGATCAGTGTCTTCTTGATTCCTTTCTGAGAATGTCCCAGCCTCAATAACAGGGAAAATCTATTTATTGAGCTGTTCGTGGGGTGGGGTCCATGTTGACTCCTTTATCTGCAAGCTGCATTGGTATACTATTATGATAGGCAGCTTTAGATTCCTCAGCTAGTTTATCCTACATTCAATTCATTATTAAAATAAACTTACAGTTTATGAGCTTACATGTTTTGTTCTTTAGAATGATTTCCCACAAGCAGAACATCAGGTGTGCTTTAGGCATTTAGAAAAAGCAGAATTGTTTACCTTGGCTTTTTCCCAGTCATGAGCTGTTTTGAACTCTCTTGAATATTGGAATATTGGGTTGTTCGTTGTTAAATATATAGGTTATATATGTGTGTGTTATTAAATGTAGGATTATAATCAGGTTGATTAATAGGTTGATGGTGACAGTTCATAGTTTAAAAGTATATACAAACATTGTACAGGCAGTCCCCAAGTTATGGACAAGATACGTTCTGTAGGTTTGTTCTGAAGTTGAATTTTTTGCAAGTCGGACTAGGTACATTTCTTAAGTATAACTCCAGCCACATACATACATACATACATAAGCTTGAGGAAGGGGTACGAGGTACGGGGTAAAGCACATATATTTGGATAGCATTTTGTCTTTGCTCCTGTTCAGAAGATTTCACCTTGCTTTCTGTACCTGTAATCATTGGATTTTGCAAAAATTGACTTGTTGTGGAAACAAGGATTGGTGAAAAAACTTCAACTGAGACACCTTTTCCCTGTGATAACTCTACCAGGAGTGAATTTTCCTTCTGAGGGCTAGATTTCTCTTACTTCCTGTTGTCTCACCCCGGTTTGTAACTGAGTCATTTGTAAGTTTGATGTTTGTAACTCAGGTACTGCCTGTAATTTATATAGTACAACTCCCATATCTCAAGGAGAGATGTTCTTTGATTCTCCCCAAACATGTGTAACTGTGGTCAATAGCAAGCACTATATTATTTGCATATGGGAAGGAAGAAGGGCCAGAGCTCAGATAAGGGGCTGGATGGAAAAGGACAACTTCTGTCCAATCACCTGAACCCAATTTCACGCATTGAAGCCTGACCAGGGATGTGGAACACTCTCCAGAGGCTGTCTTCCTTCCTCCATTCTCCATCCCAAAGCAGTCACTGCAAGGAATAAGCAGGGATGATCATGTCTGATCTGCCCCTTCACTGCCTGGTGGGTACCCAGAGACTCCCTGCTGGCAATGCCTTACCAGGCAGCCTCGCTTCCTTCTCACAGAAGCTACCACTTGCTTCTCATTATGTTATTTTAAACATTCTAAAATATCTCATATATTTATTCCATTATCTTGTAGTAGTCACACTGATCTGCATGAATAAAATCGTAAAAAATATATTTAGTCTTTCAATCAAAATATTCAAAATCTTAGTCATTATTTAATAATATGAGCCTGTAATTCATTGTCAATGTCTAATCCTGGCCTTCTTTTGAAATTAATGCTACAGTCACCTCTTTCCATAACTTGAGAATCTTCCTATTCCTGAACATTATAAATCAGTAGCCACTGTAAGATCAATAAGTGTATGTCATCAAACATTTATCACAACGAGTTGATATACCATCCTGTCCAGGTACTTTACCAGTCTTAATCTCATCAAATATATTCCCTACTGTTAAACGATCTTTCAAAATCTGTTTCCGAGTGTCTGTGATCTTGGGCAAATTTTGTTTACCTAGATACTCATCTATCTTAGCTAAAGAAATGTATTGGATTGTATATAAACAGAAGTAAAACCTGTGGAAAAGCTTTCTGAATATTTACATTTCAAATTATGACTCCCCTTCATGTATCTTTGATGATATTTTTCTTTTTTTTTCCCCTTTCTGATTGCATATGCAAACTATTTTCTTTGGGAGTGTTTTCGGGTTGTCGCAGCTATTGGGAAAAGATTTGCTCTCCTCTTTTCATGCTATATAACATGAAGGCATAATATTGTTTTTCCTTGGGGAATTTAGAAATACACGTTTAGGACTTGTTCACTTCTGTGATGCCTGTCTTCCCTTTTTAAATAATGTGAAAAGTTTACAAGTTTGTGTGATGATTACTCTTGCATCAAAATAAAGTACATTTTCATATGTCTTGCTGAATGGCCACTTACAGTAATATGCCTATGAGGATAGATGGTGTTTTCAGATTTTTACATTAGCACATATAAATGTGACCTGAAATAAACTATTACCTTATGTGATCATATATATAAGAGGTGTGTGGTGATTGTAATGCCTTCGTGGTTTAACTTACTTTTAGTATAATTCCGTACACAGCTGTCCATCCCCCCAATATACAAACATTGTTCTACCAATTGTAGGTAGTAATTAAGTTTTTTTCTGTTTTACTGGTAATATGTGATTGCTAGCAACATGTATCTGATGCTTGCCTATGTAGAAGAAAGTATACATTAGTAGCTGTTGTATATACTTGAGTATAAGCTGGCCCAAATAAAGAAAAACCTGGAAAGACATATTGACTCAAGTATAAGCCAAGGGTGGGAAATGCAGCAGCTACTGGTAAATTTCAAAATAAAAACAAATGCCAATAAAATTACATTAATTGAGGCATCAGTAGGTTAAACGTTTTCAAAAATATATTTGAATATTTACATAAAACCATAATTTAAGATATATCTGTCCAACTCTTATTAAGTCATTATTCTAACCCTCTTCAATGTAAATGTGCTTATATATCCTTCCAAAAATAATAAAGAGAGTAAAATAATAAAAATAGAGTAAAATATGTAAATATAATAATAGAATAAAATAATAAATGCAAAAATAATAACAACAGAGTAAAATAATAATTTTGACTCAAGTATGAGCTGAGGGCAGCATTTCAGCCAAAAAAAGGGCTGAAAACTCAGCTTCTACTTGAGTATATACTGTCATTTTATTGGTCATTTGGGTGCATTATTGAAAGTACAAAAACAATATCCAAAGTAAGGAAGTTTCTGCTTTCTAATACTGCAGATTCTCTCATTGTGGGCATTATCTTATGTAATGTGAGAAGAGGAGCATCAGCAAAGTAATATTTAGAAATTAGGTTATTATTTAGATAGTTCCTACAAATGAAAGCTCATTTGTAGGAACTATCTGAATAATAGATGAAATGATTATAGCATAAGTGCTGGGGAAAAGGGAGGATGGTAGATTGATATATATAGACAGATAGCATTGTTCTTAAAGAAACAGATATAACTTATCACAAATAATAAAGGCAAAATGTATCATCTAAGAATGCACATCAATAAGTGTACAATATCAGCAAAGAAAGACAATATACCAGTTGAGCATGTCTTGTTCAGAAATCCAAAAATCAGAATATTCCAGAATCTAAGATGGTCTATATGGAAGAAAGTGACACTTCTGCTTTCTGATAATTCTCTCTCTCTCTCTCTCTCTCTCTCTCTCTCTCTCTCTCTCTCTATATATATATATATATATATATACTGTATATATATATATATATATATATACACACACACATTTCATGCACATGATTTTAAAATGTTTGTGTGTAGCTACTTTCATGTTTTCTGTATAGGGTATATATGAAATATACACGAATCTTGTGTATAGACTTGGTCCCATCTTCAAGGTATCATCATTATATCATAGGCTTCATGGCCGAGCATGATAGTCTTCCATGGGTAGAGTCTTGTTGGTGGGTCTGTAAGTGACAGTAGAGACCTATTCTGGATCCGCATGTGTTGGAGATGAGGACCTGTGAATTGTTATCACCCACCTTAGATTCCCTCCTGCTGGGCAAAAAGGGGGTCTAACTGATGTAACTGTCTAGAATTCTCCTCAGATTGTTTTTAGAATTATTGCGTTGTGACTGTACTCTGTGTGTATTTGATATGGCTTTTGGCTAATCAATAAATTGTGTTGTTGTTGTTGTTGGATCCGCATGGTCTTGCACAGTGAGGACATACATTTACAGTGGAAGACGGTGCTGACAAGGCTTTGCTTGGCTCAGCTTCCTTTTGGCACATTTTTCCCTTTCGCACTCTATTTGTAACATAATGTCTTTGCAAATATTACAAAATCTGACAATATCTAAAACACTTATGGTCCCAAGCATTTCCGATAAGGGAGATACCATCTATAAATATAAAACCAAGACACAAAACTGTTCAAAAACACAGGTTACATATAAATGTAAATTAAAACCATTTTGGAGAAAGAAACAAAAAACATGTCTTCTTTGCTAATTTAAGATCAATCAACTTAGGGACTAAATGGCTGGAGTGAGATGTGAAGTCTAGAAGCATGGATCAATCACCTAAGAAGACTTGGGTTTTTTTCTGGTTTCTTGGCTGATTTTTCAACATTGGTTAGATAATGTCTAAATCTGGACACTTTTCCTTTTGGAGAATGAAACCATGTGGACTCCTTACCTGCTGGGATCGGTTCCCTTGAGTATTTCTTTAAAAGAATAGTATTCATAAAAATAATTTACCAGCTCATATGGATGCACTCGCAGTTTTTCAGAGCAGCACTTCCTAAAAATAGTCTTTGAATGACTATACTGCATTTAAAATTGGATTAAAATACACTTTACAGTATATCTAAATCACGCTTAAGCTAGCAGTATTTCTTGCTAACTGCAGCTGACTCCGCAGGCTCATTAAATCCTTGGATCGTAAGTGAACCATATTACCATCCTGCCTTCCCTCCCATACAAACCAATAGCTTGTAGCACTTAGGAAATATCTTGCTACTAGTTAATCTGCTGTTTCTACATAGTACCAAGTATATTGTATTTGTGTCCACTCAGCATGCTCAATATATACAGAACATAAAGTGGCATGTTTCCTTTGCAGAAAAATTGAAGTCCAGACTGCATATATACTGTATTCCCACAACCCTCTTGGTCAAAGTTGTGAGCAAAGCATTTGTAGTAAACATACAGGGAGGAGAAAGTGCTTAATCCCTTTCCCCACCATGCATTCCGATACACTTCATGAATCTTCTTTCCAGCTCATCTTATTTTCAACCTTAAAGTCTAGCTAGGGATGATGCAGAAAAGGCAAGGAATAATTGATGGGCAATAAAAGATTCATCCCTCACCTGCCAACAAAGCTCACTTACAGATGTTCTCCTCAGTCCTACATTTGTTCTTCCACACTAGCTTTGTGAAGTGTTCATAGAATCATAGAGTTGGAAGGGGGACCACAAGAGCCATCTAGTCCAACCCCATGCCATGCAGGAACATAGAAACATACCACTCCTGACAGATGGCCATCCAGCCTCTCCTTAAAAGCCTCCAAAGAAGGAAACTTCATTGCACTCCAAGGTAGCTGCAAATGTTTATACTGATGCTTTTATGTTAAACCGCTTCAGGGGAGATAAAGTGGGGTATAAATAAATATTATAATAATGATATTCCACTGCCAAACAGCTCTAACTATCAGGAAGTTCTTCCTACTTTGAGCTGGAAAGGTGCACAGAGCAGCCCAAATGAATGGGTGACTAGAATGCTTTTCCAAGGTGAAAGTGTTATTTGTTTAGTTGAGGTGAGACGTTACAGAGGTGTATAGGAGGTGCATTGTATGTCGAAAGTTGATAGGAAGACATTTTCTCCCCTATAATACTAGATCCCTGGGTCATCCTTGAAAGCCAAATTGATTAATAAAAAGATAGGATAAATAAAAAGAAGTACTATACTTGTTTAGACACATCACATAGTCAGCTTTGGAACTCACTGGGATAAAATAATTCTGCAAATTTGAATGACTTTAAAGGAGCATTGGATAACTTCACAGAAGAGAGGGCCTGTGGTCATTGCTAGACAGGGTGGTTAGATATTAACTCTAGTATCAGAGATAGGATCCCTCTGTATGTCAATTGTTGAGGGCTGTGAAGCTAGAGGTATAATTACAGTCCTGTCCTTGACATGGCTCTCCATCAAGAACTTACTGGCCAGTGTGCAAACAGAGTGCTTGATTAGATAGGACTTGAGCCTGATCCAGTAGGACTCTTACATTCTTATAATATAGTTTTGCCCTTAGCACAATCCATAACATTCCTACTTATAAATAAACTAGTGTATTTTTTTCATTAAGGAGTGGTGTCATTTGTAAAACAATTGCAATATTCTGGACTATCTGAATTGATCAATTTTTAGATCTGAAAGAAAGTAATGCAAATGTCCAGTTGGGTGTATTATTTTCTAGGTGGATCTTTAGCCAGAGATGCTGTCTTGCACTTTGATGAATATCCTGTATGGCACAACAATGCCATATGTATGAGCAACAGCTGTCCTTTCTTCAGATTCACTGTTGAGATATTGTTATTGCATCTCCCCAATAGCCATTCAGTCGCTGGAGGGGTGCATGGCAGAGATTGGAGAAGCAATTGGTGTCCTTGTAGTTGGACACCAAAGGTCTCAGTAACTGAATATATCGGTCTGCATCTAGCTATGGGGACATAGCTTCTCTCATCCCATCCATCCTCTACTCTCCATCAACTATGGAATAGTCATAGGTTGTGAGTGATGCTTTTATCATTGTAGGGAGTGGAAACAACCTTAACAATAAAAGAAAACATATACAGGTTTAAACTGGCGTTAAGGTGGCCTAAATATCCCAAAGGCACCAGAACACATCTGATCTTGGAAAGTAAGCCGGATCATGTCTGATTAGTGCTTGGACACAGCCAGGATTGAAGTTAGCATGGACTGGCTTTTTCCGAAACTACCTGGATATAGTGACGGTTTTTGCAAGAGTTGTCCCAAAGTAATGATGGCCTAGCCTGCTTTGTGGTGATAAATCAAACAAGCATTGACAAGTGGTTTTTTTTTAATTTCATGATCCACACTTAGTTATTAACACTCTTCCTTTTATAGCACTTAAGATTAATTTTCACCTTCAACTTAA
Source organism: Anolis apletophallus (assembly GCA_030556195.1). Taxonomy (NCBI): domain Eukaryota; kingdom Metazoa; phylum Chordata; class Lepidosauria; order Squamata; family Anolidae; genus Anolis; species Anolis apletophallus. Next base: position 65,504,042 of record JARBWK010000002.1, on the reverse strand, counting down.
TATTCATGTGTTTCCATTCATTTTCTCACTTTAATTATTCGCCATGCCCCCCCCCCCCCACTTCTTTTCCACACTGCAACTAGAACAGAAGAGGTGTTCAAAATAATTATACAGCATTATAAGAAATATAAAAGGGAGAAGGTAAAAGGCAAAGTCCTGGGTCTTTTAGCCTAATGAGCCAGTGTGCAGTTATCTTTCAATATCCTGCAGTATTAATTGGCAAAATGAACTGTAAAGCAACTGGTATTGCTCTTCTAAAGTGCAGTCAGTATGTGAGAAACATTTTACATGCTAAGGACTACATCAGCAGTTGACAATACATTGGACAATGTTTTTCTTTCTGACTCAGCAGTATCTGGCTATATACTTTTGAAACTGGAATCAGAATGCTGGACTAGGTAGCTCGTTGTATTATAACATTTTGTGTACTGCAGATATAGACTAGGATCTAATTGGTGACATCACACCAGCACCCTTTCCTTTTGTTGCTTGTTGTAGGGTAGTATGTAATGGTGGAAACTGTCAAAAATAAATTTGAGGGTTCCATCCCCATCAACGGGAAATTTGAAGGGAGTATGTGAGAGCTATCTTGGCTCAGCTCAGTTCATGTTGGTTAACTCTAGAGCAAACCAATTAGTTAGCATATAGGTAAACCCAGGTCTAAAATACCCTAAAATATTACCAGAGAGTCTGCTCATACTCCTATATAAATATTTTGATAAATATTATCAGAAGTAACTCCAGACAGAAACAGACTAGTTGAAAAAGGATGCTCAATCCTTCGGTCTAAAGAAGGTGGGTATAAACATTTCATAGATTTTCAAGCTCACAGAACTAAGTAATGAAAGACAGCAAACCAAGAACTCTTACTAGATTCTCATTCAGTTCCCTAGACATAATTGTCTTGGCTTTCATCGGCTATAACCTTCTAAGAAGTTGTTTTTTTAATCACTCTTGTTTAAAGGACTTTGTCTTGCCATGCAAGCCTGTCTAAGTTTTGGCATATTTGTGAATGATCTTATAGTTCAATCACATATCTGAAAGGTATATGAAACACAGCTTTCGTGATGTCCACTTCCAGATTCGGAACTCCCAGTTCTCCCCTTTTCTCCTTCCAGCAGTAGCAAAACATTGCTGAAATCCTGTTGGGGCCTTATGTCTTCATAAGTAGATTTATGACCTTATCACATGGGGCTTTTGCCCCATTCTTCAATGCTTCCGGGATGGAGCTCAATGGAGCCCACCACATGACACAGGGCTACTTCCAACAGGGCTCCATCCTAAAAGTGTTGTAGGATGGTGCCCTGAAAATATGGGTGGCTGGGTACCTGTGTTTGTCACGATGCAAGACCTTGGCCGGCCCCTTAATCACACACACAGAGACGGTAATCAGCTAACTACTTTATTGAAGAATAAGAAACAGTTGAAAAGGTAATTGTCCATAAAAAGATCAAAACAAATCCAATAGGTAAAAGGTAATGTCCAAAAGCAATCTTGGCAGGAAAGTTTCCAAGGACTTGGCAAAGCTCCGCTCAACTCAAGCGGATTCAGGAACAAGGCAAAGATACAAGATCCAAGGCACTCCTTGGCAGGCCACAAGCCCAAAACTTAGCTACGTGGTCTTGGCTCGCTACACGTCTGCATAGGATAGACGTGGCCGAGGTACTGAGGATCCTATACTTAATCCCCTTGGCGAGGCCCCCAACGCTCTAGGCTTCTCCTCCTCCAATCTGTGCTGTGGGACCTCGGCCGATCTAGGCTGTGGAACCAACCCCTCCTGCTAGCCTCAATGCTCCATCTCCTATCAAAGGTTCGACCTTGCCTCCCAGCACCTGGTTCCCTATCTTCGTGAGAGTCGAACTCCCCTTCTGCTTCCCGGCCTCTCCCTCGGTTGTTTCCCACATTCTTTCTTGTGAACCTCCCCCCCCCCCCCCGGCCGTCCATAATCCTCACTATCACTGCTTTTGAATTCGTATGGCCTTCCTGCATCTCGTAAGGATCAGGCCAGCCGTCATCCCAGGCCAGGCTTTCTGTGGGGGAAGAAGGCCCAGCTACCTCAAAATCCCCTTCTTCCAGCCCCTCCAAATCCTCCTCAGAATCAGCTGGCTCCAATGCCAGTGGGACCCCCGGTGCTGCCCCCTGCCCTCCAGGCACGAAAGAGAACTGGGTTGCTACAGTGTTCTCATTGCCTAAGCCAGTGTTTCCCAACCAGTGTGCCGGGGCACACTAGTGTGCCGTGAGCGATCATCAGGTGTGTCGTGGGAAATTGGAACTTCCAGGAGGGGAGGGGGAGAGTCTAGTGTGTTGAAGTATAAAAACCCTAAGAAACGTACCTCGATAAAGGCACAAAATTACAAACAACCCCCTCCCCACCCGTTGTCTACTTGGTCTCTCCCTCTCCATGCATTGGGAAGACCTGCCTCCCTTTCCCCAAGTAGAGACCTCCTCTTGCCTCCTGGGGGTTCTATGTCGGAAGTTTGGCCCAGTTCTATCATTGGTGGGGTTCAGAATGCTCTTTGATTGTAGGGGAACTATAAATCCCAGCAACTACAACTCCCAAATGGCAAGGCCTATTTCCCCTGAACTCCATCTGTGTTCATGCCAAGTTTGGTCCTGATCCAACATTGTTTGAGTCCACAGTGCTCTCTGGATGGAGGTGAACTACAACTCCAAAACCCAAGGTCAATGCCCACCAAACTCTTTTCTTTTGGTTATGGGAGTTCTGTGTGGGAAGTTTGTGTCTTCCTGCCATTCCTGCCAGGATATCTATGTTGTGTTCACTGAAACAGGCCCAGGTTTCACACTGAGTGTATAAATACATTTAAAAACATATTAACTATATGTATTACTGTGTGAGTGTCATTTTGTGTCATTTTGGTTGGTGGTGTGCCCCAGGATTTTGTCAATGTAAAAAGTGTGCCGTGGCTCAAAAAAGGTTGGGAAACACTGGCCGAAGCCAGGGACAGTGCAGGAGGTAGCTGGGTCATGATGGTTTTCCTCGTGTGATGGGGAAGAGAGTGATGCAGGCGTTGAGGGGAGCTTAACGCTGGTTTTCCCGCTGCCCAGTGGATTTGCCCTGCTGCCAGAAGGATTCCCCTGTTGTCCTTCAGCTTGAGGACTTCCATGTGACGAAGTCCTTAGGCCTCTAGGAATTAGAATTGCACAGTTGTGTAACATCTGCATCCCAGAGAGTTGCTGTTATGTTTCGATGTAGCAGAGCTGGCAAAGCACCTGGTGAACATTGGCAACCAAGGTGTGCAATGCAGTCTGCCTTATGCAAACCAGTATGCGATGTTCACTAGTAAGGAATGCACATTGGTGTGCAATGCAACCATGTGCATCATATACCAACTAGCATCTGGTTCTCATTTCAGCCTCCTGCTACACATCTTTACAATTCAGAAAAGAGATGTTTTGCAATATCTTACACATATCTAAGTATACACAAAGCTACATAATCTAATAGGACATATAAGATTCTAGCTTACATTTTAATTTAGTGGAACTTTCAGCACCTGAACAAAGGCTAACTGTTTGGATACTGGCTATATTGCTTAATTTGAAAGTGTGTGTGTTACATTTACAGTAAGATTTGGTTTTTGATATGCCTTTCATTATTGTTAGCAGGTTCAAACATATCTTGGGGGAGAAAGGTGTAAATAAGTGATAAATAAATTAGGTGTTTAAAAAAACCTTTTGTTGGAAACTGGCAGTTTCTTGCGTTCAGTAAATCTGCAGATGCCTGCCCTGATTATGTCTTTCAAAAGCTTTTAGTCTTGATGAAGTGTGAAGCAGCTGGGCTGGTACAGACTCAAGAGAGTCCAACTAATGGGCTCTCCAATTCCATCATCTAAGAGGCTTAATACAATTGGTCCTAGACCTTCTCAATGATTTTAAGATGGTGTAATTTGTTCATGGTTAATAAAACAATCTTAAAAGTGCACACTATAATGTTTTCCATTCTATTCAATTTTAACTATTCACAGACCTCTTATACATATTTTTATCCTCAAAGCTTCCAGTCTGCACGGTCAGCATATTTTCAGGTAATGAGGTTTAATAGGCAGTAGTGACTTTGATGAACTGTTTCTACTTGGTGCCATTACAATACTGAGATACTGCAAAGAGAACCCTGGAAAAATGGGAGCTGCATAAATTTAAGTTAATTCAGTTTCTCCACACTTTCAGTTGTCAGAAAAGAGAACAAACAGTATTCTACATCTTTCATCATGTTATACCTAGGTTGAAACAGATAAATGTTACACCTGCATTATCAGGGAATTTAATGCAGTAGCTTCAGCTGTGTAAACATTTACTGAAAATTATTGGAGCAGAACTAAAAAGTCATACTTTTCCATAAAATTGTAAATTTAGTATCAAGAGGCTGCCAAAGATCTTGTTACCATCTCCTGCCATGGTATATTGGATCCATAGTTTGAAATTCTAGAAGTCATAATCCAGAAACTTAACTTTTCCCACCTTTGCTTTTCCTCCCCATTCCCAATGTCTCATCTACTGAGGGCAATCTGTAGCCTGCAAACAGTTTCTTTATGTAGCTCTGTTTTTCCTGGGTGTGCAGGTAACTCCTGGAATGAGACAAAATATACCATCCTAATGGTGCATTTCTATATACCAGGCAAGGTAAGTTCTTTTTAAACTATAGTTCCCACAAGCCTCAGCCAGGATTGGCAATGGACCAGACTACCAGAATTGTAGTCCAAACAAATAGAAGACACCAGGTTTCCTGACTTCTGCCATGCACCCAGGATTTAGGCAGAGGTTGGATGTCTGTCAGGAGGGCTTTGGTTCAAAAGTATTCATAATGGAACATAGGCTGCCTTTCATTGATTCAGGCCTTTAGTCCAGCTAACAAAGGACAGTCAACTGTGGCTGTGCCATTCCAGGGTTTCAGGCAGGCTTCGTTCTTACCTGAATATAGGACCTTCCTTAATTATGTTGTGGTTGGGACTGTAAGCAATAAGCCTAGAGGGGGTGGCAGCAGCCAAGTTCTGCAAAGGTTGTCTCACATTGATGTAGCTTTACTTAAAATTGCTTCTCATCAAAGAGAGAAATGTCAAGATCAAATAATGCAGACTTGTTTAGGAAGGCTTCAATGTGTGCAGCGGGAAAGACATTTTCCAGTAATAAAGCCATAAGACATTATTAATGGCTTTCATTCACTTTCTTTAAAAGAACACAATAGAGGAAGGTATGACTTACGTTCACTAATCATATTCTTTCCTTTCTTCCTTATGTAGCAAGGCAAGCATTATTTCAATAGAGACGTTTCATCTTAAATGTTTAAAATATTCTGTGTTGCTATGGAGTTTGCAGCTTGGATTTTGCCAAGTACGGAGTCATTGTTCTGAAATGTTAAAACGGAGCGGGAGACCAGATTTTGGCTTTAGGATATTTGGGCAGTGTACTTTTTGTGAAATCCCAGGAAACCATTTTCAGTCTTTATAAAGCCACAGAAGTTGTCTGGATTCCTTTTGTGTTACCAGATGATGTCCTAACGATCTGTACATGCAGCCTGTTGCTTACCAACAAAGGGTTGCAGCAAAAGAATTGGGTAGACACATGCAGAAGCGGTCTTGATACAATATTGTTCCAAGAAATAAATAAAATGAATTCTTTGCAATTATTTCCTTTTTCTTTTGTTTCCTTTTGCTTTTGTAACATCCCAGCTACCTTTTTTGTATTCAGTTTTTTTCCAGTGGGGAAGAAAGATGAAACTGCTAACACTACTTGGTCAAAGCCAGTAACTAACATAGAATTGTAAAGTCTTTCACTCCATTGCCCACAGCAAGGAAGAATTACCTGCAGGCAACTATGCTGCCACGGCACAAGAAAGATAGGTAGCATAGGGCTGGTAGAAAAGTTTGAACCTCTTTGTTATTTAGTACTTGGATTCAATTGATCTGTATTGTACCGTAAGTATTGCCACATGGAAACTGGATGCGACTTTGCCTTTTCAGCTATTTACTAAAAGCTAACCTGTCAATGCTGATAAAGGGCTGAATAAATCTTTGTGTCTTTCCTGTTGCATCTCCTTTGCAGTTTTTGAGCACATCTGTTCAAACCAGAAACATCTGAGGCAAGTGGGAGGAAATGTGCCATTTCAGTCAGCTGGTCTCTATTTTATATGCATATGTTCCTAATAAACTCATTTTCTACACTTCCTTTTTTAAAAAGTGTGAATTCCATGGGAAGCCAGCCAGCCAAGGGCATATGAGCATTGCATATCTAGGGAAGTAAGTGCAACTTCTCTTCCACATAGACTAATCTTACTTTTTCTCCTTTTCTCTTTTTTGCAGATGCTGACAGCAACCAGAATTATGTGACTACAGAGCCTCAGCTGATCTTCTATCCCAGCATCACCTACGCAATCATTGGCAGTTCAGCAATTTTTGTGCTGGTAGTAGCCCTCCTTGCTCTGGTTCTGCACCACCAGCGGAAACGCAACAATCTCATGACGCTTCCAGTGCATCGGCTGCAGCACCCTGTGCTCCTGTCCCGGTTGGTTGTCCTCGATCACCCACATCAATGCAGTGTCACCTACAATGTCAACAATGGGGTCCAGTACATGTCCAACCTGGCCTATCACAGACCGCCACCAGACATAGACTCCCCACCCTCTTATTCAGAAGCTGTACTAGACCAAAGGTATGTGCAAACAGTGTACAACTCCGGGGTAAATCAGTATAAAACGGCTGACACTCAAACTGTAGCAACTTTGTTTTTGTATGGATTTCTGTTCCTCTGCAGCATTACTTATCTTGTCCCAGTTCAGCATTGGAAATTCTTGAGTCTAAACACAAAATTCATTTATACTTCAAACACACTTTATACACATAGCCAGAAGAAAATTTTATGCAATATTTGTAATAATTTTGAACATGAAACAAAGTTTGCGTGTACCAAACCATCGGAAAACAAAGGTTTCACCATTTCAGCCACCCATGCAAATTATTTTGGAATATTTGGGCATTTCAGATAAGGGTTACTCAAACTTTGTGTTTCATTATTATTCTATTTGTCCTCATTTTTGCATGTAAGAACCTTGGCATGTAGCTATAGAATTTTATTATTGAGACCATATAATTAGCTAATCCTCTTGTTAGATTTGAGTCAAATAATCTATTCCCCTTACAGTCCCTTTTGTGGTGATATGAAATTTAATTTGAAAAAGCCTTGCACTGTTGAATGTGCAATATTTATGTGTGTACATGGAAACACACATTTTTCTAGCCCGGTGGTTCTCAACCTGTGGGTCCCTGAGTGTTTTGGCCTACAACTGCCAGAAATCCTAGCCAGTTTACCAACTGTTAGGATTTCTGGGAGTTGAAGGCCAAAAACATCTGGTGACCCACAGGTTGAGAACCACTGGTCTAGCCCATTAAAGTTTGTTCTCTCCTTGAATAAAGCCTAGATAAGAGTTTTGAATTGTCCAGCTCTCCAAATGTTGGGTTATGACTCCCAGCATTCTTCACAAGCTGAGCTAGCTAGGGATGCTGGAATTTCCATCGCAGCATCTGGATAGCCACATAATTCCTATTCCTAAACTAGATTAATGTGTCCCTGGGTGCCGTACTCCAAATAGCCTTAATCCAATACCAAGAGTGTGTTATTTTATTCCTACATAATTAAGAAGAAAACATTGTGCTTGCTGCTCTATTTAAAAATGATGTACACACACTGCTGCTATAACAGGTCTTTAAAGAACTGAAAAAAGATTTAAAATTGTACAAAATGACAGTGCTTTGCTGCCTGAGGATGGAAGGAATTGTATTATTATTGTTTTCCACTAGTTTCCCTTCAAAGGGGATGCTGTATGGAATGTTCAACCTCAGAAGAATAAATAATTTAAGATAAAATCAATTTTTCAGAGGATGGCATCCAAGCAAGGGGGCAGGGAATTGTCATTCACCATTAATGGCATCACAAAGTGCCCATGAGATTATTGCAGTCATGTTCTGCAGGACATTCACAGTCAGAATAACAGTTTGCGGGAAGGGAAATTGTTTTTCCCAGTGACAGAGTATTAAGCTTTGTGCATTTGCAAAAATGTAATTTCCCTACAGTGGGATTGTTACTTTGAGAGAGCTGGATCACTTGCAACAATTAAGTAAATGAAGCTCATTTACTGTGCAAAAAATATCAAAACTCCTTTTGGAAAAGATACCGTCTATAGGATTTGTTTTGTTCATTCTAAATTGTGGGAGCTGATGTCTAAATACTCCATGTTTTTAGTGCGAAAATTAGTTTAGCTTCAGAGAGTGTTTAAATACAGCTCTTGGAAACTGACGGCATATCTGCCTTCATCTTAAGATACCGGTCCAATAAAAAGTATAATCTTGTGTGGGAACTATATAGCTACAGTTGTGTGTGTGTCTTTTTTTTAGAAACTGGAAATTAGTTCATTTCTTGACTCTGCTACTAAGGCCAATATTGGTTTCAGTAGTGATAGTGGCAGCAGCTTTGTCATTTCGATAGACCCTCAGCAGGCTTTACACTTGATCCTGCAGTCCACGTGTTCATTACTGCTGCTTTTCAAGGAGCAGTAAGCAATGATGCACTCAGTGCTCTCCTAGAAGCATTGCATCAGACAGTGGTGGCATGATCACACAGGGTAACTGCATCTTCCTTTTCACTATGTGGCCTGCTACCAGGAGAAGACCCGACATACCATTGCTCACTACCCTGTCCTCCAGTGCCTCAAAAATTCCTTGGCTGATGGGCTGCCTAGCTTAAAACAAAAGCAGAAAACACAGCTGGGTCTCCCGATACAGGATCTCAATTCCTTATTTAAAGTAGGATACTTACAAATATAGCTCTAAATGGGATTAAAAATGTTTTCTTCTTCCTCATAGCAGGTTCAGCTTCATTGACTTCCACACATTTACTGTGCATTTCACAAGTGGTGCCCATATGGTTTGCTATTTGCACATCCCCCTGTCTAGCCCTTATATAACTTGACTAGGTCCATCTTCGAAATCCAGTTATTGGTTTATGTTGAATGTGGTCTGATATGAATCTCTTTTATTTTGCCATGTTTAATGGGTTTTTAGTTGTTATATTTTATGATGCTCCTATTTTAATAGGTTTTATTTTATAGATTGCTTTGCTTTTATGTTTCTATGGACAACTGTCCCACATGTAAGCCACCCCAAGCCCCTTCGGGGAGATGGTGATGGCATATAAAATTATTATTATTATTATTAATAATAATAATTCAGGAATTGATTTAATTACCCTCCTTGTACTTCACATCATACTTCAGGCAGGGCATACTTTAAAAAAAATCATTATATTAAGTGCTCAATGAAATATATGTATTTAAACATTATTTTGTCAATTATTTTTAAAGTCAATGATTTGCAAAATCACTCCCAGGTAAGAGGAATTAGGTTTGCTGAGGTAGGTTGTCACTGAATCAGTCTCTCTGAAATTCTGGATCAACCCTCTACCCCCAAAGCATTTGCTTCTGTACAACATAGCAAAAGTTCTTCCACAAAAACTTCATCAGTCAGATCATGTAAATTTTCCATGAAGTTTGATAACCAATTTTATAAATTGGTTGAATAAGTTCTGATGTTCGATTTTTCTTCCCATATAACCAGTGACATGGCATTTTGTTTATATCTTTCAGCAGACCCCCATGGTTTGATCTTCCTCCACCTCCTTATTCCTCAGATACAGACTCCCAAAGTCATATAGACCTACCTCCTTATCGATCTCGAACTGGGAGTATGGCAAGCACAGGTGATGCAGTGGCAAGGAGTCCAGGGACTTTGAATGGCACTCCAACAAGAAGCACTGTCACAAGTTTGGACTATCACAGTAGACTACATGGCGCTACAGTTGATCAAAGTGACTCTCTGATCAACTCAGTTTGTGTCAGAGAACTGTAAACATTAATTTATCAGGTTCTTCTGGATGTCGGCTTGGGCTTGGAGAGGCACTAAGAAGTCAAGAGTCATATGGACTCTTCCTTGGACAAGTGCAGCTCTTGGGGAAGCTTTGAAATCAACTAGAGATGTGCAAACTCCTGTTAAGCCATTTCTCCATTTGGTTTAAAAACATATGAATGGGGAAAAATATTCTGTTGGTTTTAGTCAGGCTAGACATAAATGTTATATGCTGAGTTCATGGGAACAGTACAGACATTTCAATTTAGATTCATGCTGCCTGTTTGCCTTTAAGGTCTTTCAGGGGTATTTACTGTGAGCATGTGTCAGGATATAATATATACACATGTACCTCAGTATACTTCTATAGTTGAAAACATCTCTTGTGGTATTTTTAAACTGTATTTATGTATGTAAGTATGTACATAATGTGTGAGTAAATGAAGCTTGCATTGTGCAATCATTGGATGGTGTTGCTGGTGGCAACTGGAAGTCTCTGGCTCCTCAAATACATCCAGAGATTAAAAGGAACTCATATAGTCAACCATAAATTAAATCCAAATATTAGCCTCTACTGGATCAATGGACTTGATATAAATATTGACCAGTTGGGATTAGCAATTGGATTTAGGCCTCTTCCTTACATAAAGTTTTATTTTCTGTTATCCGATAAACTTTATATGCTATTTTGACCACAAGGTATAAAAATGTCTTGAATTAATACTCTTGGGGTTATTACAGCCACCTGATAGAACTTTTTCAAATTAGGATTTCAAAAATTCTACCATTCTGATTTTTGTAATAATTTGTTTGATTGAACCAAGTTTCAGCTTCTGTGTATTTTGGAGTGTAGATTAGTCCCCTGCTTTGACAGAGGAGATCGTGATCTCTCTCTCTTACTCTTGTCCCCTCCCCTTGTCTTTTGGGTTATTTCCAGCTCCATGTGTGCCAAAATCCAGCTTTTGAGGTGCCTGAACTAAGTTGGGGCTTCTTTGTTTCTCTGGTTTTAAGAGAGATAAGTATAAATGCTCCATGTTCATCTTTTCCTAGTCATCTGAAGTGCCTTGAGTTATGCAGATACCAAATTTCAGAGCTACAGCTCATCAGGAAGTTACTTCCATGATCTATGCATGAGATCTAAACTTTGTTACTTTTTTACTCTTTGTAAAGTGCGGTTTAGTACCAACATATAGTCTGCTGGGTGAAATGATGACAACTGATTCACACTTTGTATCCAAAACTCATTACATTTGCTGCATAACTGGAATGGAGATCCATCCACACCAGCATTCAGGCCAGAATTCACCTGTACTTTAACTGTACACTTTGAAACATCTGCAATATCCAAACTTTATCTGCTCTTTGGTGTGAATCAGTCTTTAGAATGCCAATATTTTGGCATTCAAACTATCTGCTACTTTAAAGACATAACTAGCAATGACTTTTTTCTTTCTTTACAATTTAACCCGCAGTGTCAAAAAAGTTCCGATAAATGGATCATTTTTGACCATTCAAATTGCAGGCACTAGGAGCCAGATCTCAATCAGAATTACTGGGGGAGGGGGTCATCCTTCCCCAACTCAACCACAGTATAATCACAGTCTAGGTTAGTTTCCCCATCTTAAAGGAAGGGAAGATATGGCTTGCTACTGATGTCTTTGAAGTAGTATTCAGTTTGACCTTAGGTGTACATATCTACATTTGTGCTGAGATACTTAGATCTGGACTTCTAAAATAAATGCATTTTAATAGTTTGTTTGCATTTTCCCCGTTTTCAAGCTAACTTTGCATTTGGTTACTGGATAATAAATTTTTGGAGAACTTTGAATAAAGTATAAATAAAGCAATATAAATGAACTATACTTTTCCAGCTCAGTCTACAAAATTTCTTGGTAACATGACATATTCGCCCAGCATATCACTGAAGTATGCACATTTGGTGGATGTTAAAATATCCTTCAAAGGCAGTTATATTTTCATATTCATATATCTTAATACTGGGAGCACTTTAATGTGGAAACACTAAACCCCTGAAGGGGTCATATATTTTGGGGAAGGTTCGGAATTTGAGCATTTCGTAACAGGATTTAAAGTAAACATTGGATTAAAAAGAGGTTTAAAACCTTATTTTAAACAGCAATGCATAAATGGAGCAGTTTTTATTTACTTACTTTTTACTTAGCTCAAGGATGGTGGTCTTCCAGATGTGTCTTGGCAGTGGGTCCATAGATGGCTGTGGAGCCCTATTCTTGATCCGCATGTTCTCCCACAGTAAGGACATCAGTTTCCAGACAGAAGTTGGTCCCGGTCAGGGTTGGCTTGTCATGCCTTCCTCTTGGCACATTTCTCTCTTTTGCGCTCCATTCATGCCTCTTCAAATTCCGCAGCACTGCTGTTCACTGCTGACCTCCAGTTAGAGCATTCAAGAGCCAGGGCTTTCCAGTTCTTGGTGTCTATGCCACAGTTTTTAAGGTTGGCTTTAAGCCAAAATTTAAATCTTTTTTCCTGTCCATCAACATTCCACTTCCCGTTCTTGAGTTCAGCGCAGAGTTATCTCTTTGGGAGACTGTGATCAGGCATTTGGACAACGTGGCCAATCCAGCGAAGTTGATGGCAGAGGAGCATTGCTTCAGTGCTGGTGCTCTTTGTCCGCCTGTCCTCCTAAGCTTTTATTTGTCCTGCAATGGAAAGTGGAAAGTTTTGTTTCCTTAAAGTATTGTAGTTGTTTATGTAGATCCAGATCCAAAGATCTGCTTTAGGAACACCTGAGGGCTTGAACCTTTATATTGCACATTTGTCAGTCCTGCACAATTCTCCATATTTTACTTACAAGAGAAAGCATTTAGAGCGTTCTCAGTGCATGTCAACACAAAGAAAAAAAATCAACACAAAGAAAAAAGGAAGTAGATTGCTGATCAACTTTTAGGAAATAGTTTGAGGTATACAAACTACCACAGCTTTCTGCACTGTTTAAGTGGCAACTAATCACCTTATCACATTGAGAAATTTCCCAGTCGTAGGACACTTCAGCCTTTAGTCAAACATGGAGAGACACTGAGCTCATCACATGAGTTAAATTACTTCTGGCAGTCATGCATAACCCTCCATGGTTGAAAAGAGGCAAAAGTATCCTGAAAGGAGGGAACTCTGGGAATCTGACCTCATCACATTGAGAAATTTCCCCCTCATAGGACACTGCAGCCTCTTTTCTAACATGGAGAGGCACAGAGCTCATACATGTTCCAGGGTTGAAAAGAGGCTGAATTTTCCTGAAAGGAGGGAACTCTGAACACGGGCTAGCAATTGTGTTCAGAACTCCTACCTCTTATCACACTTTACTCACATCTTTACAACTGAAAAACAGGTGTGATGGGAACCATTAAAGTTTCCAGTCCTATTTTATTGCCCAACCGTTGTCAGTCTTTGTGTCATATGGGGTTCAATGCAGATCAATAGGATCTCATGGAAAGCAATGTTTTTATCCTGTGTCACTGTCTCTTGTATCCTATGGACTTTGATTCAGAACCATAGGATCCCATGGAAACAACACTCTCTTTTAATGTAAGGGATTTTGAGCACGGCAAGTGATCTCTTGGTTTTTGAATATTGTTGATTCTCCTAATTAAAACAAAAAAAGGAATACTGACCTTGTGATGAATGTATTGCCAGCTCTTATATTTCCATGTGTGAGTGTGATGGGAAGGCAGAACACGAAAGGGACTGCTGATTATGTAAGGGGTGATTCTATATTCTTAAAGGGACAGTCACCCATGCTTTCCCCTCTCAATGTGATGAGGTCATAATACATCATCAATAATCAATATAAATAAGAAACCATTGCAAAATATTTTAACCCCCAGTGGAAAAAATGTGCTAATACTGAATCCTGAATATGTGGCTATCTGGTCTTTGCTTTAGAACGAAGGGAAATCTACTGCAGTAAACCTTTGACATTGACTGGGGTTAGGGGTGCAAACCCATGTGAAAGTGAGAAACATGAATAGATACATTTCTATTTTTCCCTAGGTCTTCCAGCATGTCCCTGTAGTCAACGTCTGTTTGAAATTGACCATAAAATCACAGTAGAGGGCATTGGACTTTATCACATTGGGATATAATCTGTTTATATCAGTATGCATCCCATTTTTAATTTTTTTTAGGACTGGATGCATACTGTATTGAGACGGGAGGCACACACTCCTCATCACACCTGATTCTTATGATTTGAAAATACTGTGCTTTGACTCATCACACCAGGGAAGGCTGACACCCCCTACATCAATCTATGACCTTTTAAAAAGTATTGTTGCTGATGGGATGCATACAGATTTTCCTATCACACACAAACACAGTGCTTCAGCAACAGAAGAATCTTTAGTATTTCAAAAACACTATTAGAATTCCGTCTACAAATAATCCGTTTCTGCAATGCTTTACAGACAGATTCTGACAAAATACTGATGGGTTGGGACTTATTCAAAAACATTCTCAAACAGTCTCAGAAACAAGAGTATTTCCTCATGAGATGAGGTCCCTAGAGATTCATAGAGAGATGTTCTCTCTAGAAATCTCTTAAGTCTTCCCACATAACTGGAGAAAGATGTCCATAGACTCTACTGTAGGACCTAGAGAAAGAATATTTTTAATCAGATCTGTGACTAATCAAATCCTCAAATAGCAAAACCGCAAATGCAGAGGGCAAGGCATTCTACTATAAAATATGACATCGGAATATTTTTCTTCATGTTTAATAGAATACATTTCATTGAAGGACATTGGTTGTATTAAATTTGTATTTATAGCTTTTAATATTACATTAAGCATGTAATATTAAGCATATAGAATTGAAAGGGTATAGTTTTATACTTTCTAATATGCCATTTTGCAAAATGCTTTTGTAAACCTCATAAGAAATAACAGCTGGTAGAGATATGTCTGAAGGCAAACAAGTCACCACCATTAACCTGTGCATCTGCTATACACCTTCACTTCCTTTTTGAGAATGTATCCCCCCTCCACTACATCCTCCGTTACTAATTAAAGCACTTTGCAATCACCATCGCAAGAAAGATATTGGCTATGTTCCAGCCAGTCTATTTACACACTTGCCAGAATGTTAAATCTTCTCTACTTTCCTCCCCCACCACATTTTTGTTAGGTCTGAGACATGTCAAAAGTACTCTGGAAAATATCCTTATTTTTAAAAATATTTTTCTTGTTTCAGGGGAAAGGAGGTGAATATATTCAAAAGACATAAAATATATTAACATACTCATACATGCTGGGCTCCAAAATGTTTAGTTTGGTAGCTTCTTGGCAGCCAGTTCAATAATGGCAATTCATCCACTAAATCTGCATGCAGCTGTCTCCTTGTCCCTTTGTAGTCTACCAACAATCTTTGGTGCTATGCATCTTGCTTGGGGTGGCAGTGACAGTTGCAAGACTAAGTACCATTCCACTGAGAGTGAAGGATGTGTGTTTCTTTCCCTGAGTAGTACACTGTGGTTTGCATTGTCGGGACGTCTCCAAATTCCCAGGTCTCAGTAGTTTAAACATCTTGGATCACAGCAGAGTATTATTTAACCACAGCAATCCAACTGCAGCCGACCACAGTTGTGGGAGAGGTACATAAATTGTACTTCCTGGCTATTCTGTTTATATCAATATGTATCATCTCTCTCACTCTCTCTCTCTCTCTCTCTCTCTCTGTGTGTGTGTGTGTGTGTGTATGCTTTGACTCATTGGTCCCATTTGGAATCACATTCAAAGAATGTCAGAAATTGAATACATCCCAATGTGATAGTCCTCTGTCTAATTTCTCTGGGAAGTGAGTTTCAGAGCCTATGGGCAACCACTGAGAAGCTCTCTCACCTTCAATTAGCCAGTGAATAAGTTGCAGCAAGGGAGTTGTGTGTTCCCTGAAGCCTGCTCCAAATCCAAGTTCCAAGACACTCTCTTTAAAGGCATCTCCACATAGAGTAATCTGACAGATTGAAAATGGTATTAGCAAACAAAAAATAGAAGCACAAGAAGAGGGCAACACCCCCAGGTATCACACTTGTTGTTGTTTTTTTTAAAAAAAAAGGTCTGACATTTTAATATTTTTGAAGCTTAAAATATGCTTTCACAAATGATTTTGTTTCTGAGTAATATCCAAAGTGATGAAAAATCTATATGTATCAACTTCACACTATTTTCCCCATAGTACTGCATGTAGCTTGTTATAGGATCTTCATTTACAATTTCTAATTATATTCTTGGTTCAGAAAAAAGGCCTCTACTGTCTGAAATTTTCCGGAAGAGGGAACATGGCAGAATTGCTCCCCCTGGCTGTAGAAGAGGCAGGAAAGAAAATCAGTACAAGAAAATGGGGGGCAAGTATTCTAAGACCGAATGAGAAATGTGTGAATCCAGGACCTCGAAGGATAGTTTTCTATCTCTGTTCTAGCTTCCTGTGCTTCATATTTATTTCTATCTTAATTGAGATTACTGAAGATTTTATCAAAGCAAGTACCTATTTTATAGCCAACATTCAAAGAAACAGCTTCTGCCTTTTTCAAATCTATCTGGGAGTGCATCTGCACTGTAGAATCAATGCAGTTTGATACCACTTTATAGCTAAAGACCTTGTAAAACTCCAGTTCATATAATTTGATAGCACTGAGTCATGGCAGTTACCGTGGTGACAAACTGCATTCATGCTACAGTTTCCATTCCCTTTATTTTCACTGTTTTTACACCAGTTTTTATCTTAAATAAGGTAGATCACTAGGGATTTAAAATCTGTGCCCAGTAATATATTTGACATACAAAAATATGGAAATTTTCAAATTATATTCTGATTTATCAGTTCTTTGTAGTTACACCAGAAAATATTTTGTCGACCTTAGTTGGATGATGGCATTTGCATTGTACTTTTTACATGTCCTCTTACTTCATTATTGTTCGGAAGCATTACATGTTTTTGAAAATGTTGAACGTAGTAAAGCTGCTTATAAAGAAAATGGGGAAAGAGGAATTATTAATCCAATTTATTTTTTAAATGCAGGGAGGATTTCTTCATGCTTTTTTCACATTTCTTGCTATATTTTAAAATCGGTCTATACGAGATTGCCAGTACTTGTGCTTTTGTTAGCATTTCAACATTGCCCTCTGACAGCCCCTGTCAGGAACAGGACTTCATTATGTCTGCAGAAATCCTCCTTTAATTGCCTCTTGCATCATATGCTGAACCATAAGGGCAAGAAATGTTTTAAGCAAGATTTCCACAGTTAAGTGATTTGGGGGGAAGGCATCTTGACAGAAAGTGAAGCTACGAAATTAGTTCTTTGCTGGATTGCACAGTAATAGAAAAGCATTCCACAGAATCCATTTTGCTGTCTTGTTTGTGGAGGTTCTTCCCATTTCTCCTGCTGAGTTATAATTTAGTGTCATTTGTGAGTTATTTGAACATGGACCAATAATGCCCTCTCCTAGCTCACCTTTCTGTTTGTAGATACTAGAGATGAGAGGGTGAGTTCAACACTTTTCAAGTTTGGTCCAGTGTTTCTCACCTCTGTAATGATGTTACTCTTTGATATCAAGGACTTCTTGAACCATTTTGCAGGAAATGATGCCCTGCTCGGTTGCTGATTTGCAGCTCCCTTCTGGCAGGAGAACAATTAAAAACAGAAAAAGCATAAACACAGACTATTGCATGCTGTTCTCCCACTCATCAAGGTAAGGCTTCTCCAGAGGCTGAAAAATTTAAGAGCTTTTCATGCCTCCTGAGAAAAATCAACAGAAAATGCTGCTCCACTTTTGCAGCCTACAAATGGGGCCATAAAAGTGGGACGGCCTTTTTGGCATATTTTTCACTGACTCTGATTGGCTCAGGTAACTCTCAAAAGACCTGGAGTTCCCTTAGAGAGATACAGAAATGATTTTTATTCTTCTAGCTGTGATATAGAATTCTGCTCATATTTATTCACTCTACTCCCAAACTACCTCTGCCTCAGACCTACAGGTTCGGGAAGCATCACTTCCACTTTCTGGTGCCTTTTTGTGCTTGAGCCTTGCACATTGCCCAGTGGTGATCCTCATTTGTTGGCCTCAATTCTGCAGGTGAAAACAAGGCAAAAGGTTGCTTTCCTGCTGATCTCCCTAAATGGCATAATGAAATATGGCTAATGTATTGTCAAAGGCTTTCATGGCCGGAATCACTGGCTTGTTGTGAGTTTTGCGATCTGTATGACCATATTATAGCTATTCAGCAGACCCTGGAAATGAATAGCTCCAAGCACTACCCTGGCCACGAGTTAGGGCCCTGCTTTGCACTTTATCCACTTCTCTGACCCTATGTCTCCCTGTTGGTCCAGCCTTCTTATAGCTGTGCAGCAGGCCTTAGAAATAGCTCCAGGTCCCACCCTGACCAACAGGCAGGACCTTGCTTGCACTTTACCCACTCCCCGGTCCTTAGTGTATTTCATTGTACTAGCCCAGCCCTCTCATAGTCATTGAGGCACACTCTGAAATTCTGGCCATTGGAAGCTGAATTTTCCCAATGGAAATTAGTACTGGACTTGCTTTTAATGTTAAATATATACAATTGTTATATAGTATTATGTCTATGCTTTATAATGATTATTTTGTATGTTTTTGTGTTGGTAATTGCAATGCTTTACCTATGCTGGAAACCACCTTGAGTCCCCTCGGGGGGATAGAATGGTATACAAATAAAATATGATTATTATTATTATGTTCCAGAAGCATTCTCATCTGACGTTTCGCCTGCATCTATGGCAGGCATCCTCAGAGATTGTGAGGTCACAACCTCACAACCTCTGAGGATGCCTGCCATAAATGCAGGCAAAACATCAGGAGAGAATGCTTCTGGAACATGGTCATACAGCACGGAAAACTCACAACAACCCAAATATGGCTAAGCTAGATGAAGCTGGGATTCTCCAGCTTGTGCAGAGATTTTGAAAAACAAAAAAATAGTCATATACAATAATGTATCTGGTTTTGGTTCCTGAACTCCCTGACAAATCTATTTTTACAAGCCCAATTTTGTATTTACTTCTTTAGTTTTAATGTTTACATCCTCAATGAAAAAGTTGTGGCTGCATACTAATAAGCTGTGCAAGTTTGTATCTGGAAAGCTGCTTGCAATCAATATCATTTTTCAGGCTAGATTACTTGTCAGTCAAAAGGGCCAAAGGCCCCACAAACTTTGATGTGCTGGATTCTCTGGAAAGATGGTTTATTGATTGCCAGTAAATCAAGTGAGCGCTTTTGTAAGGGAAATTTACAACCCTTTATTAAGTATCCCCTTTCAAATCAGAGGCCAAGATTCTTTTATTTTTAAATTGTGCCCAGTGATGCATCAGTGCCGGGGGAAGTAATCATCCATTTAACCACAGAGCTGGAGAGGTGGTTATATAGCACAACCAACATGTCTTAACAGCCTCGGACAGACGGCTTTCTCAAGAAAGAAAACTGTATCACAGCAATTGTGATACTCATGTGATGCCACAATTGTTTTTTTACCCTCTTGTCAAGGACCTGGCAATGTCCTTTAGGTTTCAGTGGTACCATCCAATCGGTTTGAAGTGTTGAGATTTTCTTTTACTGTCTGATTGCATTGTCCATTTTATAGAACTAGGAGCCTTTCTCCTATATTGGAGTACATCTAGCAACCAGCAGGGATGAGAAGGATGCTTATGAAATATTCTCCCTTGAAACACATTCATTACAAGTAGAAAATGAGCATGTCAAATTAATACAGTCTATCCAGACTTCTCTGACATACTGCTTTAATACAGTTTTACTATGGGAGATATTTAAATATACAATATTCCCAACCAGTACACAGCAACCTAGAAAAAGCTTTATCATTTGTGATGATTACTTATTTATTTATGTGATTGATTAACATTCCACCTTTCTTCCAAGAATGAGACTCAAAGCAGTCCTATTATGTAAATGAGCCATACATGGTGATCTCTCGTGGGAGCCAAAGCTTGCAATATTATTTGCCTACCTAGAGCATTTATTCATCACCAAGATTCCCAGTGAAGTACAACACATCAAAAATATCAAATTTTCACAGCTAAAATAGATATTGATCTTATTTCAGAATAAGCTGAACTATTTCTTTTAAAAATAATTAGAGCATACAGTTAGAACAACCAGAACATCTAGTCTTAGTTTTAAGGACTGATGGTTATGAGAAACAGTTTGGCCCTAGATGTCCACCACAAATGCAAGAGGACTGGGACCAGCCTGCTTTCCTTCAAGAAAGTGTTCCACAGCCAGGATGTCACTGCAAAAAACAAGAAAGAAAGAAAGAAAGAAAGAACCCTGTGAATCTCTCAGTGTTTTGGGACATACAACAGACCCAACTACATAGAGGCATATAGTGACACTAAGTAGATTCATTAGCTGGGAAGAACAAAGCAGAAGAGAATGGCCTGAGATTGGAACAAGAGGAGAATTTTTGGATGGTAGGTGCTGACAACTTGCTCAGAACATAAAGGACAGATACACAAATCTTCAGCTTCTAATTTATTTTTGAGGATTGTTTTTTTTTAGTGCAACTGTAAGTACTTGGGATGAAAACAAGGGGGGGACCAATGACTAATATGTGACCAGTCTAGGTGCATCACTCACTTTGATCTTTGGAGACAGATACTACTGAAGTTTCATTTCTATTTTAGCCTGTGCATAAAAATGAATAGAAGTACGACTGCACAGGACATTTTTCTTGGATTAGTCTACTTTCTTTATATTTATTTAGTGCTGATTCATAATTATAGTGGAAAGGCCATCCAATCCACCCTCCTGTCATGCACCATCAAAGAGAATGGCCTGAGATCAAAACAAGATGGTCAATCATTCCCTGCTTAAAAACCTTCAGAGAAGACACCTCCAACACACTCCAAGGCAGCCTTTTTCACCTTCCCTTTGCTAGAAAGATCCTATGCTCTCTAGTAAGATTTGCATTGAAGATGGATATATAATATGAACTAATCTAGTGTGTCATCTTTTAATGGGACAACCCATGGCAGTTGAATCCATGTTTTGATCATAACAAGTTTGTTCTAATAGAATCAAGATGAGAAGGAAGAATCATAGACAGTTGTTACCATTACTGATATCAATCAGGATGGTATGTCTCAGTCTTGAATTTTGGGCAATGGAATCAATGGACCCATTGCTTATTGTCAATTCTGCCAACAAGCACAGCACCAAAAAAAGCTCTTGGGCATCAAAGGGAAAGGCTAGGAAGGAGAACCAGTGAAATTCAATTATAGTTCTACAATCTGAAAACCAATTCAACAAGTATAACTGGCTCAATGGCTTTGAAAAAGTGACTGCTTTACCTGGTGGCCTTAAGACACAAAGCTCCCAATCCCATTTGCTGACCATAGTGGTTCACAATGTGATCCTCAAATCCTTTCAATTTAAGTGTGACTGATCCTTCAGTCACAAAGGTTTGGGTGTCGGTTATTCAGCACAATAACAGAGTGTCTGAATTACATGCTGTTTTCATAAACACAGGAAAAAGCTCCCAATTTCATTACAAGTGCCGACCATCTGTTTCATGAACAATCTTTAGGGAAAAAATGAAGGAAATCCACCAACACTAAAGTTACTTACATACAATGTAGTATGTGGAGATAACACTCTGATGCCTTATACACCCAACATGGCTTTCCTTTTTTTCCCACCTAAAATCTGGACATAGCCCTCACATTTTGAACCTCGTCTACTCCAGGTCTTCTCTAAGAAGCAATTTCAGATCAGACAAAAATGTTACTACCACTATGAAAATTGTTCTTGAAGCCTAAAGCTGAAAATTGTACAGCGGTTCAGTGGCTTCTCACAGATCCAGGCCCAACATTATTAAAGTAGAGGATTTGCCTCAAGGTCATATGACCATCAAAGCATTATTGAAGAAGCAGGTAGGGAAAACTGCCTGACAAATGCTCTCTTCAAGTACCTCTTTCGCTTGGGTGAAGGACATATTGTGAACACCTGCCCAATCTGTCAAGGGTTTACTGAGCAAAGCCAGAGAAATTGAGTACTTTGTCTCCATTTATCTTTAGTGGGGGCATTCCTCAAAGGCTCCTGATCAAACTGTCCTAAATCAGTCCCTTTGGTTGCTATCCACAAGTCAGCCTCAGAAGAAGGCAAAGGCAAATCCCTTCTGAACAAAACTTGCAAAGAAAACCTCTTGATAGGGTTTCCTTTGGGTCACCATATGTCTGAAATGATTTGAAGGCACACATTAACAAAGTCCACTTTCTGCTTGGCACTTGTAGAGGTCTCTACCACAGCTCTGGCAGTGTCTGGTTTAGAGATATGGAGACCCATGTGTGGAAAAGCAAAAAGATTTTATAAACGTTTTCTCAATGTGTTTCTGCAACATTTTTCTTGTAAAACAGAGTGGAGAAGTTATATTTTCTTGAATAAAATGTTTAAGACAAGGTGTTCATATATTTACTGCCCCAAAATCATTTCTAAAAACTATGCATGATGAAGACATCTATGTAAGGCTGAGTATAGTATGAAACCATTACAGTTCCTGGTCTTGATTTCCTTTTCTCAGTTCTTTTTATAATAATTAGGCCACTATGCCTTCTTGACTATACAGAACTAGTGCAGACAACATCATTTTCTCTCTTTTACTAGTGTTGATGTGTTCTTCTCTTTTAATTGGGTTTGCATATTCCTCAAACTGACAAAAACAGTGTACTGTATTACAAGTGTTCCTTACAGTATAGAACCTTATAACACCATTAGTAGAGGGGGGGGGAGTGGGGAGGGGTCAAAAGCTTAAAAAGTAAGATCTAGTTGTAATTTTAATCTGAATAAATTGTACTTTTAGTACATTGAAAATAATAATTGTCTGTCAAACAAATAGGTTTAAGTTCTGTAATTAACAAAATAGTTTTCAATCTACCCATCCTCCCTCCCCTTCTCCTCATAATCTAACCATTCCCCCCTCCTCTCTTTAATTTCAATTTTCTGAAATATTATATCTCTAGTCTGATTGTATCATGTTAAAGAACCCAACCGCACTCTAGCTAGGATGTATTTCTGGAAAAGGGTCATGGAAAGGCAAGAGTAAAATTTGGATCTCTAGCCATTCCAAGATAACTCTCCCCCTCAATCTCACTTTGGAACTCAGCATTATGAAAAACAAGTACATGCATAAATCCCTTAAAATGCCTAGGTTACATAAGTAAGTCATCCCAGGGTATTGCTTGTTCTGTTTACATTTCTCTTCTTGGGAACTACAGAAATACATTCCCTTTTGAATAGCATTTTCCTTTGTCTTTAGCTGATTGGCCTGGTGTCAAGACAAAATTAAGTTATGCAGTCTATCATTTGACTGCTTTTGCTACCCCACTCCCTACTATTAATGTCCTGTCATTTCTTCTTAGATTTTCATTTCTTTAGCAAAACACTATAATTATATGACTCAAAATGTCTCATTCCTGTTCAAATTAGCTTGTTTACTGCAAGTATTGCAAAGTTTATACACTCCCTTTCTTGTTTTAATATGTTTAGCTCCTGGTGATTCATGGTTTTAATATTCCTTATTCCTATTATATGTGTGGTTCAACTTCAGATTTTCCTTTTGCCACTGAGCTTGTCAACAAGTGGACATTATTTTGGCTTGAGTCTATTTGAATCATTTAGTCACAGCACTACTTCTGTATTCCAGGACATAATTGGATGTGTTCTGACCTGGGAGTGTCATCTTCTTGCACTATCTTCTTTCATTTTGGATTGTAGGGGTTTTTAGGGTAAAATACATTCATAGAGTTTTATGGTAAACAACATTCAAAAAACGTTTCCCATGCCTCCTCCTGTGAAATATTGAGAAAGATTAGTCATGGTGTCTGATATTGTCTCAACTATCCTTCAGTATTGTCATGTACTTCCATATGCTACTGATGACCAGCAGCTGTTTGACATGTTTATTGTTTGGGTCCTCAGCAAATGCACATATGTCATGACAGACCCTACTAGGATCCTGAAGTCCTACCATCATGACATGATGTCATGGTGGATTAAGAGATATTCTTGGCTTTTCTTCGCAAATGAAGATTCAGGAAGGACTCATCCCATGCTTTCTACAAGCGCGTTGATGACTTTTTTGGAGATTGGATGTGTCCTTCAAACCTGTGCAATGGATTTTTCTGGTGGAGCGCAGTGTGCACAGAACTGGCCTCACCCTTTAAACCAAAGGTTCGTTTGCCAGGGCCTAGCAAGCTTGGACGGTGGCAGCAAGATCCTCAGGCCGTAGGTTTGGTTAGAGTTTCCTTCTCTTAGATAGTTGCCAAAAGGCTAGAGTACCCATCCTGCCCATTGACGCTCTTTGTCAGACCCTTCGGTTGTGACCTGTCTGGCATGGGAGGCCCTACCGGTGGCTATTTTGCCACCGCCAGCATAGCTCACAACTTCATTAGGGTACGCAAGCCTCTCCCCCTTGACAAGGAGGCGCCAAAGGAGAGGGGATTAAGAGATATACTACAATACAAAGTACATTTAGTCCTTTTGGCCAGTCTCAAGGCTGGCCTCATTATTGTTCTGGATTATTAGGCCAGTCCTGCCTCATTGAATCAAAAGTCAAAATATATTGGTTTCACATCGTTTGTGAGGGGGGAGGGGATGGATTGTCACCCCCATAATGTTGTTTGTGTATAGGAATTGTATATAAAATACAATCTCCAGTTATGGGTGCTCACCTGAGAAATGAAGGGATACAGTTTAGCAGCTTTACTGCCTGATAAGGTTTTTCTGTGAATTAGGCCACATCAGTGCAATAAACCATTAGGAAAAACACATTAAGGAATGGAGTCATGCTTTTAAAACAGTGATAAATGATCCATAGAATTTCTCACTGCTTGATCATTTCTACTTTCCTTTAAGTAACACAAGGTAGTAACCTGCAAATCCTGAGACAAGCAGATAAAACTTAATGTTAACAATTAATATCCACATCTCTACAAGGATCATTTGCATCAATATGAAATATGAGACTCCCATCTCAAAGGCATTTATAAATGCAAAAATTCTGAAAACTACTCTGGGATCTAAGTACCGTGCAATGATAATTGCTCTATAAGGGGGGAAATCCCAAAATTGATGAAGGTGGAGCAAAACATTGTCTGCTTAACTGATATTAATAGGACCAACTGCAGACAGATGCTTGTGAAAGGTATAGGAATTTGACATACTGGAGGCTACCTATGTGCCTAAGTCATTGCCAAATTGTTGATATACAGGCTAGTGTATGTATAATTGTATCTATAGTAGATTCATAAGGGAGTTTGCTTTTCTTCTGGGAGACTGATGAACTCATTATTATTAATTATGCTTGTTATAATTAATTCCTATGTTTTTCCTTGGAACGTGTAGAGTCTGTTCTGGAAATAGCAACCTAGGCAATACAGAATCAGTATAATATAGTGAACACAAGGTGACAAATAAACCAGAGAGACCTTAATTCAAGTACCTATTCAGTCATGAAGCTTAATGGAAAGGCTAGTTCAATGGCTATAAATTCTGTCTGATTTAACATTGCTTCCAAACAAGCTGATGTATGGGAGGAATTTCTTCCAAATTGTTTTCAGAGGCCACTGGGCTGGCATAAGACACTGTGATACATCAAAGCAGAGTTGTACTTGTACACATGCTTACCTGGGAGAAAGGCATATGGAACACAAGGGAATTAATTTCCAAGAAGTATAGATCCAAATTATAATGTTGGAAATCCATGTCACCTGCTCCACTAATAGTTAATATAGGGAACTCTTCATGCAAGTTGCAATCAACTTATTCCAAAGTAAAGTGAACAAAACCCCTAGAAATCATTTCTAACTCAATGCCTATAAGAAAATATTTAGCTATAGTTAGCATAAGCATTCAAATATTTGCCAATTTCTGGCTGTTCCTTTCTACTGACTGTCTCTGTATAAACATGTTAAAGGTCTGCCATTGGACAACGGGCTATTAATGACATGCATGTATAAGCATGATTTATATCTACATGTGTGTTTTTCAAAATGTAAACACTTGTTATGGTTATAGGGACAACAATCACATCAGTGGGTGGAAAGCTTACCAGATTCATTAAGTGACAGATTCAAATCTCCAAATGTTACAAAATTAAATCCCTTTACCAAGAAGTTGCCATAGAGGAAACTAACATTTCTGTCCAGCTTTTGGGTGATCTACAGAAACAACAATTACAATAATCGTCTCTGGCCAATATAAAGCACTTTGCCATCTCTTCTGTTCTTCACCAAGCTTCCTTAAATTGTTATTCCACAGGGCTTTATATAGAATAGGGCCTCTTTGATCCATTACACCTGCACTCAGTTGGATGTGTGCCTCCAATTACTCACATCTGTTTTTATTTGATACATTTTAGCAAGCTAATTAAGAATATCTGCTTTAATCACCAAACCCCTATGTTTACATTTAACTGGCCCAGGATGAATCATGGGTAATAATACCTCCCTTTCTTCCAAGGCTGCAGAGGAGGTATACCAAGATTCAAGATGACATAAGCTTTCCATTAGCCAAGGCTAACCTTCATGGGTTTCTGGGAGAAAACAGTCAAAGTGGTCAGAATTATTAAACAGTAGGCAAAGTTCTTCTGGTGTATTTTACCTACAGATGGAGCACAGGTACCGACAGATGTTATTATTTGACAGAAAAAGATCTGTCCCATGATTTGAACCATGGAAATTAAGATGATGCCAAATTGCATAAATTCTACAACATAGATGCAGCCTGGGACTTGACAAGAAGAGGACATCAAACTGTTTGATCCTTGGTCTTGGGCTACATGTCCAAGCTTTAAAATGTCCTCTATTTTGACATAAGAACCTAGACAACTGGTAAGAACTATGTTCTTCTACAGCCAGTGTCACACATAAGCAATGCACTTCAGGAGATAAGCACTACTTTTATTGCTCTGTCTTCTGCAATTGATCCAAGGATGCAGGAGGTTAGAGAGAGCACATCTATATAGTACCACCCGCACTATAAAAAAAGGAGGGGGGGGGGGAGTGAAACACAAACTCTGATTTCTCTTTTTCTACGAAGTCCTCTGCAGTTAGTAGCCTTTGGGATGCCACAAAGTTCTTCAATCTTTTTACTGCAGAATGCTTAACAGAGTTATTATCCTGTCCAGCACTGGCAATATTACTGCCTTGCTCTCAGTCCATTCTTCTCTCCAGCCCAACCTAAAATCCAAGATTCCATTTTTTTCTGGCCCCCTCGCACACTCCCTTCAAGGTAAGCAAATGAAACTCTTGCAATACCACTAGTGTGTTTACTTTCCCCCATGCCTCCAACATAAGCAGGTAATAGATATTCAGTCTAGACAGCTTTTCTTACAGCAAAACCCCCAACTCACTTTGTCTTTCTCACTCTCTCCCCTTGCTTAACTGCACAGACATGCTGGGAAACGCTATGCATTGTGGATTAAACATATTCCTTTATTCTAGAGAAATGTTGCAAATATGGGAAATCAGATGTGCCTCTATTTATAGCTAAATTATAGCATGTTGTCCATACTTTCACTTATATATGTGAATTACCAAATATAAACTCTACACAAGCCTGAGTCCTCTTTGGCCTGGTTTTTTTTTGTGCTTTTTTCATTTATTTTGATGCCTTACTGCCTTTCTACCATTTGGAGGCCATGCTCATTCATTTGGAGGCCTTGCTGTGCTGGAGACGAGGATGCGGAACAATGTCTTCAAACTACAGGAAAGGAGATTCCACCTGAAGATTAGGAAGAACTTCCTACCTGTGAGAGCTGTTTAGCAGTGGAACTCTCTGCCTCAGAGTGTTGTGGAGACTCCTTTCTTGGAGGCTTTTAAACAGAGGCTGGATGGCCATCTGTCGGGGGTGCTTTGAATGCAATTTTCCTGCTTTTTGGCAGGAGGTTGGTCTGGATGGCCCACAAGGTCTCTTCTAACTCAATGATTTTATTATTATATGATATCTCAGGTACATAATCAATGGATTAAAATGCAGCAAGACCCCTATATCTGTGGACCCCATATCTTCAGTTTCACTTATCCCCTGTTCACACAACAGCCTTGAGGTGAGCGGGGGCAGGAAGAATAGCCCCTAGCAACTCCCATCTGAAGCAGGAGGCTGTTTGTTGAATGCACATAGTCTATGCACCCTCATTTTAAGGACTCCTGAAACAATTCCGTTTGTATTTCAGAGTGGAATTTTTACTCAAAAAAGGTATTGGGGGCTGCTTATTTACATAGGCCTCAACAGTCTGAATTGCTGCACTGCTGACCAAGGAGGAAGGCACAGACATTTAATTGACAGAAATATGGGTTCCAGTCTTGCTAAACTAAACCGCACATTTGCCCTTTGGGAGAGCATTACAAGGCCATGTCTTTAAAATGTTCCTTTCTTCAAAGGTCAATTTATGCAACCATTAATGGTGTGAATTATTTATTATTTAGTAACTCTGCCCTGCCATTCTCTTCTGGTGAAACTATCTTGCAATTGTGTCTGTAGTCATATTAAAGTAAACCACTGTGAGAAAATAAATTATTGTTTGCTTTATATTTAAACATAAATCTGGCCCATATTCACAAGGAATGCACACTGGCAGAAAATGCCAGGATGAGGGTAACATTTTCCACCTATTATAAATGATCAGATAAATTCAGTCTGACGCCTAAACACGCTTACTTGAAAGCAGATATTGCTCTGAAATGAAGTTTGATAGCATTTGACTCACACTGTGAATTTACCCAGCTTGCAATCTGTAAATTTATTTCAAGGTGAGCTCTTTGCCCCTGAAAATGGTCTTCTGCTCGCAATATGAACTCCAGAATATTGTAAACTTCTATGGCTATTTTGTGCCACTGTGAGTTATTTTTCTTTCAGACTAAAAGCATTAGAAGATAGTTGCTGTGTTTATGGTTGATGTATGTTTGTCTGTTGCGGACACTGGCTTGAACTTTCATAAATAGGTAATTTGTTAAAAAGAGCCTGAGATTCAGCATCAAAGGCATAGCTATGATATTGTAGCTACACTACATCTTCTGTTCTAGGCTCTGAATCCCAATTTAAAACCCAATAATCAATCCTGAGACTGAGTTCTGCCGCACAGGTGTGTGGGGCAATGAAAGATATGATCTGCCTGCTCTTGCCAGTTAGTTAAGAGCATAACCAAGAGTTCCAACAGGACACCATGTGGATTCCTGCTTTGCCTCCTCTAGCTATGGTGTGACAAAGAGTTGCAACAAGATCCCATGGGGTCTCAGCTTCTGCTCATAGCACCACCATTTGCTTGTATGAAGAGCCAATCACATAATTCTATAACACTCACTCTAGACTGAGTTTTGGGGCAAGCCGCTCTAACCATCTTTGCATAAGCATACAAGAAGCTCAGCCTCTCATTGAACATGGAGAAAACCAAAGTGCTCTTCCAGCAGGTACGAACCAATCCTTCTGCAATGCCTGAAATACAGCTAAATGGTGTAACATTAGAACATGTTGACCATTTCCGCTACTTTGGCAGCCATCTCTCCACTGAAATACAACAACCCCCTGAGCTCTGCAAGTGCAGCATTTTTCCGAATGAAGCAGAACATTTTTGAGGATTGGGACATGCATAGGGATACCAAGATGCTTGGTATTAGCATTAAAGCAATGCTCCTACGCCATCAACTCTGCTGGACTGGCCACATTGTTCAAATGTCCGATCACCGTATCCCAAAGCAGTTGCTCTACTCCCAACTCAAAAATTGAAAATGGAATGTTGGTGGACAGGAAAAGAGATTTAAAGATGGGCTTAAAGCTAACCTTAAAAACTGCGACATAGACACTGTGAAGCCCTCTTTTATCTGTATACCTTTATAAAGTGGAATGTTTGTATGTATGTGTGCGGAGGGCGGGAGGGCGGGAGGGCGGAAGGGCGGATATGTGGCAGCCACTTTCACAGGCCACAGCGATATGTGGCAGCTATTTGCATAAAGTCCTTTGATTGGCCAGCCTTGGCACTCCAAAATTCTAAGTGCCAGCTATTTGCATAAAGTTCTTTGATTGGCCAGCCTCGCCACTTCAAAATTCTAAGTGCCAGCTATTTGCATAAAGTCCTTTGATTGGCCAGCCTTGGCACTCCAAAATTCTAAGGCACCAGACAGAGGGCATTGATTGCCACTGATTAGCCAGCATCCCAGAATCCAGGCCTCTACATTCAAACAACAGGATTTCTTCCCACTGAGGGGAAAAAATGCAACATCAACATTCCCTCCCCACTTGGCTCTGTGAAAACAAAATGGAATCCTGTTTTCTCCTCCCCCTCAGCTTTTACAAAATGGCTGCCTGCCATTCCGCCTTTTAAAGTTACCAATTACCAGCAGAACAGGCCAGAACATTACAGGCCCCAAAAGAGAGTTTAGGGCAGGATGGCCCACGAATGATGGGATTTGCATCCCAATTCACTTCCCAGAAAACACTGTAGCCCCTACAAATCACAGACCAGGCCCAAAATTTACAGTAAGGCTTCATTAACTTGATTTTCCTGACCACGCCTCAGTTAATAGGACATTGTGTATAGCCAGGCCCCAAAAGAGAGTTTAGGGCAGGATGGGCCACGAATGATGGGATTTGCATCCCACTTCACTTCCCAGAAAACACTGTAGCCCCTACAAATCACAAACCAGGCCCAAAATTTACAGTACGGCTTCATTAACTTGATTTCCCTGACTAGGCCTCAGTTAATGGGACATTGTGTATGGCCTGAATTAACAGTAACCAACCTTGGCACACTGAGCCCCTATGACCCATGATTCATTCTACTGCAGTTTGGAGTAGGGAGGACCATGGATGATGGGACTTGAAGTACCATCACAGGTTATGAGATTTGTAGTACTTTCAAACTCTTCATTCCCCACAGACCAAGGCGGCCCTGAACCACAAGACCAAACTTGGCACACAGTACCCCCATGTCCCACACTCCATCCTACTGCAGTTTAGAGGAGGATGGACCATGAAGGATGGAATTTCAAGTACCTCCATTCACTTCCCAAGCCCGCTGCGACCCTCATCCAGTGCATAATCATGACCACACTTGGCACAAAAAGCCCCCATGACCCAATGGACGTCCTGATGCAGTTCGGAGGGCGGACCACGGATGATGGGACTTGAAGTACCACCACTCATTTCACCAGACCATTGCCAACCTCATCCAAACACTGATCAAGACCAAACTTGGCACACAGAGCCCCCATGACTCATTCTACATTCTGGTGCAGTATTGAGGAGGATGGACCATGAATGATGGGACTTGAAGTACCTCCCCTCACTTCCCAAGACTGCTGCGACCCTCATTCAATGACTAATGAAGACCAAACTTGGCACACAAAGCCCTCATGACCCACTCTACATCCTGTGCTGTTGGGAGGGGGATGGACCATGGCCAATGGGACTTGCAGTACCTTCACTAACTTCCTGAGACCACTACAAGCCATATACACATTTAATAGGAACCAACCTTGGCACACAATGCCTTCCTCAAATAACCCGGGCACCGCCGGGTCCTCAGCTAGTTATTTATAAAAGCAAGCGACTACAATCCGACTGCTGTAAATTGCTATTATTGTTGTTGTTGCTATTAATTTTAAATGTTATTTATCCAGGAATAATGATGTGCATTCTAAGCAAGAAACTAACAAATACAGCGACCAATTATGATTTGCAAAGATATCTGGGTAGCTTCAGATTCCCTTGCCAAACCCTCATATTGCAATTTTCACCATGAGAAGATGCTTGGGCAAGAGATCTATGTAGAACTCTGTATATTTACTGTCTCTCTGAGCAATTGCAAATAATGATCACAATTGATGATCCCATTATACTTCATGCCTGAGGGTGGGGATTTAACTATCAGTATCTAAAAATAAATTACAGTTCACTCATGCATATTCATCACCTAACTGACTGAATATAAGTTTACAACCTGCATGAATGAAGCTGTCACTGAACTAACCATGAATTGATCATTTCATCACCTTTTCCATCCCTATCATCCTACAACATTTCAATTGAGTCTGTTCATACATTTGCTTCCTCGAGTTTAGAGAATCAGTTGACCACATATATCTGTGAACTAACCCAATATCCTTCTGGTAAAATGGTAAAAATTTGGCAAGTACCGTAATGGGATCAGGGGGACATGGAAAACCATTCTTATTAAATTGGGGATTCACTTCAATGATATGTTTGGGCTGCAGAATTAAAATAACTGTTCCTGCTATCTCTCTATTAACAGTGAATCAAAGGTGCATCAAAATCAAAATGTCATAGAGAAAGTAAGTGGGTCACAATTGTTTTAAAGGAAATATTTGTTTTTTAAAAATCAAAACATCTTCCATATGTGTACTTTTTTTATATAAGAAGGGAAATGAACTTTAGCCTTTAGGCTAGAATAACAGCAAAAAGTACGGGGAGATGGAGAGAGAAAGAGATTGCTGCCACCCTCTGATTGCCGTGTTCTTATGAAGTTATACTGTGGTTGTACAGCTGATGGCAAACTGTGTCATGGTAACAGTGAGGATTACTTGCATGTATTTTTAAAGGAGGTGAACAATTAGTTGTGCTACAGACTTAGAAAAACTTAATATCTGTTGCATAAGTGTGAATAAGAGAGAGGAAATAGCAACTTGGATATATGCCATGTATTGTCTAAAAATGAGTTCAGGGATGCTCTTTGATGATATATTTGGGCTGCAGAATTTAAAGAATTGTTCCTGCTATCTCCGTATTAATAGTGCATCAAAAGCAAGATGACTAAAAGTGGAGGGAAAGGAAGTGAACCGAAATTATTTTCAGAACTTTTTTTCCTGCTCCTTCCTTTGAAAATTCAGGTGAACTTAATTAGATGGAATAGTTGCAGTGTCTGATCTGTAGCAAGCTCGCTTTCATCTTACCTCTCTATTAAAAATAAATGTATTCACATTTCGAGTTTGGAAAAAGAGAAATGGAGGAGAAAGAAAGACGTGTGGGCTGACCTTTGCACCCAAGTCCTGCAGGTCTTTAATATAAATGAAACTTCTTTTTAAAAAATGTGAAAACCAAAGACAGCGGAGACTGTAAGTGATGAGTTAATGAAAATTTAAGGACTAGCAGCTCATTGTGGAGAGGACCAAGGGAAAGAATAGTGTGCAGTCTCAAAGACACTGTAAAATATTAATAAGATCAATTATTTTATTAGCATCTCAAATATGTTCTGCTTAAATGTTCAGATTGACAAGGATGTGGAGATGTGATGGGTGTCTCCCTTAATCTTGTCTGACGGCCCCAGTCAGTCAAGAACCCACATTAACCCTGCAGTTCATTAATCACATTTAAAGCATAACCATTCATCATTACTAGGAACAGCCTTCTGCTATCCTAATGGGCATTAAAATATTAATAAAGCAGAGATGAGAGAGATAATATGTTCTATTTTATTTTGTAAACCTCGTGGGGCAGGTCCCACAATGCATAAAGTTACTTAGAAAGTGGATTTTTATTCCTATTACATATTAAGTTTAATGAGTTGCTCTTGATTTTACTCTTTATGTTACTCGTTCTTCTTGTTACTTCTACTTTTCGGACCACTGTGTGACCAGAAAGAAGGAAGGGACTGATCTGCCCATAGTCTTCCTGGTCACATAGGGACTTTGGTTGTTGCCAGAATGGCCAGGATCTCAGACAGACTCTGTGTTCACCTGGGAGTAGCACAGTGACACAGACCTAATCCCCTCATTAGAGTAAGAAAAGGGTAATGCTGCATGTCCAAAATGGACCTAATCCATCAACACGGCCCCAAAGCCACATGATACCCCAGAGTTTCATGCCAACTCTGGACTATCCCTTTGACTTTGGCTGACAAAGCTGGTTTAATCCAGGAAAACCCATGATACTCAGCCCCTTTCCACACAGCTGAACAAAATCCCACATTTTCTGCTTTGAGCTGAAATATATGGCGGTATGGACTCAGATAACCCAATTCAAAGCAGATATTGTATAGGATTTTCTACCTTGATATTCCAGGTTATATGTTTGTGTGGAAGGGCCCTCAGAAGTAGATCAAAATTATGGTGACATCCAAGAGTCAATTCAGTGTGAGTCTAGGTTTTCTCAGCTGTGTAGGCACACAGTGTGAGAAAGAAACTTCAAAATGTAGAAGTTCTATCAAGAGTTCTCTCAAATGTCCTTTAAAGTAACTTTTGGAATTTACTAGAATATTACTCATAAAAATTAAGTAAATTCACTTTCACTTACTGAAGTATTTCTGAAATATTTCATCCTACTCCTGCAACTCGAGAGTAACAAGTTATACAAAGATGGACACACACAGAAATCCCGTCAATAGAAGATTGGCTGTTAAAGATGTATGCTCTAGCAGGAATGAGCAAATTACCAATGTTGATTAATGTTGAAATTTAAGCAGGACTGGCAACGTGTTGTTTTATATTTAAGGTATCACTGGTGTAGGTCATCGGTTGTAGCATTTGAAGAATGGTAGATATTATTGTTAATAAAATTAAGCTTACATTACTTAATATGAGGGATAAATGGTAAGACAATAAAGTTGGTATTAGAGGAAGTAGGTTAAGAGAATACGTTACTATCAAGGCAGGGGGCTGGGGAAGGAAAAGTATTTAACTTTCCCTAATATTAAATTTTCTTCCACTGAAATCAAGATAGGAAAAGAAAGTTACCAATTTTAATTGCATTGTGACTTTTATGGTTGTTCAAAAATCAAAACAATCTCGAAAGGCTTTAAGAAATTTGGGCTAATCCCATTTGCTAATCCTAACTAGATCCACTGAATCCATGGGATCTAATGTAACTGTTGATTGTAACCACTCAGCAACTGATTCACAGTAAGTCTAATCTATTTGATTTAACTCTTTGGATGTAAAAGATTGCTGACAAACCTTCTCAAAGTATAGCCTATTTTTCTGGGGTAATAAATCAAGAAGCGAGCAAGCAAGTCTGCTGAGAGTACAAGTAAGCTATCTTTATTGTAAAGGCTAATGGTATTTGCCGGATGAAGCCCCCGATGGCACTGCAGGTAAACCGCTGAACTTGCTGATCAGAATGTCAGTGGTTTGAATCCTGGGAGGGGGGTGAGCCCCAGCTTCTACCAATATAGCAGTTCGAAAATATGCAAATATGAGTAGATCAGTAGGTACTGTTTTGGTGGGACATGACTAGACTTAATGTCAAGGGGAAGCTTTTATGTTTACCTTATTTTCCAGAAACAGGGATTGCTAAATATTATGATCTCACTCTTGAAAATAACTCTACTTGGTCTGTCATAAATATCAAAATTAATTTTCAAGAAGCATTCATTGTGTTTTTGTTCCTGATTCAACAGTATCCTAGAACCCCATATCTATGTATATGTAAATATGTTGTCCCAAATTTATAATCCAATCCTAAATTTGATTTCATCTTTTCCCTGATTACTCCATAACAATAAAGAGATGGTGGATGACAGTGGTAGTGTGGTGATTTACCCTGATCAGCAATCATAAGGACCTGTGTCTACTACAGTCCCAGAGTGTATCATTAGCCTTTTCCCAACCCTCACCAAATATCTAATATGTACAGTACATGTCCTGGGAAGTGGTAATTACAGGGCTTCAACATCACACATGTTCCCTAAGCCCCCTGAGTGGCCCTCTGTATCAAGGATGGGTTTTCGAAAAAATATCCCATTATATTTATTTATTTATTCATGAATGAAAGATTACATGCTTTTACATTCATTTTGCATCACAGAGGTATTCCATTCCAAGCAGGCAACAACTGGGTGCCAACATGATAGTGATCCCATTTCAGCATCCCATTATATCACTACTCCTCAATATTACTGAGGGTGTACCTGGGAGTGAGAGTAATCAGTTCACTCTATCACTCTGTCAAGTTCAGCTTTTGTTTTCGCACTGAGGCAATTTCTACACAATCCAATTCCTAAATAATCTTATTTCAGTCTCTCATCTCTTGCCTCATGCAATTTGATTTAGATTCTCCCGGCACATCATTGGGCGACATATCCAGATCTGCAGGGGAATACTTATAGAAAGTGCTCTCTTCTCTATCCTTCTATTTTACTTTTTCAAGGTGAATTGCATACCTCGACTGCTGAGAAGAGGCTGTCGGAAGCAGACCCTCATGGCAGGCTTTTCTTGCTGCAGATCAGTCAAAAAGAGCTCTCCTTAGATCTTCTGAGATGTTGTCATGTCCCATGGATATCTGGCATTGGCTGGCAAAGGCATGATAAAGATCTCCCTGCTCAGCGGTGGCACTGTGGGTGAAAAATGTGCACTTTTCATGCCTGCTTACCCGCTGCCTTTGTGTGTCCTCAAGATAAACTGCATCTGCCAGAGGCTGCTGGTTAATCACATCTATAACCGCCTGTGGCCTGTAGCCTCCAGCAGGTCTGCTGTGGAGTTCTCCACTAACCAGGGGCTGCCAAGAGTGAGGTGGGGAGAGTGTGGCTGGCAGAGGGACAGCCAGGGGAAAAATAATGCAGCTAGTTTTCAGCTTGTTTTATAGGCAGAGAATACAGATAAATAAACCCATCTAAGTTACTTTGACGACAATCTCTTTAAAATGCACCAAGTGTCCACTCCCACATCTCCCCCCCCCACACACACACACACCTTTCTCTTTATCCCACAAACTACAAACAACCAGTGTTTTGCAATTAAAGCAAGAGGCAAAGAGGAGGGCAAATAGAGAATTGCATCAGAGGCAATTTAATTTGCAACAGGAAACAAAGAATGGTGTCTCTCTCCATCCCACTACCAATGTATTGAGTGGAAATAATTCATTGCAAAACATTTCTCTGCATTTCTAATTTTTGAATGCTCTTTTGCACATTGACTCAGTCAGCCTGCCAGATAAGCAAGCAAGAGAGGCAGGGATAGGGGATGGAGTAGGTAGAGGGTGGATTGGGGGGGGGAAGGGAGCGGGAATAGAGAGGAGGGAAGGCTGGCCTTGTTTACAGTTAATGGGTCCTGACTCTTTAACATTCGCAACTGATTTCCAGAAATGAGAGTTTGCTCATGGCAGAGACTGTGGATGTAGGAAATGATCAAAGAGCAGCACAAGGCAACTGCTGCTTAGCATAGCAGCTTTGTTTTCTAGCTCAAGAACTCTAGAGATAAAGAATCATTACTCTTCTCCTGTACAACACATGAGCACACACACCACTCTTTCCTTGAAATCAATGTCTTCCAAGTGAGCAGGGTCTGCTACAGGAGCTTTACTCTTACACGCAGAGGGAATTCAAAGTGTTATGCAAACATTTCGGGTAGAATTAAGACTCCAAATCCCTGTGAAATAGAGATGGTTGACTTTGCCACTTTAGATAAAAAATAGTGTTTGCACAGCCTGTTGGAGAGTTGGGATGTTTTATCCCGGGCGGTGTTGGCTTTGAACTTACACGATTAACTTCAGATAATTGGGTACTACAACAAATTCAGGCAGAGATAGCAGAAATGGATGAAAGAGTGATGTGGTCCTATGAGTTGCAGTCACGTGGTGAAGAGGGAAAATCTCTTGAGATCCATTTAATTCTATTAGCTAATACTTCAAAATGTGGAGCAGCTGATTAAACAACAAACCTAAAATGTTAGAGGGAAATAAAAAAGGAGAGGACATTCTTGAAACAAACAGAAAGAGTCTTGTGTCACCTTAAAGACAAACAAATTTACATTTTATGAGCTGTCAAGGTGGCAGAAGACTTGAAAATTCTTGCAGCAATAGTGCTGAGATACTAGACCAGTTCTTCCATGATATTCATGCAGGCTAGCTGATAAACTGTGGGCTATGCAGTATTACAGATAGGTGGTATTGTAATTGTTTGACAGCTGAAATCCAGACGGTTCTCAGCAATGGTTGCTCTTCGTCCCAAGTGACTGGTGGGGTGCCTTAGAGTTCTGTCATGAACCTAGTATTAAAACCTGTATAATAACTTAGATGATAGAATAGAAGGCATGCTTATCAAATTTAAATATGACACCAAAATGAGGTTGGGAACTAATATCCCAGAGGGCAACAACAGAATTCAAATTGACATTGAGGAATTGGAGAACCCGTCCATAATTAACAATTTTTTTTGACAGGGAATGTAAGATAATACATCTTCTAGACAGAAAATTGAAATTCACAGTAAAACGATCAGTAATACCTGGCTTGAAAGCAGTGAAGGTGAAATAGATCTAGGGGTCTTAGTTGACCACAGCAAGGAATTTCTCATTCAACTGCCAAAGAAGACAACACAGTTCTGGACTGCATCAGCTAAAATAGAGGAAAGTAATGGTACTACTCTATTCTGCTTTGACCAGGTGTCATTGGGAATACTGTGGCCAGTTCTAGGAAACACAATACAAAAAGGATGTTGACATGCTAGAACATGTCTAGAGAAAAGCAACAAAGATCAATTGTCTGGAAAATAAGCCTTATAATGAGCAACTTAGGGAGCTGGACATGTCTAATTTGGAGGCAAGAGGGCAGAGATCCTTTCCAACTCTAAGACTGTATCAATGTATAAAACGGGTAAAGGGGGGAAAATAATTGAGAATGAGTGGGACTTGAAGAAGGGGGACAAAGGAAATAGAACATAAAAAGAAAGTAGGCACTAGATTTCTATCTTTGCTTGAAGAGTTTAAAACATTTCTTCCCCTATCATAGAGATCCACTATGTCAATACCTAGAATCGTGGAACTGGAAGAGACTACCTAGAGCAGGGGTGCTCATTATGGTGATCGGGAGCACCTAGGTGATCTTTGGCCCTCTTCCAGGTGATCTTTGGGCTTCACCAGCCAAATGGCGCGCTCCTGCCATGCGCGCGCACGTGCGCTCCCGCCACCGCCTTTGTGGGGCTTCTTTTACCAAAATAAGGCTTTAGTGGGCGGGCCTTGGCGCTCGTCTTGCCACGCACAGTGTGGTGACATGACCGCCCATTGGTTGCTGCTGGGGGGGGGGAGCAAGGCGAAGGCATGCACACGGATAGGATGCAAGGCTGTGGGAGGGATGGAGGGAGTGTGTGTGTGTGTGTGTGAGAGAGAGAGAGAGCCAAGGAGAAGAAAGAAATCCGGAGAACTTTTTCGGATCATTTTGGCAGGCAGGCAGGCAGGCGGGGCGCTGGAAGGAGAGAGGGAGAGAGAGAGAGAGAAAGAGGCGAAGGAGGCCGGGCAAAGTGGGGCAAAGCCAAACAAGCCCCGCTGCAAACCCTGCTGCTGCCCTCGGGACTCCTGGGCGAGCGAGCTGTGTGGGGCTGCTTTCTTTCCTTGGTGGGGGGTGAGGAGGAAGGGCTCCGCCGTGTTCCTGGGGCTGAACCCGAGGGGAGGGGGCTGCGGGGATGGAAACTCCACTTGCTGCTGCTGCTTGTGCCCTCGCCACCTTTCTCTGCCTCGCCCTCCCTCGCCCTCGAAGGAGAAAGGCGGTGAGGGCCCACGAGAGAGGGGGGGTGGCTCTTCAGAGCCAGCTAGGAAGAGCCACCCTCTCTCTCCCTCTCACTCCCGTGGACATGGACTGCCACCAGTGGGAGGGGTCCTCCTTCCTGCCAGCCATCCACTTGGGCGTCCTTTCTGAGTGACACCCTTGAAAGGAAGAAAGGCGCCCCCGCTGCATCTGTCACTTTGGGGAAGCACCTCTTCCACTCTTCCTTTTTCTGCCCAGGGAAGGAAGCCTCGAGGGAGGGGGGCAGGCTGCCGTGGGGAGGCTCCAGCCTCACATGGGTCCCTCTCTCGGTTGAGTTTCCTGGCCCAGGCAGCAGCCAGGTGGCCCCTCTTCCCAGCCCTGCGCCTTCCGAGCCGCCGCCGAAGCCATATCTGGCCGGAGCGCTGGCGGGTGCGCCTATAAATACCCTCCTGCTGCGTGCGTGGGAGGGGCCTGCTGTGCACGCAAGAAGCAGGACGGAATGGGGACTTCCTGCTTCGCAAAAGCACGCAGCAGGAAGGAGGAAAGCAACGAAGATATTAAGAGAGAGAGAGAGCGCAGGCAAGGAGGATCCCCTTCCCGGGTGCGCGCGGCGAGTTCGTGGGCAGGCAAGAAAGAAGCCCCGCGCGGACGGAAGGCTGCAGTAGGAGCATGCGCGCGCGCGCGCACACTCTCATGCACAACAGGTGATCTTTTCAACTTGATTGTTCATATAGTACCTAGAGTAATCCCTCTTTCCACTTCCAAGCATCCCTCCATCTAAACAGCTGTGTAAGGGAAGAGCTCATTTTTGGGGTGTAGTTCCATAGTCATTCACATTGAACAAGGGCCAGTGAATGGAGCTACTGCACATACAAACTATCTGTCTATATTGGAGTCTGTTTCTTGGCCTCTGTGTTCAGTACAGTGAATTAACTGTGCAGCTTCACACTTTTCTACTGTTGATCTAAGAAAAACTTTGCTACACATTTGTATTCAGAGCCCTTCCAGGAAATTGGATTTAACTATGTATAAACACATAAATAAAATTGCCAGCACCTACCTACAGCTTGAATCCAGTCATCAAGGTTGCTCTCAGTATTATTTAAATACAGAACATTGGTTTTAATTACTAAATTAACAGTAACTGATTAAATATGCTAAAAGTAACAGGCTCTGAACCACATCTAAGTATTTCTTCCCTAAGCAAACCGAGTTAAATTAATGGGGTTACCATAAGTCAGTGTTTCCCAACCACGGGCTGCAGCCCAGAATAAGGTCCACAAGAATGAATGAATCCATTGAGGAGAGTGGGAAAAGGGTAAGAAGGAATACTGTCAGGCAGGGCTGTTTTGTTTCAGAGCTGAGTTTGTTTCCTGAGACTGGGTGCTACCCTAGCAAACCTTTTGTATTGTTATCCCAATAACCCCATGAATGTGGGATATAATGAGCATGGTGATCAGATCATGATATGAATAAACATAACAGTTTAAATAATGTACCAGTAAGGCCTTTTCGCGGACCACCCTGAGAATAAGCCCCCAGCCCCCCCCTCAGCCTGCTCAGGCTCACCTGTACTTTCTTGGCCTTGGGAGGCTTTCCAGGCCAGGGTGGAGAAGACTTGCCCAACAGCGCAAGGAAGGGAGGGAGAGAGAGAAGGAGAGTCCCCCAAAGTAGTAGTAGTAGGAATAAGAGTAGTAGTAATAATAGGAAATCAGTGCTTTGTAAAACCCTGTTTAGTCCCCCAAAGTAGTAGTAGTAGTTGTTATTACTATTATTATTATTAAAGCTGTTAGGAACTGTTTTGTGGGTCTTGCGCTCTGCTTTATATATATATATATATATGGTTTTTTTTCAAACTCAGCCCCCTTCCCTTTTTTAAAAAAAACATGAATGTTAATAAAATCCATGGATAATAACACAGCCCAACCAAATTTTTTTCTTGGTGTCTTTGTTTTTAGGCTTGTTCCTGGGGTTATTTGGGATGCTGATTCAGAAAATTGCATTGGATAGACCACATCAGGTCTAGATTATTAAATCTGGTTTTATGTGGGTGAGCAGATGGCAACTACTGGATGGCATATGTTCTGTATCAGAAACTAGAGCTAATGTGGTCTATGCAATGCAATTTTCTGAATCAGCACCTCAAATAACCAAACTAAATCTAAAGTTGACCAAAAACTGATTCGTAATCCTTTTGGTACTAATGTTGGAAAGTGCCCCCTGGTCAAAATGGTCCCTAGTCAAAAAAGGTTGGGAACCACTGCCATAAGTTGACAGATAATTTGAAGGCAAAAGTACTTCAATATTGAACCTGTTATACAGATTCAATAAGCACTGTAATGTAAAGAAGAAGAACTAAATCCTTTGCCTCATAGCAATAAGAAAATTCTGCACAGAGAATGTGTGATGTTTGTATTCATATTAATCTATCTATCTGACAATAAAAATGAAAGAACAGAATATTGTTCCTGAAAACAGAGACTGAAAACTAGAGGAGAGGATGAAGCACCTGCATTATTCCCAATCCGGTTTGAATGGAAAACAACCCCTTGGCTTGCATTGGTTGGTTGCAAAAAGTTTTTCTTCAATTTTCAAAAGTAGCTCCTCAGATCTCCCTTTTTAAACCTAACTTCCTTTAATGCAGGAAATCCGGGTTAGTGGGTTTAAAGTGACATCTTTGGAAAGAAATGGGTAGGGAAGCAAAGTCTTCGCTGATTAACAACAGCACTCAAACTTATATTTTTTAAACCAAGATTCTTTCTTTGAATATGGGGAGTGAGGGAGGGTTTGCAGTCTTCATTTTTAAAAGCAGCTGGAAACATCTGCTCTGTATCTCCTAAAGACTTAGCTATCAGATTTCCTAGGCTTTCCTGGTGTGCCTCTTCAGTAGTTAGCAGCCTCCTCCTCCTCAATACATTCAAAATTCTTTTTAGCCTCTGGGATTTGCTTCTGGAATAAACAAGAGGAGTACAATTTCTGCATGTATTCCGATTACAGAACATATAATGATTACCATATATACCCATGTATAGGTTGACATCATGAATAAGTCGAGGGCGGTTTGAGAGATGAAATTATTTCATTTGATATGACCCATGAGAAGGGTCTGTGTCCTGAGGAATCTGTGTAATAACCAAGTAGCAACAGTAAGAACAGATCATGGAACAACAGACTGGGTTGCAGCTAAACATTAAAAAAAACAACAAGGTTATGGCAACCAGAACAATTGATAACTGGTAATTAGAGGGAGAAAATGTGGAGGCAGTGACAGACTTTGCATTTCTAGGAGCTGCAATCAGGGAATTAGAAGACTGCTCAGAAGCTGCAATTAGTCCAACGCTTGGCAGCCAGGTTACTAACGGGAGTGGGGTACAGGGAGCACACAACTCCCTTGCTGCTCCAGCTCCACTGGCTGCCAATTCGCTTCTGAGCACAATTCAAAGTGCTGGTTTTAACCTATAAATCCCTATACAGTTCCGGCCCAATTTACCTGTCCAAACGTATTCTCCCCTATGCACCATCAAGGATGCTAAGATCATCCAGAGAGGCCCTGCTCTTAGTCCTGCCACCTTGGCAAGCGCATCTGGTGGGAACGACAGACAGGGCCTTCTCTGTGGTGGCCCCTCAGCTATGGAACTCTCTTCCGAGTGAGATCAGATCTGCCCCCTCCCTCTTGTCCTTCAGGAGGATAGTGAAAACTTGGCTATGGAACGAAGCATTCCCAGAATAATGGCTAAGACTGGTTATAGACCAAAGTGAGCAACCACATATGCGGACTGAGTTGAACATGATTTTATTGGCAATTTGACATATATGTCTTTTACCTATATGTATTTTAATCTTGTATTGTTGTAGGGTGTTTTAATTTGTATTAGTAGCATTGAATCCTTGCTGTAAGTCGGTTTTTGGTCCGAGTCCCTCTATAGAGGTGAGAAGATCAGGATCAGGGCCATAACCAGAATTTGATTCGGGGGGCGTGAGTCTGAGTGAGAGAGGGTCTACCCTAGCAAACCTTTTGTATCATTATCCCAATACCCCCATGCATATGGGATATATTGAGCATGGTAATCAGATCATGATATGAATAAACATAACAGTTTAAATAATGTACCAGTAAGGTCTTCCCGTGGACCACCCTGAGAATTTTGGGTGGGGGGGCTGAAGCCCCTCAAGACACACACACACACACACATACACACACACCCTAGGTACATGCCTGATCGGGATATAAAAGTTTTAAATAAATAAATAATAATAAATAATGTTTACTTCTTGGGAAGAGAGCAATGATCAATCTCAATAAAATAGTTAAGAGTAGAGACATCACACTGGCAACAAAGATCTGCATAGTTAAGGTAATCGTATTCCCCGTAGTAACCTATAGATGTGAGAACTGGACCATAATGAAGGATGAGCGAAGGAAAATAGACGCTTTTGAACTGTGGTGCTGGAGGAAAATTCTGAGAGTGCCTTGGACCCCAAGAAGAACAAACCAGTCCATACTCCAGGAAATGATGCCCAACTGCTCACTGGAGGGAAGGATATTATAGGCAAAGATGAAGTACTTTGGCCACATAATGAGAAGTCAGGAAAGTAGGTAATGATGCTGGGGAAAATGGAAGGAAAAAGGAAGAGGGGTTGACCAAGGGCAAGATGGATGGATGGTATCCTTGAAGTGACTGGCTTGACTTTGAAGGAACTGGGGGTGGCCACAGACAACAGGGAGCTCTGGCGTAGGCTGGTCTATGAGGTCACAAAGAGTTGGAAATGACTGAGTGAATAAAAAATAACAACATGTGAAGTGCACAAGGGACCTTATTTCATTTGATTAATAAATTGCAATAGTATAGAAGAATCGGTTTAGATTAAATAAATAGCCTTAGCGTTAGAAGAAATCAATTGAAGACCATCATGAGAAAACACAGGCTGACAGGGTAATAAAACACAAGCAAGGAAACATTCCACGGAAATGGGAAAGCACCAACACCAACTCAGGGGGCCAGCTGTCCTTGGCCACCATCATTTCCCCACCCACGCAATCAAAAGGTCCAGAAGTGGCTCTAAGGTGGAGACAGCAGAGAAGTGCTTCTTTTAGATCCTCCCAGGAGAGACTAGGCTCTTATCTTTTGCCACTCTACTCAGAGAAGAGGATGGTGCCCTTTTCAGTAATACAAGACACAGTACTCACATTGACCCATGGACAACTTGAGACAGGTTTTTTTGGCCAACATTTCTAGACTCATACAGTACATGCGTGATAGATATAGTGCTAGGATTCCCTGAAATCCCGGGATTTGGAGTTTAGGAGAGCATTTAGAATTCTGAACTAGTGAGTTCCTTTTTTGCCTCACCAAACTACAAACCCAAGGATTCCATAG
Organism: Anolis apletophallus; assembly: GCA_030556195.1. Taxonomy (NCBI): domain Eukaryota; kingdom Metazoa; phylum Chordata; class Lepidosauria; order Squamata; family Anolidae; genus Anolis; species Anolis apletophallus. Next base: position 65,459,275 of record JARBWK010000002.1, on the reverse strand, counting down.
GATGCAGCAATGGCAGTAAAAGCATACAAATATAGCTGCTATTCCATCTTGTACTCTCCTTAGTAAGTTTTCACCTTCTGGTAATAAAAAAGAGGCATGAATGGTGGCCAAAACACTGGAGAACTATAAATTAAATATGCTGCCTCCACAAATTCTGTAAAATTTTATTAATGGGGCAGTCTAACTGCAAATTAAAAGCTTCATCTGAAAGAACTCTGAGTAAGTGCCAACCAGAATACATTTTGTACTGAATTTTGTGGTAGCATGATTTGGGAGGAGACATGCCATGACAAAAGGACTCCAATCTGCATTTTAAAATCATTTTCAACAGAAGTATATGTAAGTTATCAGAAAATACAGATACCCAAATACAGTGTTCCCTCGCTACTTCGCAGTTCACTTATTGCGGACTCTCTGTTTTGCGGATTTCAAAAAATATTAATTTAAAATATATATAATGGTATTTTCGTTGTTTTGTGAAGTTTTGCCACCGCTGCTCTTCAAGGCACTTTCCCTACTCAGTCCTCCCTCCCTCCAACCTTAAAAGGCCTTTCCTTCCTTTCCTTTCCTTCTCTTTATTTTAAGTTTATAAAACTTAATATAGACTTAATAAAGACTTAATATAGTGTATAACTACTAAAATAATGTATAAATATTAATTGATTTGACACAACTGTTAATCTCGGGACCAATGTTGTATGTTTTATGTTTTTATTGTACGGCGACATGAATGCCTCATGTTAGCCGGGTTTTATGCTGTGATCCGCCCCGAGCCTGCTGGGAGGAGCGGAATATAAGAAGGAATAAATAAAATAAATAATAATAATAATAATAAAATAAATAGAGTGTCCCTACATCGCGGTTTTTCACTTATTGCGGGAGGTCCTGGAACCGAACCGCAGCAATAACTGAGGAAACACTGTATAGGGCAGATGGCACTTAGCTTGAGAGCTATATGTGGGTTTTTTTCTCACACATGTAGCTCTTGAGCTAAGTATCGTCTGCCCTATATTTCGGTATCTTGGGGTCTTAGCAGAATGCAAGCTAAACATAATTGAAGCATGTGACACTGTGGCAAAAAAGTCAATGAACTTCTCAGCTGCATCAACAAAAGCATAGTGTCCAAATCAAGAAAAAAATAATTGTAGTTCACTCTCTTCTGCTTTGGTCAAACCTGAACTGAAATACAATGTCCAGTTCTCAGTGTGACAGTTTTAGGAGGATGTTGAGAAACATGAAGAAAATTGTGAGCATCATGATAAATAAAACATTTGGCAGCCTTTGAGTAATGGTCAGCGCAGCTGGATAGGTTGAGTCTGCTCAAAAGAAACCTGAAAGGTGATAGAAAAGCCACTTAGATTGGCATATAGAAGATGATTGAGCTTGTTTTCTACTGGCGTAGAAGACAGGATTCAAATTAAGAGATTTGAATGTCTTGAAAGGAAGAGTCTGTGTCTGGGAAGCTTGTGTACTTTGCTTTGCCAGCACTGGACGGCTGCCTGTCAAGATTGCTTTTTTGCAAGTTCCTTCACTGAGAACTGACTAGGACATATGGTCCCTTGGGATACATCCCTTCCAACTTTATTATTCATTGAAATCTCACTCTTGAGGATCAATTCCAGGTACCCTCTGTTTCCTAGAAAGCAGTCGTTGGTGATGGTCAGTGTGAGTAAAGGGAAACATTTTCTTTCTTTGATGAGGGCAAACTGTGGAAGCCCTATAAAAGAACATTTTTTTCTGTTGGGATCACTAACATTATGACTACTTCACAAGATAGACCCACAAAGACTTGTTAAAATCTTTTAATGGGGTTGATGCTTTGAAAATATCTGTGTGCCCACATATCTGCAATATAGTGATAATACTGCTTCGTTATTGTGCTGATTAAGGAAAAAGAAATAAAAGTTGCAAAAAAGCAAACTTGCTGGGGACAGCAAATTATCTTGTGCCCTGTGGAGTGTAGGTATAATAGCATTATATCTTTTAATGCTCTTATCGCCACTGCCTGCATTACCCTTTCCTGTACAAATTAGCACTACATTTTGGTCAGCCAATTTTTATCCAGTCTTTTTCACCAAGACTAAAGCTGACTTTGACAAAGAAGAGATCTTCTGACCCAGTGTAATAATAGAAAAACCGGATATCATCCTATTGCAAAATTAGATCTTTGCCCTCAATCCCCTTCAGATTTGAGGCTGTCACTGTCAGCAGAAGTTATATGAAATGTTATTACTCTTTTCTCTCCACAGAATAGATGCCCCCCACTATGTTTCCTAAGCAACAGAAATGGCATAGATTCAAACTCAGAAACCAATGAGGAACTCAGGTCACTTGATGAGGCTTAAGCGATTGTCGTCCTTGATCGTAAGACAATGTGCAAGTCAAAGAAGAAGTAATTTGGTACCAAAATTAGCATCCCATTCTGGTTCTTAAGAACATGGCACATGGGTTAATGTACCAACTGTCCTAAATACTGGTGCAGACCCAATTTGTTTTCCTTTTTATGGGTTTTCTCATATTGCTGCTGAAGCAGAAGGAGATCAGAATCAATGGGACCTGCTGTTTTCTGATTGGGGATACAAAGCTTGCTCAGAGCTGCAGGCAAGGAATACAGAAGTATCTACCTAGACAGTTGAAGGTGGAGGCTTGAAAATGTTCCAAATAAGAAAGTTGGAGAAAACCCAGTTTTCCTCAGGAGTGATTTCACTGCTCAGCCAGGATTAGAAGCAGGTCTTAAATGGCAGAGGTGTCAGAAGACATCTACCCCTTTACTTTTTTAGTCAGAGTTTTCAGTTACTGTTTTTACTGCTTTTTGAAGGCTACAAAAGGCCATGGTTCAGCTCCACACAGATGTGTGTCAGGAAGCAGGCTTTAATCCATCCTTACATCTCTTTCTCCCTAAATCTAGCACTGATTTGAAATTTTGCACTTTCTCTTGCAGCATTTTCAACAGCTGAAGTTTGCAATTGCAAAAAACATCAAAAGAGCTTTTCCTTCATGCAGCTCCTCGCTATCAGGGTTCCATTTGGAGCCATTTTCTAGTACAAAACTTCTTGCTGGGAAGAATTTCAACATACAAGCTGGAATCTACAGATCTATTTGTAAGAGAACACCCTGGGGAAGTGGCGCTCCCAGGATGGGGAAAGAAGAATCTTTCCCAATTGACTGGAGGAAATCCATCTCAATGTCCATTTCAGATTTGAAATCACGTATCATGGGTAGATAAGTTTAATGAAGAAGTATTTTACTGCAGCCAAAGAGTGGTGTGGAACTGTATCCGGTAACTCATCTGAAGATCTAATTAGAACCTAGGACCTATTCTAGGAAACTAACCAGCAAAACCGCACTTACTGCTTGAAATGTTCTCTTATTTTCAGAAAATAATAGGGAAATATGATCCTAATATTAGGCAAAATAAAGACTTTATCATACAAACCCACTATTTACTACAGTTGCATTATCATTAATAGAGGATACATATATTCTGATGAGCACATGATAAACCAACCTGGGCACAGACTATTATTTGGAAACACTGAAATGCTGGACCACTCTGACACCCATTATGTCAGACTCCACAGAGAGACCATTGAACCCCACAAGCATGTGGACAATTTCAACAGAAAGGAGGAAACCATGAAAATGGTTACTAGTATTTAAAAAACACCAGAATCAAGACAGCAAATAATGAACACCATTCAAAACAGGAGAGTTCCAGACAACAAGCAATCAAGGGCCAGTTAAAACCTCCCAACAGAGGATGCCTCCAGGCAACATACCAAGCTATTTCTATGCAGATACCTTCACTGATTGACTTTGCAAACTTCATGGCTACTCAAATGCTACTTCAAGCTTGCTAATTGCAACATTCATACTTTCAACAGACAAAAGTTATCCCTCCCTCCCTGGATATTCCACAGGTAGATAGATAGATAGATAGATAGATAGGTAGATAGATAGATAGATAACCTACACTTGCCTCACTGCCAACAGAACCTCTGAAGAAGCCAGCCACAGATGCATGCAAAACATTAGAAGAGAATGCTGCTGCAATATGGCCATACAGCCCAAAAACCTCATAGCAACCTTTCATTCTGCATCTCCATTTAGTAGCACAATTGCACTGATTTGCCACTCCATGGACCACCAATTGAACTTTTGTATACCCTTGTAATCCTGCCTTCCCGCACTGTTACTATGTCATAATTTATAATCATTGTGTTTACTTTAGAATAATTACACAATTTTAGAGTTTAAGACAAATATAAATGCAAAAGGAAAATAAAACAACCAGGGTGGGAATAGAGAACGGATGGGAAAGAGAGGAGAATCCCGCCCACTGATGTCGCCTTAATGCCAGCATGGTGTCACAGAAGTTGAAAGGACCCATTACATCAAGGTAGGTGATGGGAAGATTGCAGGATTGGGTTTTACCCATTAATAGGTAAGGACAAGAAAATTGGGGTGGGGGACTGGCAGCAGGATGCATACAGTGTCATATGATAAAGACCATCACCAAAGATGATGGTCCAACTGCAATGCTAGTTTGCCTGCCTTATGATATTATTATTATTTCATGTCAAATGCATTGCATAAATATTGTAAAGCAATGTTTTTGGGTTGGGAAGATTAGCCGTTTACAAGAAATGTTGCCCAGGGGATGCCCGACTGTATTTACTCAGTCTCCAAGGAGGCTCTTGAGATAAAGTCTTAAGATAATTGTCACAGGCATCAGACTTGCAGGGCGGAATGGCAGCTTCTATATCCTTCTTGAATCCCTCCCACCCAAATTGGTTCTTGTTGTTAGAGGACACATTATATAGAGTGCCCAGACTAGTTTGTCACTCAAGTGATGTTTGTCACTTAACATCAGCAGAAGATGTTATTCCATTATTAGTGTTGCGGTTTTGTCACTTCAGATCCAACCATCTACTGTAGATGAAATGAATGGCCATGACACCATCTTGTCCTTCACCTCAAGCTTCAAAGTGACTGCCTCTGGATTAAATTGGAAAATACACTTTGAATACATGACTGCATGTCACTTTGCCCTAAGTTTATGTGGGAGCTTAGAAAGTTACTTTTCAATCAGGCCAACAATGATCAGCAAAATGAGCAGGGTAGTTGACTCTTGGGAGCTCTGTAAAAGAGCAAGTCTCCCTGTACTCCAATGTCAGGTCCAATTGCAGTTACAGCAGGTGTGAAAGCTTAAATTACCCTCTTGAACAGCAGCAGAGCTCTCCAGGGCAGAGCGAGAGAGACTTTTTGGACATGTTCTTCTTAACTGCCACAAGTAAAGACTTTTCCATTTATGTAGTCTGACAGTCAGAAGATGGACTACACGATTTTGCTGAGGTCAAACAGTAAAAAAAATCAACAACTCGGCCTCCAAAAGATTAGAGAAAGACAAGAAACAGGTGTATTATAGAAGTGATGGTGTAAGGTAATGGTATGTAAACTCTCAATGTCTCCCTAGCCCAATTGTGTCGCTTTTACCTCCTTTTCTTTGCCTCAGATGACAAGCTTTTCTATTCTCAGCAACTGGTAGGCTTTTCATTCTCTTGCCTCTTTGAACCTCACTCTCTCCAAATAAGCACTGTCCTGAAAATATAGCAGCAATTAAATGGGAGACATCAGATACTTTACAACAATGGATATGATGCTAAACTGAAACATAGTAAAAAGCCTATTCCATTACACAAATGATAAAATGTGGTCCTATATTCATTTAGGCAGGACCTGAATGAATGTGTAGTTGCAAGTAGATATTCCACTTAGAAGAAGAGAATTAACAGATTTTGGGTCAGTTGAGTACAGTTACCACTGGCGTATTCATCTAAATAGCTCTTCTTACCTATATATACACCAGGTTTGTACAGAATGTGGCCATGGGCTTCCATACCAGTGAACAGTGAGCACACTCCAGATTTTAGTCTAAACTTTAAATAGCTCTTTTAAAATTACTTCAATGGTCCTTTTAAAGTTCAGATGAAAATCTGGAGCAGATCCATTATCCACAGTCATGAGGGCTACCAGCAACCAGTTTACAACATTCAAATTTTAAAGGTGATCCACTCCTAGCAATCCTAACAGCTGGCAAACTGGCTGGGGTTTCTGGAAGTTGTAGGCCAAAACACCTGGAGACCCACAGATTGAGAACGACTGCTCTATAGCTACAATTTCTGCATCCACAGATTTATTATTTATTATTAATTTCATACACTTGTACCCCACTATCTGCAGCTTGAAAATATTCTACTTGGTGGTGTGCAAATTCTGTGTTCCTGCCCTAAGCAGAGTCTGGGTTGTTGTGCGTCTGCCTCAGTGAAAGCTTCTATGATTTAATAGCTCAATGCTAGGAAGAGATGAGGCAGTATTGTGTAATGGCCTTCTTAAAGGCTGCTAGGGTAGGGGCTTGACTGATCTCCCCAGGGAGCCAATAGAATAGAATAGTTTTTCCACAGATAGAATAGATGTAACCAGATGAACTTCTGCCCATTGAGCAAGTATGCAGCACACTTGAACAGTGCCAGAAAAATTAAGTCACTTTTCAACGTATTGTTGTAGAAAAGACTTAGGAAAATATGAATAAAAAGACTGGGCAGAAGAGGGAGAACTGCTTATAGTCCATTAAAACTGGGACGGGACAGTGAAATCAAGAGTAGAATAAAACTGTTCAGGTCTAATATTCACATCTAATATACCTTAGAGAATAGCAGAGAGGAGATGATCACAGTTAAAAAAAATTAAAGCAGTGGGCAGCACAAAACTTTGCATTGTTGTATCTGGAAATCTTCTCAAGAAATAAGCAGTTTTTGTTGGCACTGACTTTTGTTAAAGTGCCTAATGCCACAGCTTTATTGCCTCTAAGCAATCTGGATGGATCTTCAGTGGTTTATGTTGACTGGCACAGTTTAGACTGCGAGTGCAGCTGGAGTGATTAGCTGGAAGTTGGGCCGAGAGCCAAGAACTAAGAAAGCCTAAACTGTGCAAAGCCTCCAGACAGGCTTCTGTAGGTGAGGAAAACCCTCCTGTCTTAGATCATTCCAGAGCACTCAACCCACCCTATGACAAGGCAACCCAGAGATGCAAGTAACTTTGCATATATGTGCTCAGTTTGAAAAAGTTAGTCTAGTTCAAAGTTCTTGGATTGCCCCTCACCCCCAGAAGTGAAGTAAAAGAGTTTGGGAGAATGAAAGGTTATTGAAATATTTGAGAAAGAAATTTGTAGTAGCAATCACCTTACAGCAGAAGATAGACTCTGTGCCCATTGCATGCTACTTCTCTAATTGCAGGGAGAGTGTTTATTGGGGGGGTGGGGTTGTTTTTTGTTTTTTTGTACAGGCATGTGTGTATGAATATACACAAAACCACATACAAAGAACACAGCTTTCTTTTTTATTCTGCTCAGAGACCAAGGTTGGAGAACCGTTTTCAGTTGTATTGTTGTTGTGTTGTTTCCAACTCATAGAAACGTTAACGACCTCCTCACATGGGGCTAAAATTGGTGGCCAGTGCCAGTTTAGCACAGGTCACCCACAAAGCCCACTGGCTTCCATCAGATGACACCAGCAAGGCTCTAGGGAGGGCAGAGCTGGCACATGCTGTCACCACAGCAATATGGGAGGGCTCCTGTGTTGCCATTGGAATCCATAGGAGGAATCTGTGTGCACTACTCATTCTTCCCCCCATTTAATCACCTTCAGCTGGAGCCAGGTGATGCAGGGCATGGGGCACCGGGGTCCCCCACATCCCTCTATGAAGTGGAGCATGTGACAAGGTCATAAGGCTACACCTTCACCAGGTTTCCTGGTGCTGAAAGCATGTGACTTGTCCAAAGTATCCATGACCAAGTGAGGAATCAGATGTCAAACTCATAGTCAAATGCTCAAGCTACTACTCCACACTGGCTCTTCCCTTCAGTATGAGGGATCAATTAAACTGTAGAGAAGTTCTTAGTGGATAGGAGCAAAGGCAAAAAATGGGACCAAAGTAACCAAACAGTTTAGCTTAAAGCTATTCCAGCTAGATAGTAGGGATGTTATGATTTTTAACGAAAGTGAGCAACCTGATGTGGTAGATTCGACGTTTACATGTATTTCGCTGCCACCATTAATTTATTTAGGCTTGACCATTGACTTGTAAAGAGTGGTGAGGAGACTGGTAATCCAAATGAAGTCACGGGAGAGAGAGTTTTGAATCAAAACTTAAATAGTTTATTTCACACAACTGGGCACAAAACTTGGTTTGATACTTAATATAACTCTTCCGAAGAGGCACGACTTAAAAAGGTTACAAATGTTCTATTTGTAACTAATACACAGTTGCAATGTTTAACTATTGCTGTTACTTAGACCAGCGTCTAGCAATCTCAAACATACAGGCACTTTTGCCTTCTAAAGGCACCTTGCCTCTATCTAGCCCTCAGGCTTTATACAAACAGACTGGCTCGCAAGCTCAGCCCTCCAGAACTGTCTCCCTACAGCTCTCAAAACAGATTCCCCAGCCGAAGCTACACTCTCGCTTCGCTGACAGGAAAACTCTAACTGCTCTCTCTGCAGTTTCAATAATGTGATTCCTACTCCTCTCCTCAGAGCAGAATCTAACCGAACCTTCTGGCTTGACAGCCAGGCACCCACTGACTCTCTCTAAGAATTCCGAGCTAGCCTTCTGGTTGGCTCCGCCCACCATCACCATGGCAACACATTCCCCCAGGAGGGAACTGCCTCCATTATCACAGCCAACCCTTTGTGGTCTGTCCATAACGTGACCACTTAATATAACACAAATAACCACCTCATCACACCTGATACCCTTCAACATTTTACATCAGAAAACCAGGACATGTGTGGCCAAAAACATAGGAGTATGGTCAAGATATGAAATATTATTACGGTAATGCAGAAGAACACAAGCAAAGAGAGGCCATAGCAATTTGTTTTTGTTTTTGTTTCAGCTTATTGGGAAGGGCAAAATTCCTGCTTCATTTTCTCTCACCATTCTTGATTTAACTAACTGCAAATTACTTTTGCTCTTTGAACTCAGCAGCAAATGACAAAAAGGGAGAGGAAAAAAGCTGGGACATTTTTAAAAAGAGCTGAAAGAGTGGGGTGACACCTAATTAACTGGCACTGTTCCTGCCAAGTCAGGACAATTGGAGGTCAGTTATAGCATGGATAAAGGAGCATGTCCATCTGTGGAAATCCTTGGGGTCAAAGCAAGGTTTAAGAAAGATTAGGCCCTACCTCGTGTTTCACATCCCTACCTAACCTATTGCTGTCTTATTATCCTTCTCCCAAAGCATCCTTACCAACCTCATTTTTTCAATGAGAAAACTGCACAAGTGAGGCCCCGTCCCCTTTAAAGCACCAGCAGTAATGGGAGCAATATTAATGGTGTCACTCGCTCAGCAATAGTGCCTGCCGGGTGACAAGAGAACACCAGCCTGTCCGCAGTAATGTCATGTAGACACATAAAGCCGGGATTAACATCAAAGCGTTCCAGCGCAAGGCCCTGGTGGCAGGCCCGCCTTTCAAAGCATTCTTCAAAACGGCTGAAAATGTGCTAACAAGGCATGAAAAAGGCCCTAGTGAGACAAAAAGAAAATACCAAAGCAGGGGAGATGATCTGGATTATTTTCAAAGGCAGAGAGGCACTGATGCAAGGCCTGAGTGATAAAGCAGCCGTACCACCGCAGGCTGTGAACTTGTCAGGTTTTTATGTCTGAGTCCAACTGGCACTGGATTGAATGCATGGAGATGCATTCAAGGTGCTGGCATGGATGACTCAGGCAGCGGTATGTTGCCCTGGGATATACACAGACAAAAGGAAACAATTTTCAACTCCAGTGACCCACTGCCAATTTCCCAGTGCCATTGGCAATGCTACTTCCCTGTCATGTGGGCAAATTCATCCATCCATTCAGATAGGATCAATGCTTCCCAGCTCTTTCAGCTGAGGATGAACTCTAACCTATTGTTTAGAACTAGGGATGGAAATCTTTTCTTAATTTGTTCTCACATGGAAGAACAAATAGGTATTTTTAATGATTTTCTACCAACTGGAAAGGATTACAAGAGTTTGGGCACATTGTTCAATTACTATTCAGAATGTGGCATTTCTTTATTTTAAAAAAGCTATATGTGAAAAAGCAACCTATTGTGCAGAACAACGGTCTTTTCCAGACAATGCATTTTTTTCTGTGCTTAGGGGAAAATAAATTATTGTTTGTAAACAAGTTCTGAAATGAAAACACTTACGGCAATTTAACATTTTCTTGTTGGTTGCTTCAAATATGTTGATGTATTTGATCATACAAAGGTGAGAAAATCTGTGAGTATCTTTACATCCTTATAGGTGATTTGGTGTAACTAATATCACCAGGAGTGGGAAAGTGGAATCAGGTGAGGTCCAGATTCTCCCATTTCAACTTCTCTTCTCTGGTTTGATGATGACAAGAGGAAAGCAAGACTTTTCTTCCTGAACAGGGGGTGGCAAAGAAAGACCATGCTGCTTGGGACTTTCTCAATGTTGTTCTATCACACATTTTTCCCCCTAAGTTTTCTTTCACATCTCTCTTCATTTTGACTCAGGTTCTTGTCTAACCTACACCTGGTTGGTGTTTTGATATGATTTCAATTTCTTGACTCTGGCTTATTTTCTATTTTCCTGTTTTGACCTGTGTCTAGCCATTGACCTGAACTGGGAGAAGGTCTCAGGCTCTAATTTCTCAAACCTTTCATCTGAAACCTTTCCATTGCCCTCAGCAACCTCCTGTCTGATATCCATGATAAATTGTTTCTTCCCATATATAGTTAGCTGCTGCGTATCCCAACATTAGTACTTCAGGGTTTGTTGTTGAGTCCCTTCCAGTCGTGTCTGACACATGGTGACTCTAAGGTGAACCTATCATAGGGTTTTCTTAGCAAAATGAATTCGTCATTGCCTTAAGCTGTGGACCACCCAGGGGGTCACACGCCTGACTGAGGATTTGAACCCTGGTCTCCAGACTCACAATCCAACATTCAAATCATTCTGGCTCTTACAGAATGACATAGATTTGACTGGTATTTCCTCCAAAAATTACTGAGATTTCATAGCACTTGTGTCAAGAGAAACCATTGAAATAAGACGGCAGTCTTTTATTACAGGAACCAGGAGCTTCATAGCCCTCTTACTCTATCAATATAGATCTAGGGTTCTTTCATATTAAAAATAGAGCACTATGATTCAATTTTTATTACCATGGCTCCATCCAATGGAGTCCTGGAACGTTGGGGTGTGGGGTGTGAGGGGATATTATAGTTCTCAGCAGAAAGCTCTAATATCAAACTACAAATCCCAGAACTCCATATAGCGCAAATGGCAGTTAAAATGAAATTCTGCTATAACTGTTTTATACAGAGTGGATGCAAACAAAAGAAGGCAATGAGGAGAGTAGAATAGGCCAGCTGTGAAAACAAATGATTTCTATTACTTTATTCAGCACCAGCTGGGATGCTTTTAGTAATACTAAGAATTTCTTTCTGTTCATGTAGAATAGGCATGGGCAAATTATGGCTCCCTGTGTGTTTTGGACTACAGTTCCCACAATTGTTTGCCCATGCCTGATGTAGAACTTCTAAAAATACACAGAGAAATCTGTACCATCTAGGATTCCCAGATCACCTGGTCTAGGTTTTATTCATTGATTTGGGCAAACTTTTGTGTATTTTATGTGTTTTGTATTGCACTTTTGCTGCCATGTAAGCCGTCCCAAGTTCCTTCTTGTGAGTTGGTGGCAGGACATAAAGTTGTTGTTGTTGTCATCATTGTCATTTTTATTTTACTGACACAAAAACACAGTATATCACAGCAAATGAGATATATATGTTGGATTTCGTATCACAAAATCACAAGTTGAACACTTCCCAAGCAAGCATCGTTGTTGTTGTTGTTGTTGTTATTATTTTGTTCGAGTCTCAGGCCCTGTGCTCTCTTCTCATGTCCTATAATAGGGTGGGAAGAATTTCAGTATGAAAGTCTTGCCTCAGTAGTATGTGAGTGTTTATGTATACTTTTTTGTTAGATTTTTAAAAAAATCAAATGCAATGGACCAAGCAACTATGCTTGATGTTAAAGTGGTCACAAGACCATCCTAGGTTTCAGATTTAAGCCCTGAAGTTTCAAGGTCTTGAATGGCACTAACCTGGAAACCCTATTACCAACCCTTTTAGTATTCATTTTGCCCACTTTGCAGATCTATGAATATACATTGAGAAGCACAGACGTTCTATCAACAAATGGTGTGGTAGTGTGATGATGGTATTCGAGATGGTGTTGTAGTGTGTGATTGCCACTTGATCACAAATAACTCTTTGTGTATATGCACATGTATGTTCCTCTGTGATCAGACAGCATCATGGCAGCTATTGACTTGCATATCCATACAGGTACCCTTTCCCTACTTAACAAGGAGGTAATAGAGTCAGGGAGGGATAGCTATGGTCAAACAGTTTTTCAGGTGTTCTCTTACTGGAAAACTGTTGAAAAACTCCAAAAAACTGGATGCCCTGACAAATTTGTGAACATCCTGCAGCTCCTCCATGATGACATGATGGCAACAGTTTTAGACATCAGTGGCTCCCAAAGTGACCCATTTATTTATTTGTTTATTGGACTTCTAGGCCGCCACTCCCGGGAGGCTTGGGGCGGCTCACAATAAAACAAGGTACAATAAAACACAGTTAAAACCAATGCAACTATAAAATCTCAAGTAAAAATTATAAAAACAGCACAATACAACGTAACACAGCGATAACAGGCGGGTCAGGTGCTGAGGACATCTTATAGGCCAAAAGCCTGCTGGAAGAAGAATGTCTTACAGGACCACCTGAATGACATAAGGTCTTGAAGAGCCCGCGTCTCAGCCGGGAGAGCATTCTACAGCGTTGGGGCAATCACGGACAACGCTCTCCTGCGGATTGCAGTTAATCTGATTGACTTCGTGGATGGAACAGCCAGCAAGTTAGTATTTTCTGACCGCAGTGATCTCGTAGGGCAATATGGGAAAAGCCGGTCCCTCAGGTACATTGGCCCCAGGCCGCATAAGGCCTCAAAGGTGAGCACCAACACTTTGAAGGTGATCCGGTGCTCAATTGGAAGCCAGTGCAGATCCTGCAAAATAGGTGTGATTTAACAACCTGCTGGAGAACCAGACAGGAGTTGGGCGGCAGTGTTCTGCACCAGCTTGAGCTTCCGTGTCACCGACAGAGGAAGGCCAACGTAGAGTAGTCCAGTCTCGAGATGACCGTGGCTTGGATCACCGTGGCTAGGTCGTTCCGGGATAGATAGGGGACCAGCCGCCTTGCCTGTCTCAGATGGAAAAAAGCTGTTTTACTGACCGTGGAGATTTGGGTCTCCATGGTCAGTTGGGAGTCCAAGTGAACTCCCAGGCTCTTTACGGAAGGCGATGGGCATAACGCCACACCATCCAGGGTCGGAAGCTGGACATCCCCATCACCCGGACAACCCAGCCACAAGATCTCCGTCTTCGCTGGATTCACCCTCAACCTACTGGCTCGCAGCCATCCAGTAACGGCCTCAAGGCAATGTTGGAAATTATCGGGAACGGATCCAGGCCTGCCCTCCATCCTCAGAATGAGCTGAGTGTCAACAGCGTACTGATGGCACTCCAGCCCAAAACTCCGCACCAGCTGTGCAAGCGGCTGCATGTAGATGTTAAATAACAAGGGGGAGAGAATGGCCCCCTGAGGAACTCCACAAACTAACGGGGAGCCCTCGGAGACCACCTCTCCCCTCCTCACTCGCTGAGACCGATGGTGGAGGAGGGAGGTCAGCCATTTCAGGGCTGTCCCCCTCACTCCAGCCATGGCAAGGCGGTGGGTCAAAAGATTGTAATTGACAGGTGGAATCAGGTGTCAAACAGGGATGTGTTATTGCCCCAACCTTATTCTCCATCTTCATCGCTACTGCACCTTGTTGATGGGAAGCTTCCCACCAGTGTGGAAATCATCTGTCGGACAGAGGGCAAGCTATTTAACCTCAACAGACTGAAATCCAAAACCAAGGCCAGAACAACATTTGTTATAGTACTCCAATATGCCGGTGATAATGTGGTCTGTGCTAATTCAGAAGAAGACCTACAAGCCACTCTAAACGCCTTTGCAGAAGCCTATGAAAGTTTGGCTTCTCACTGAACATCAAGAAAACCAAAATGCTCTTTCAACAGGCACCAGCCTGCAATACCAGAAATACATTAATGGTGTAACGTTAGAAAATGTTGACCATTTCCGCTACCTTGGGAGCCACCTCTCCACAAAAATCAACATAGACATTGAAATGCAACATTGTCTGAGCTCTGGGAGTGCAACATTCTTCTGAATAAATCAGAGAGTGTTTGAGGACTGGGTCATTTGTAGGGAGACCAAGATGCTTGTTTATAAAGTGATTGTCCTCCCAACCCTGTTATATGCCTGTGAATCATGGATCATCTGCACACGTCACACTCAACTCCGGGAATGAAAAAATCCTGCAAATCTCTTGGGAAGACAGGCAGACAAACCTCAACGGGCTGGAAGAAGCAAAAACCACCAGCACAGAAGCGATGATCCTCCACTGTCAACTCCACTGGACTGGCTACATTGTCTGAATGCCCAATGACAGTCTCCCAAAGCAGTTACTCTACTTCTAACTGAAGAATGGAAAATGGAAGGTTGGTGGACTGGAAAAGAGATTTCAAAATGGGCTTAAAGCCAACATTAAAAACTGTGGCATAGACACCAAGACTAGGAAGCCCTGGCCCTTGAGTGCTCTAACTTGAGGTCAGCTGTTACCAACAGTGCTGTGGACTTCAAAGAGGCACAAATGGGCGTCAAAAGGGAGAAAAATGTCAAGAGAAAGGTGCATCAAACCAACCCTGACCGGGACTGCCCTCAACCTGGAAACCGATGTCCTCTCTGTGGAAGAACATGTGAATCAAGAATATATTTCCACAGTCACTTATGGACCCACCACCAAGACCCTATACTTGGAAGGCCATCCTACTCAGACACGAGTGATCACCGATGATGATGATGGTGGTGATGCTTAGCAACACATTTTACTGCTACCTTCTGGCATCTGCTCCCCAAAGCAAATGCCCCACTTTTCCTAATGGCTATACTGGTCCAGAAAAGATTAGTAAGTATTTATATTTCATGTAGCACATTTTTCCTTTTGTCTGATATGGATTGATCCAAAAATGTTCAAATTTGATGTAGACATTTCATCTAGTTTCTTTGATTTGTATGCGTCTAGGAAGCTGCTAAACTTAGAATTCTTTTTTTGCCCACATACCATGTGGATAGTTATCACACTATTGGTGCAGCAGTGAGGGGGGGGGGTGATAGGATGCATCTGCCCCAAGGCCAACTTGAAGTCCTAGTGGTTCATCAAATTCCCAAAATAAATTTAGATTCTTTAGAATTAATTTAAATTACGAATATAGACCATCCACTTAGAGGACATGGTGACCATTTTGTACCCTTCAACTATCCCAATGCACCAAGGACAGTCCTAATTAATCCAAAATCAATCTTTTCAGCTGCTTTTTAAATATTTCATTCCTCTTCTTTGTTCAAACTGAGTTCAAAGTTAAAAAGTATATTGTGTTCAATGAAGAGAAAAGGATGTGAACTCTTTCCTTTCCTGGGAGACTCAGACAAAAGCAAACTGCTCCAGCTGCTCCTATCTCATATTTTCTTCCTTGTTAGTAACTTTTGCCACCTTGACCACAATTTGATGGCACTCTGTCATCTCTGAAATTTTGGGAGGCTATGCTACTGAACATCTGCACTGCTTTAAGTCTAGGCTGACTTCCTGTTGACTTCTTTGTTTAAACAAAGCCTTTCCACCGAGGCCCCAAAAATGGCTAAATTGTCCCTGTGCCTTCTAGGAGTCATGATAAAATTTTATATACTACTTTCCCCAGCACAGGATTCAAGGCAGTTTGCAGCTTCTTAAAAACACATTACAACTTTTTTAAAAACCCTATGAACGTAAAAGTTAAAACACAATTAAATCAGAGTTCTATTTTTTAAAAGACCATTAAAAATCTAAGTTAGAAGTAATTTTAAAACACTCACATAAAACATAATGAAATAGAAACACGACACCCTCTATTAAAAGCTCCATCTGCTTTAACATATTAAAAACCGAATGTCTCCCTAAATAGAAAGGTGGAAAGGAGCGGGGAAGCCATGAACCCACACAAAACATGTCTGGGGTCATGGTGGATCTAAAAGAAAGCTCTCCTCTGTGGACCTTAAAGCTTGGGAAGGCTCATATATGGAGATACTGCCTTTCATTTAGTCTGGACCCATGCCATATAGGGCTTTGATTGATTTTTAAGATAAAAAACTAGGCTAGTGACAAGTTCCCCTGACATTAATGTTTACCTTTGTACAAATTAACGTTAGACCTCCAGGAATGGGGGGAAAACAATTTGGGGTTCAATTTGGCAGGAGGGAAGCTTTCTGGGGTCCAGAGGCTGCAAAAACAGCATTTTGTCTAACTTTGGCCAAAACTAATTAAGGGAAAACATAAAATTTTATTTCTTCACATTTGATAAAATGTATACTATGGGTTTTTTTTGTTTTGCACGATTTAAACAATCAAATGGCAACATATAAAAACAATGGGAACAACAGGAAAGGCAATCACAGCAGATTTGAGAATAGGCAAAATACTGGGATCGGGCAGTAAAACTCCACTAGAGATAATTTAAGAATTGTCTGGGGAAAAGAAGTGAGGATCTTAAATTGACAGTGAAAGAGAGTCAGAAAAGAGAACAAATTATCCCCCAGAAAAATGAGTTTCTTAGATGAATGTGAGCACAGAGAGGTTTGTTTTATGTATCCTGTTGCAAACAGGAGTATGGGTGCAAGGGCAGGAAAAAGGGCTACTCAGGGGATGAGCAACAAAGGAAGAGGATCCGGGATATACAGATGAGGATTCTTTTGGTGAGGATTCTTTTGAGGGATTTTCTGGGAATGATGGGTCTGAGAGTGAAGAAGAAAGCATGGAAAGGGATAGGAAGAAACAGAGGATGGCCTGGATTGGACTAGGGTGAGAGAGGTGCAGGCTGTATGCGAGGCACCAACAAGTAGTGACAGGTTTGAGGGGTTTTCTGGGGGTGAGGACTGGCGTTCTGGGGATCCAAGTGAGTCCTGGGGAGACCTAAGTCTTGACAGGAGATGGGGCACTTGGAGGGGAAGGCAAGGAGCTTCACATGAAGATTTGGCTACAGCTGAGGGTCATAATGAGCGGGCATTGGCCACTTCATCCTCTGAGGAGGATTTGTAAGATAACAGTAGGCTTGGGAATAATGGGAATTTGCAGATGGCAAGGTGTTGATGGTGTTCATATGTTCTGGGTGCTGTGTACTGGGAAAACTCCTTGGGAACATAAGTTTGGGAATGTTACTGTCTGCATGGATTTGGGGGCTGGAATGGGCTGGGTTTGTGAGGGGTTTTCCTTGGTTTATGCTTGCATTCCCCTATGCATTAGCTGCTGTTGCCCATTCGTGTTGCTGTTGGTGTGCTGATCTTTGCTTTGATGTGAGTCTGCTTTCTACAAGGATGCCAAGGAAAGGGTACAGTATGTGTGGAGGTTTGGGGGCTTGCTGCCTTTTGGGGCTATGTTGTACATGTTTCCCCATGCATTTGCTCCTGTTGACTGTTTGCGTATTGACTTGGATTGGCTTCTTGTACTGCGGACTTCTCTCTCCCTGACTTGGAACGGCTTGGTTTGTGGGCGCTGACGCTAGGACTATTTCCCCTGTGACGACTCTGGACTGCTTGGACGACGCTTCTATCTTTGTGGGACTCTCCTTTTGATCTTTTGTTTGTCCTGTTTGCCCTGTTTCATTCTGTTCCATTGTTCAAATTGGGGTTTTGAGTGTGTTTTACCTGCAAGTGGCAGTTTGTTTGTTTTGCACTGAATTAAAGTGTTTTTGAGAGGGGTTTTTTTTTGGTTTTACAACCCTTTGATAAGAGTGTAATAAACTCTATTTTGGATCCAAAACTTTAGAGATTTGGCATGGACTTGGTCTGGCCCATTTATACCAAAGTCACTTATGGTTTTGGTCTGACCCAGAAATGAGTTGGTAACCTGTGCATTTCAATGGATGAACCAAAACTTTAGAGATTTGGTACAATGTAATGGTCCAGATTTAAATGAATGTTATCAAGACAAAGATGACCAAGGTTATATAGCAAACTAACAAATGGTGAAGACTAGCTGCCCCATGACAAAATTTCTAATTGAAGTTGCTAATTGTATGCTGGTGTTATAACAGGTTTGCTTAGGGCTTGTCTACTTGGACTAAAAACTCATATTTATTCCATAGGTGTTCTGATCCTGACACACGATGTTCATGGCAATTCATTTGCAATGCATTTCTTTAAGCTTTAATTGAGTTCAAAAACATTACCTTTTATCCCACAGGGCTTTTTGGTGTTTAAACACATTGACAGGTTTGGCTTTTGTGGATTTCATTTTTCACAAATTTTATTCATTTGGGAGGAGTTAATGATGGGTGGAACTAGTTGGGTGAACAAGTGGTTCTTTCTTAGGTAAATAAATAAATAAATAAAATTAAAGAATTTCTGTGTTTGCAGATACTATATATCACCCCTGCTTAACATAACATGTATGTATTTGCATGCACGATGCAAAAATAAAATAAAATGACAGTATAGCATTGTAGATGTTTTTCTCTCTTCCATGGAAGTGGGACGGCATATGTTTTGGCATGATTTATTTACTACTGTTCCGCTGCTGGGGTGGGTAAGTCAAACTCAGGGAAACAATCCTCAAGCAAAATCAGATAAGTTGTTGAGGCACTGCTAACTGTAGTCTCTTTATTTGATGTTGGAGTTATATAATTTTATATAATGGGACTTCAGCATCCACAAATTTTGGTAACCATGGGGGTCCTGGAGCCAAACAGCAGTAAATACCAAGTTATACTCAAAGATGGATTAAGGTGCTGGAGCTCTGGAGCGGTTCCAGAAACAAGTGTCTCCAACCTTATCACAAATGTCCATGGATTCACCACGCATTGTGGGGAATCCATGGGGTCCCCGTGGGGGGGGGGATGGAAAACATGTTGATCCATGTCCTGCATTGCATGACTTACCAGGCCGACCCCCCCCCCATATTGTCCTGAAGGCAACATAGGATGCCTCTCATGTTGCTGTGGTGGCATACACCACTTCCTCTCCCTTTTCCTGACGGAGCCTGGCATTGAAAAGAGATAAACATAATATATTGTAAAACAAATAACTGGCACTAAAATCTTTATTCTTAAACCATTATCAGCCCCTGCAACATGGATGACTTTAACTGTGAACCTCCTGCATTTGTTACTCAGTTGCTAAAGTAATAAACAAAATATGCATGGTAAAAGAAACATTGGGAAAGGGGAAGGAATGCTTTTTCCTCCAGCAGTGGCCTGCTAAGAAGGTTGCCAGATTTCAGGCTCTGATCCTGAATGTCCACGTTTTTGGGTTCATCTCCAAGTAGAAGAGAGGGCTATACATTCTCCAGTTTTTGTAGACTGAGCTCCATACAATTTGGAATGGCTGTGTGCAAATCTTCAGCTCACTTTGTAGAGAAGCCTCTTGTTACAGTTTGCAAGCAACCCCTACTAGCTTGCAGGCATGTAGCTGGGCTTCAGCCCCCCCAAATATCTCAGGGTGGTCCGCAAGAAGGCCTTACTGGAACATTATTTAAAATGATATGTTTATTCATATCATGATCTGATCACCATGCTCCATATATCCCATATGTATGGGGGTATTGGGATAACGATACAAAAGGTTTGCTAGGGTAGACCATCTCTCACTCAGCCTCAGCCTCCCCCATCAAACTCAACCTCCCCCCAAATCAAAATCCTAGCCTGCTCTAGCCAGTTTCTGTGTTTACTTACCTTCTTCCGTATCTTCCTTGTGGTGCTAGATCTCAACCTCCCACCATCTTGACAAGCAATTGGGCTGGGTTAAATGCTCCGTATCATGTCTCTCTAAGTAAGCAAGAAGGAATATTCCCTTTATTTCGTTTTGATCTAAGATTCCAAACAAGGGTGATAGTACTGGGGAAGTGTGTTTTTTTTAATGAAAAGTTATGAGCAATTGTGGTAGTACTTCATGCATAATGCACAATATCACTGAGAGTCACAAACCTCAAGGCCTGGGCCAATATTGAACTGGCAATCATTGTCAGCAGTCAGTGAAGGGTCTGGGGCAATCTCCCGTATGAACCACTGTTTGTGGTTATGCTAACATAATCTACACACACACACACACACACACACACACCCCAGTAGCATAAATCACTAAAAAGCTTCTGGCCTGTGATTCTTAGACACCCCCAGGGCTAGGGTTGCCATTTTTTGATATAAGAAATAAGGGACATTTACGGGATTTTTCACAAAAATAAAGGACACTTCATTAAAAACTTGAAACTCAAACGTTAGGTATAAATAGTTTTATTAACAGAATAAGATAATGATTGAAACTCACAAAAGAAACTGTCTTACACCCTCTTAACACTACATAGTATGTTTCTACATGCTTTGTCATGCAGAAAAAACATTATTAGAACTGCCTTATTTTCTCCATCTGTATTTAGTACTTGACTTTGCTGACTTTAAAAGTGCACTGTCTAAACATTAAAATAAAATAAATTTTATAAGACAGTACATCTTCATTATTATTATGTCAATAGTTAATGGTGTAGTATAGTATGGGATACACAGCATTGTATAGTATTGGGATGCACAGCTAGGCCTATTTTAACTCTCAAGCAACCAGAAACTATCTTTATCCAACGTGATCCAACATTCCCCTTGGGTAACGGTTAATTAGTCTACTGTACTTTGAAAAAGTCCTGTATCGCCTCTTCCTTCCAACGGGGATGCAGGCTGCCCTGCGAGTTGGAATCCCCGGCCAGGCATTGCCATGGAAACCACAGTGTGAACCTTCCTCTGGTGAACCCCGCCCAGTCCTTTCCTGCTAGTCAAAAATAAGGGACAGGGCCTGAAAATAAGGGACACAAATTTTAGGGCCAAAATAAGGGACATCCCTTAGAATAAGGGACATATGGGAACCCTACCCAGGGCAGACACGATTTTCCTTGTTTTCACAACCATTATTCTCCTGACAATCAGAGTCCAGGACTACAATAGGTAGGGAGTCACATGCAGACAGACCACAGTTTGAGTATTGTCTACCCCATCTTAAAGTGTAAAATATGTTACCTCTAATGGTTTTGCATTATTGCTATGTATATTTTTGGGGCCTTCTTACACAGCAAAGGTTTGTAGTCAATATCCTGTTTCATTGACAAACAGATCCAAAATAGTCTGGTTGATACTATAGTTGGGGAGTTGGGGAGTGAAATACACCAAAATTGCCACCTTTTTGCTAAGTAGCAGTTGGCACATGTAACAGGATCTTCTAATCATCCGCTGCAGAATGCTTTTACATCCAACACCATTGTCTTTTTCCCTGCTACAGGCAAATAATTTGTCAAGGCTCTGGGCAGCTTTAGAAAAGATGCTTATACAAGTACAAAGCATAACTTGTCCTAGTTCCCCAGTGAGGTATGTAAGGCTTAATGTTGCATTCATAAGACAAAATAGGAAGTTGATGGCCGACTTTGATAATCACATCGCTAGGAGCAATGTTGAAGAATCAAGCTTGGGCTGCAGTAGAATGCCAATACTTGTGGTCAGATGAGCCTTTTTCTCCCCCACGGCATCCACATGCCCATCATAATGCAACCGCATTTTGCAGGCTCAGTTGTTTTAAACAGCTAGAGGTTCCGATCTGAACTCCTAGCCTCCCCCCAAAGCTTCCTTGCCCAAGAAGTGTGACTGATCGGATTTCTTTACCTGAAAGTCAAATTGTCTTTCAGGCACTGCTAAACTTAGTGGCTCTTTAGATGTATTCAGCATAGAAGGGCATAATGAGCTTATGGAACTGTTTCCACTATTTGCTGGTCTGATACAGCTAGGTTCTTTGTCTCTCTAGTAAAATTAATTAATTAAGGTGTCCTTTAGTTAGGGATGAAAAAATAAAGCAGTATCTCATTACCAGCAAAGTGCAGCCATCCTTGTAGTCGAGCATATTATATGATTATTTAACTTGCATCTCCAATTGATTTACCTGCCCCTCAATTCCAGTGGTTTGGATGGAAGCCATTACTTCTAGAATAAAATGAAAGCCCCAATGATCAGGAAAAAGATACTATCTGGATTTTTTTAAAACCCTGGAGAAGATGCTGATCTTTCCATGATATTTTCTGCAACTAGGTAATGAATTTAAGTGCTCTAAGACTGGAATCTAAAGTTTTCCAATTCCAGCAGGTAAGCTGTTTCTACAAAAATTGATCTTTAAGCTACATGGCTAAAAGCAGTTCCCATCAGGGAAAATACATAAATATGTGCAGGTAGCAGAAAAGCTGTATCAACAGAAATATACTACCCAAATCAAAGGAAGTAATACTATTCTGCCTTGTTCAGACTTCAGCATGCTTACTGTGTCCAGTTGATGTTTTTGGTGTTATATTTATTTGCAATCCACTTTTCTCTCTTAATCAAGACCCAAAGCAGGTCACAACCTTAAAAACTATGCAATTAAAACATACAAAATGTGAATATTAGAATAGAATTAAACTATAATAATAATAATACTATATTTATAACCTGCCCTATCTCCCCGAGGGAACTCAGGGAGGTTTCCAGCAATGTAACGAATTGGCAAACATTCAATGCCCAAACAAGCAAGTATTAAATAAACCAAATACAATAAGACAACCTAAAGGTTTGTCATTTGGAAGATGTAGATAACTAAGATACAAACCTATAGCTTCCTGTTACATGAAAGGAAATTCTTGCTTAATGTTAAGATGGCATGACCTGTCCAAAATAGAACAGACTACTTCAGAAAAAGGTGATGGACCCTCCTTTGGGGTGATGTGAAATCCATCTTTAAATATCTGAAGAGATGCTGTGTGTAAAATGGAGCAAGCTATTTTTCTGCACATTCAGATAAGACGATCCAAATGGAAGAGATCAAAGTGCTAAAAGGGAAAGTTTGACTAAATGTTAGGAAGAACTATTAGGAAGACATTAGTTGGAATCCTAAATGATTCACAGCAGCATTAATATAGGTAGAACTATGCTAGAGATGGTTATCTATCTAGATTTACTGTAGAGCTGCTACAGTCCCCTGACCAACCCAACAATGCCCATTCCCTGCCTGGAGAGAGGCAGGTAATCCGAGAAGCTTCTGGCTCTGCTCCTGTAGCCAAACACAAAGTAATTACATCATTCACTGGAGTCCTTTGGAGGCCTCACACTTCACCAGACTCAGACTCAGCAATGCAAGAAGTCCAGTAGAGAGTGGTTTTCTCTGGTGTGGGGGAAAAGAGGGAATACCAACCTAGGCACCACACTACCCCATTTCCAGACATAACAGATAGATATGTATTTCCCTAACAGGATGCCAGCCATTGTGTGACAGTGATACAAAGTGCCTAGAAAGGCTGTCTACTTTTCAGTAAAGGATTTTGAAACACAGGCTGATGAAAATAAAGCCACTTCCATCTTTAATATGGTGTTTTCAATTTTTCCTAAAGAAAAATAGCTTGTTACCTCGATCAGAATTGGGCAATACTTTTATTCAGAACACTAAGATGAAACAAAACTATGGGTTGGAATAAAATTAAGGAGTGGCACACACATTTAAAAGCTGGTGCATTGACCTCTCTCCTTCCATAGCCGTAAGATGGAAACTTCAGGCCCTCAAAGTGAAGGTGCATTCCCCCCCTCCCCCCGCACTTTCTGTGCAAGGCCCTGTACCCCAGAAAACTGAAAATTGCCTTTTTCAAAGCAGCTGATTCCTGACTTGGCATATAAGGGGCACAGAGTGACAGAGCAGTCTATTTTCCCATCACCTAATCATTTTGCTTTACAAGCTTGTGATATTTTAATGATCCTAGAAAGGTGCAATTAAGCTGTCTATTATTATTTTTACTTGAGGAGTATATATATTGCTGTTGTTGCTACTTCAATATCCCTGTTCTCTAGTATCACCATCTCCACTTGATGTCCTTGGATTGTAGAAGTGAGGGATCAGTGTGAATGAAGAAAGGGGAACAATTTATATCTATTTAGTATATATCTTCCAGTATCATTTGTAACTATATCTCAGTTTATGGAAAGCCATTGAAATCATTTCTTCTTTTTTAGTTGCTTTAGACAATCTGGCATGCTTTTCCATTAAATTTAGCCCAAGCCTACAAATCTAGCATGCTGACCTACTGTGAAAAACAAGGTCATGGGAAACCCATGGGTAGAAACCAGTGTCTAGGAATGCTCATATTGCTGTTGTTCTACATGGGAGCACTTTCAATGTTTGATGTGTGCCATCTGTGCCCAGGAGGAGGGGGGACACAAACTCTTCTCAGAAACAGATGGCTCTGCACATCCCAGCCTCTTCTATGTCCAACTGCTACAAATTAAAAGATATGTGTTGATTTAAAATGCAGCCATCAATTTTAACATCCTTACCTCCATGGATTTCAGCAGGGGACTCTTGGTTATTGATCTTTTACTGTATCCACATTTGATGGAAAGCGCACATTCCCCTTGGTGATATACAAGCGACATTTTAATGCCTGTCCGTGCAAGACCATGTTAGGAGAACAAAGTGGAACAGTGATCAGTCTTGCTAATGCTTCTAAATACAACAGCTGTATTTTTCTTTCTATTAAGCAGGAGGGAGGGAAACAGATAAGCATATCACTGGCATGTATTAATTAGCACAACACATATTTGCTAATACTATGTGCTAGTAGATCCTAAAGATTATGGGGAGACCACCTTTGGCAGTGCAGAGATCTCATTGTGAACTGTACATACACATGTATTGGCTGAAATTTGGAAGCACAATGGCTGTTTCTGGTCGCAGGAGAAAATCACATGTAATGCTAAAACAAGATTGGCAGGGAGATTGGCATGTGTCTTTTCTAAAATAAAGTCCATGTTTTACATATCCCTTGTTTAGCATCAAATGTATGTTTGTTTGTTTTTAAGCAATAGAAATAGAAGTACAAATTTGACATGGACCACACATTGCTCACCTGTTGTACTCATGGGTTATTTACTTTGAAAGATGTTACAAAAGGAAGTATTCTGCACTTCTTTACAAAACACCTTTGTACCAGGTGTGAAAGGGTTACATACAGCTACAAGCAATGTGCCTAGGAGCCTTACAACTGTCCCTGGGAACTAAGAAACATCTCAATGTAGTTTAAGTGGTGGTTAACTATATAACAATTCTCCAATGACGGAGCATGTAATGCGTAGTAACCAATGTGGTTGTGTTAAATCATAACAAGCATAATGCGTTCATACAACTTAAATCATAACAAGCATAATGCGTTTATTCAGCTTAGCAGATGATTCTATATGTTTAAAGGGGAACACTTCCCGGCGTGTACTCACACTTGAGAGTCCTAAAGAGGAAAGAACCTCCATGAAATAATAACAAAGTCCTAATGGTCAATCTCTTTCCTGAAATCGGGGGACAAAACAGTCCAAATCAAAGAGTGCCAACGAAGGACGTAAGCAATGTTCAGGGAAGATCCATACGGAGGGAATTCCTGGATCGACGATAAGGGGCATCCCAGCGCCGTATCGTTTTGCCGTCAAGCGGCTTCTTCTGGACCCAGGACTCAAATAGTGCAACACAGGGTCGCGGCAAATATAACAGCATTCATATAAGAGGCTAAGCGCCAATGGTCAGATCATGGACGATCCTTGACCTTTACTATAATTTTCTAATTCACTAGCATTAACCTCAACTAACACAGTTGTTAACGGATATTAGTCATGATGGCTAAATATCCCACCAGCATAAGAAGCAGAATGCTTATAACACTAGAAAAACTAGATGGTGCCGTTCAGATCTGTTCATATCCTGCTTCTGGGGATTCCCATATCTACTTGCCCACTGTGGAAATCAAAATGGTGGGCTAGGTCACTGCTTCTTAAACCGAGGGTCCCAATCCAAAATGAGATCCCCTGGGCTCAGTGTTGGGGTCATAAAAATTGACAGCAGTAAAAGGTTTCGGAATGCCACCCATTGGCACAAAATCTGTTAGCAAAAACATACAGTGTTTATGTGGATTCTGCAGAAAAATTTTCATCTGTACTCCAGAAGAAGAAAATCAGCCTATTTAGCAAGCCTTGCAAATGCTGATATCTTTCCAGTAAATGTTTGATTTTTATGTCTATTTTATATATCTACAGTATATATCTGGGGTCAGGAAAAAAAATTGATACAAAGGGGTCTCGAGTGGAAATGCTTAAGAAGCCCTGGCCTAGATAAACCAAGGCTCTTTTTCTGCTGCTTATTCTTCATTATTGTGGAGGATAGAGAACTGAGGAGTCTGTAGCTATAAGTGTCTCCCTCAGCTCATCTATCCAGGGTAACAGGTCCACACCATTCCCAAAGCCATAGTATGGTCTATATGAAAATGGGCTCCTGCATAGTTTCCATGGCATTCACACAATAGTTTTTTGATTTATGCTTTTGGTGGTGGGGGTATATATACCATCCTGTTAAACATCTAAGACTTTTAATGTAGTTGTTTCCTGAATCTGATTAGCATAGCTGAGTTATTACTCTTAAATTATAAACAGAATCACTGGCAGATCCTGCTTAACAACCCTAATGGATGTGATTATAATTTTGCTTCTAGTAGCTGGCACTGAACTTCCACTGCCTCATCAGTATAAAGGGACACTGTCAACCTGAAAAACAAATTGCATAGAAAATGAACTTGCCACTGTTGCCATTACAACCCTTCTTTAAAAGTGATGAGGAACAGGAGGAAAACGATTCTTCTTATTCCTATGAATAAGAGCAAGCAAAACTGAAAACAATACTTTCCAAGCCAGCAAATGAATTCAATGATAGAAATGGGGAAAGAGGTAAGGTTTTGCTGCTTTTTAGGAAAGAAGCAACAGGAAGATTACACTTAATACAACTTCTTTGAAGGACACCATCTTCCTTTAGCTTGAACCTCAGGGACACCATCTTCCTTTAAATGGTAGGCGAACATTATTTTGCCCCATGTAAAACAAATATACAATGAACCTCAGGGACATTCTATTATATTATTATTATAAAATAATACACAGGTATACAGTAGATCAAGATATTTTAAACCTTATGTCCTGGCCCAATGAGTCTCAGATGAGACCTGGTAAAGATTTTGCTCACTTCCAGAAAGAGAGATTTCATTGGCAAAAATGATTCATACTCGAAGGTCTTACATATTATGAAAGAATTGGAAATCATATCATTTATGAGCTATGTGCACATTTTTAAGGCTGGTTGGCTGCTCCCTGGACCTTTCCTATATGCTGTAAAGGCCAGGAAAAGTTACGAAAAAAGAGAATGGCAAGCCCCGCAGGAATATTCGTGTGTTGTTGAAGGCTTTCATGGCTGGAATCACTGGGTTACCGTGAGTTTTCCGGGCTGTATGGCCATGTTCCAAAAGCATTGTTTCCTGATGTTTTGCCTGCATCTATGGCAGGCATCCTCAGAGGTTGTGATGTCTGTTGGAAACTAGGCAATTGGGGTTTATATATCTGGAATGTTCAGGGTGAGAGAAAGAACTCTTGTCTGAGGCACGTGTGAATGTTGCAATTGGCTGCCTTGATTATCATTGAATAGCCTTTCATCTTCAGGGTCTGGTTGCTTACTGCCGGGGAGAATCCTTTGTTGGGAAGTGTTAGCTGGCCCTGATTGAGTCATGTCTGGAATTCCTGTTTTCTGAGTGGTGTTATTTTTTTACTGTCCTGATTTTAGAGTTTTTAAATACTGGTAGCCAGATTGTGTTTATTTTCATGGTTTCCTCTTTTCTGTTGAAATTCTCCACATGCTTGTGGCTTTCAATGGCTTATCTGTGTAGTCTGACATTGTAGTTGTTAGGGTGGTCCAGCATTTCTGCGTTCTTGAATAATATGCGGTGTCCAGGTTGGTTCATCAGGTGATCTGCTATGGCTGACTTCTCAGATTGAATTAGTCTGCAGTGCCTTTCATGTTCCTTGATTCATTTTTGGGCAATGATGCATTTGGCAGTCCCTAGCTAGATTTGTTCACAGCTGCATGGTATATGGTAGACTCCTGCAGTGGTGAGAGGACCCTTGTCCTTTGCTGAGGGTAGCATTTGTTGGATTTTCTGAGTGTGTTTGTGGGTCTATTCGTGTGGGCTTTCTTTTAAAGAAGAGACAGTGTGCCCTTGGTAGCCACTGGGGTTTAGTTCCAGGACCCCCTGTGGATATCAAAACCCCCTGTGGATATTCAGTCCCATTATATACAGTGCCATAGTAAAAAGGTGTCTCCTGTATGACATAATCAAAGTTTGTTTTTTGGAACTTAAAAAAAATGGCTATGAGTGGTTGAATCCATGGATATGGCAGGCCAACTTGGTGAACTTGTAATCCCTTAAGGCAAATGGAATCAATGAAATATACATTGGGCTGATAGTATACCGCCTCTTCATCCCCATTTTCACAGGATGTTCTTGGGTCACCAGACATTACAGATGAGAACTATTATTGTTCACAAATTAATCAATATTAGTCTGAAAGCCATGGACTGAATTGGGAAGATTGAATAGGCCTATTAATAAATGGAGTGGGGGTGAGGCTCTCATAAAAAGGATTGCCATAAGTCAAAGCACAATTAACAACACGACACTACCGATCCCTGTAATATAACAGTTGTCATCCTTATTTAACAGGAGCTACTATTTCCCAGGAATTGCAGCAAGGTAATGGTGATGTTACCAAGCACACATCTAGTGGTCTTAACATTGAGAATGGGATATAATTTAGTCTGTCTTTTTTCCCAAACAGCAATAAGGAACCATTTACACCTGTGAATGGGATTAGCTTTCTTGAAGCCTTTACTTGCTTCTCTCTATGGGCAAACAGCTTTTTCTTAACCAGTAAATCACTTTTGTTTTTTTCTTTCACAGTTTCAAATGTGATTTGGAATGGAAAAGGTACAACAGGAAGCTGATACAGCCTGACTTCATTTTCTTACATACTCTCTCCATCCAACTGCCACTGCTCTGCTGCCTCAAGAGAGTCTGCAGTAAAATGTGGAGTCCAAGTCTGCCATCTTCTGGGGGGAAACAACAAAGCCCAGGCGGGTCTGACAAAAATGCCTTTTGTCTCCTCCGTTCATTCCCGCCTCCCACCATCTGGTTCCTCTATTCTGTCTTAGAATATTTATGAGTAAGATGTCATCAAAATACACCACTAGTCTGGGCAAAGATTTGTAGGCCTGCTCCGGCACTCATGTCTCTTTTTAAAGTAAATCAATAAAATTACTGACATGTAAATAGAGGTTCAGGGCAGATTCATCTAAGCACCTAGCAAATATATGACAGATGTCTGCCCAAAATCACAGGGCAGAGGGTAAGATTAGAAATATGGAAAGGATCTATAATAACCAATTCATGTGTGAGACCTGATGATTGATGGGTCTTAAGTTTGAATTTTTGTCGGTGGCACAGTGGGTTAAACTATTGAGCTGCTGAACTTGCTGATCGAAAGGTCGCAGGTTCGAATCCGGGGAACAATATGAGCTTCTGCTGTTAGCCCCAGCTTCTGCCGACCTAGAAGTTCAAAAACATGAAAATGTGGGTATATCAATAGGTACCGCTCTGGTGGGAAGGTAACGGCGCTCCATGCAGTCATGCTGGCCACATGACCTTGGAGGTGTCTATGGACAATGCCTGCTCTTCGGCTTAGAAATGGAAATCAGCACCAACCCTGAGTTGGACATGACTGGACTTAATGTCAGGGGAAAACCTAAACCTTTATCTTGATCTTAACCTAAAGTGGGCACAACTAGAGAAGATAGTGATGAGAACATAATTTAAAAGCCTCTGGATCAGATCAAACATCTGTCTTATGGGGTATCCTGTTTGCCATTGTAGCCAACAGCTGGTTCTAAAAGCAAGAATGCTGTTGACCTACATCCAGCAGTTGGTACCTCAGGCCCTTTCTGTAGGGTTCCTCAAGTAGTCAAGCCATGATTTGATGACTGGGCCATTTCCTAATTTCTGCTGAGTTTTTCCCCCCTAATTCAAAATGCCTCTCCTAATGATTAGTTACTGGCAGCATACACTTTACACTGAAATATGCTGGCATTTTGGTCCCAATTTCTCTGTGTTTGGCATCAGCAGCTGCTGAAACTCAGCCTACTAGCGCTTGGCTGACATCAAATTCAGCTTTTCTGTTGAAATGGCCCAATCTCAACATGTGTGTTTCCATACTGTAGGTCAGAGTGGCTGAAGAGATCAAATGGTGGAAACAGTCCCAGCATGCTTCCAGAAAGATCCAGCCACTTGTCCTAGAGCAGCTGCCATTAATGCTGGGGGGAATGCAAATCTGAGCTTGCCCACATTGCATCTACTTGCATCCCTTGGCATTATTTCTATTCAATGCCCATGGAGCCTTAGCACTTTCTGGGAGAAGTTCTTTGCAAACATAGAAAACAGCGTTGTAGTTAGGCAATCCATGAATCCGCCATGCTCACTATTGTCTGCGATAGTTTGAGGAACTAGCAGCAGCTAGGCTGGAGGGAATTGTGCAGCATTATAGCAATTGGTTCACTACAACTCCTGGCTGCCTTAGCCAGGATAGGACAATTGGGAGTTGCAGATCATGAGCATCTAGAAGACTGCAAAATCTCCCTCTAGATGAGGTGGAATGGTAGTAAACTATTATATGTAAGAGAATGTAAGAATAACTACTTGGGTTTGTGAGATGTGATAGGAGTGGAATTTTGGTGGTGGGGAAGAAAAGGGGGAATATGGTAAAATTAATGCATCCTAGACCATTTTAGGGAGAAATCATTTGAATTTCTAAATCTGTTAGGTAGTCACCATCTATTTTATAGTATACTACAGTCGGCCTTCCATATCCACACATTCTGCATCAACCAACCACAGGGAAAAATCCAAAAAGTGAATGTTGTTTTTCCTGTAATATAAGGGACACCACTTTACTACACCATTGTATATTGTATATTATGGGACTTAAGCATCCACAGATTTCGGTAACAACATAGGGTCTTGGAACCACACTCCAGTGGATACTGAAAGCCCACTGTATATATTATAGTATATATCAATAGCAACTTGCCTCTCTTACACATAAGAGGTTTATGTACTTATGGAAAGGACAAATCATGTTTGCAGAGCTTCCTTAAAAACTAGGTCAGTGTGCTTGCCCAAGGGCGCCGTGCATGGAGAAGTAAAAAAAAAAAGCAAATCAAGCCTACTTCACAATTTAGTCTATTTATTAGGAGGAGGGAGAAACAAGGAAAGTTAAGTTCAGATATAGAATCAAGCATGGAATTAACTCAACTGAAACATGGCATTAGCAAAACAATAAGGTAGCAGGAAATGGAGGATAATTGATCAAACCAGGATAATTTGATAAAGATAGATTCACCAGAGGGAAGACCCCGAGACTCCTATATAGAAGAATTTAAAATTAACTCTTTGCTAGACAACTGCCACCCCCATTCCTCCCAAAGAAAAGGTATTTCTCTGGAAAATAGGAATTACCCAAGGGTGAAATTCAAGATATCCAGTCAGTGTTTGGGGTAACCTGGTCATGTGCCCTTCAAAAATTCCTTCCATGTTACATTAATAAGCAGATGAGCTGCAGTGGGACAGGAGTTGAAGGAAAAGAGCCAGTTTGAAATGAGTGCCTACAGGGCATGCCCCAAAGATATGTTTTAGTATAGGGACATGGGAATGGGCCTGTGACAGACCTTTAAAAAGCTCCACACTACCAATTGGCTTTCAGACAAAAATACTACTATGCCCAACCCGTAGTTATCATGGGAAAGCTTCAAGGCACTTTCAGATATGCTTTACCACTGAAATATGGTTGTTTCACATTTGGTGACACGTTTAAGAATTTTTACTTCCACTGAAATTGGAGAGATTTAAGTGCATGGTCAATTTTTTCCACCCATATGCCCCCTAAGTTTGTATGGATTTATACTTGCATACATTTTTTATATCTGCAGAAGGAATTGCTTTTAGGTAAGACCACAACATTACACTTGTACACAACTCACTTCTTCCTGAATTCAACTGAGCAGTTCATGAAGTCTTTAAGGCTTCATAAATTCTAAGGCTAGTTTAAGGCTTTCAGAATTATAAGATGAGGAGAGAGACACATGGCCCAACTCAGTGACTCACTCTCTACCCATTCATCTGTACAAAGAAAAAGCTCCTTGTAAGACAGGAATATTTCCCTCAGTTCCCCATGCCAAGCACCATTGCAACTCATTGTAGTTGCAGCCAAGAAGAAAGCCACCATTTAATAATAATAATAACAATAACAAAAAACCCAAAAAACTTTATTTATGCCCCGTCACCATCTCCCCAAAGGGGACTCAGGGTGACTAACATGAGGCCAAGCCCAAAATTACAGTACAACAAAATAAAATACAAACAAGCAAATAATATTGAAATAAAATATATGAAATAACAAAATATCAAATAAACAATTTCAAAGTAACATAATAGAGAAATAAAACACAGTGGGCAGGCCAAATGCACAGGATAAAATTGATAAAACCCTGGGTGGGATAAGTAAATGAAGAAGTATGTGTCTGAGGGGGAAGCTCAGAAGGGGCGAACAATGGGGTTGAGCCTTCATTAAGGGTGGAGGAAAGTGCATCATGAGGACAGAACTGTAGTTGGAACTGACATAACATGGGATATGTGTTCACTCACCAAAGGCATGCCAGAAGAGCCAGGTTTTTAGGTCTTTCTTAAAGGCTGCCAGGGCGGGGACTTGCCTAATCTCACTAGGTAGTGAGTTCCAAAGTCAAGGGGCTACAACGGAGAAGGCAAGTAAAAAGCAAGTAAATGCAGCCACTGCCACAAACCCCTGCAACCATGATTACAGGAGCAAGTAAGAGAACATAAACGATTTCTGCCTCAAAATGTGCCCTTCAATGATGTTTTGCTCGACAGGGGAAATAGCCGTGACCCCAAGGAATTTGAGGGATGAATTAAAGAAATCAATGCTGAAAAGCAAAGGAATAAGTGTCCCTTCTCCCAAGGCATATATCCAAACGCAGGGCAGAAACTTCCCTAGATGACGTTATTATATGCATCAACATATGTGTAGCTTGTTCCTTGTAGTAACACAGCTTGTGGGTGCATGTACTAGCCTATTTAATGAACTGCAGTTTTAAAGCAAGCCCAGGAACAATGTTTCATCATACTCTCTTCCAAATTCTAAATATTATCTTGTAAAAAAGAGATAGGAAACCTTAGGCCCAGATGCTGGATGTAGTCCAAAGGACTCCTCTACTTGCCTGCAAAGATTCATGATGGTCAGAGGGTTCTAGGAGTTGTGGTCCGAAAGGGTAACTTTCCCAAGCTCTGTCCTTTATAGCACCCTACTTATCCATACTGTGATATCTATTGGCTTGTCTTTTGTCAGAAAAAGATATCCTATGTCCCAGGTAACGTTCATGGATAAGAGCAGCTTGTATTTCTCCGAAGCATGTAGTACACCCATTTCCCCCTACTGTGGATGTACTCCCATACGCTGTAATTGCCTCTTTGGAACAAAACCTCTGACAAATCACTTCACAGCATCTGAGGTTCAGCTTTCCCATTTGTATAGCTGGCATAATAGTCTTTGAATAGATGCCATATAAACACAACATATTAGCACGATTAACCACCTCTCAAATTGCCTTCAGATATAGATAGCAAGCAAAGTAAGAGTGCCGTTTCGGATTGAGTGGAGCTCTGCCAGGCTGGTGGTTGGTATCTGCAATGTGGTTACTGGAAAGCAGCAAGCCTATCGGCAGCTGAATTATTAAACCTTAATCAAGTTACATCGAGTGGGCAACGGTTATTCAATAAAGCTTGAGTGATTCCAGCTTTACAGAAAATAAATCAGCCAGCCATTTTATGCACAAAACTGCCCTCAAAGAGGAAAGGATGCAGAAAAAATAGTGTAATTAATAGCATAGAATTAACGTTATCAAATGCCAAAAAGGGGAATTTGGGGAAAATGCATGAATAATATTTTTTTAAAGACTGAGGGCAAACATATGCTTGCTTTAGACAGTTAAGATTTAGCAACTGCGGAAGGCAGAATTCTGCAAACTTTCCCACTCAGATTAAGAAGGTTGTGACTGAACAAGAGTCAGAAGGAGGATGGGCAGACAATCCTAGCAGATGGACCATTTCCAGTTCAGCAAATAGAGACTTGATAGTGTATATTTTGAAGGCAAGACATCCCATGTTGTTCCCTAAACCTCTGAAATCTTGAAAAGCTATGGCTGGTCAGTACAGATAAGGACACATACCACAGTGGATTGCAGGGTGCTGACCAAAGGGTTTGCAGTTCGAATCTGGGAAGCAGGGTGAGCTCCCGTCTGTCAGCTCCAGCTTCTCATGTGAGAACATGAGAGAAGCCTCCCACAGGATGGTAAAACATCTGGGCGTCTCCTGGGCAATGTCCTTGTAAATGGCCAATTCTCTCACACCAGAAGCAACTTGCAGTTTCTCGTCACTCCTGACACACACACACAATCCCAAATCCTTGATTTTGGTCTCACATTTGCAATTAAGTCACCTGCTAAAGAATATGCTACTGTCTCTCAAAGTCCCTTATTCTACCACTAAAACAGGGCTAACAAGAGAGGATTGTTTTAAGAATTGTACAGCGTATGTGATTGATTTGAACACTCTGGCGAGAGCAGTATGCTTGCATTATCATCCTCACACTATGGTACACAACATGCCAAATTAAAATATTTTATTTCCTTTTGGGCTTAATTAATTCACTTTTCAGTACTTCCATTCACATTTCATGAAACTGTATAAATACTTTTAAACAAGCAAAAATTAATTTCACTGTGCTCAAAAGGGAAGCTTTGTTAGGGCAATGCAAGGGAAAAGAATCAGAGGTGAAAGGTACTGCAAGGGTCATCTAGTCTAACCATCTGTGCCATGGAGGAATACACAACTAAAGCAAATTTATTTATTTATTTGTCATGTTTCTATACCGCCCCTCTCAACCCGAAGGCAACTCGGGACGGTTTACACAGGCAGTCTCTGCCCTCAATACAACACAGCAACAAGTCGAACCCCCCCCCCCCCCAAAAAAACACATATAGTAACAATTTAACAATTAAAAACATACAAATTGCAGCCTCAGCGTCATGTTAAAATCAGTTTCCATCGCATCGTCGTCATTCCATATATCCAATTAAGCCTTATATTTCATCAACAAATGCCTGCTCAAATAGCCAGGTCTTGACTTTCTTGCGAAACGTCAGGAGGGAGGGGGCCAATCTGATGTCTTTAGGGAGGGTGTTCCAAAGCCGAGGAGCCACCACTGAAAAGGCCCTGTCTCTCATCCCCGCCAGTTGCGCCTGCGAAGAAGGCGGGACCGAGAGCAGGGCCTCTCCAGATGATCTTAAACATCTCGATGGTTCATAGGGAGAGATGCGTTCGGACAGGTAAGTAGGACCCGAACCGTTTAGGGCTTTAAAGGCTAAAGCCAGCACTTTGAATTGTGCCCGGTAGCAAACTGGCAGCCAGTGGAGCTGGCACAACAGAGGAGTTGTGCGCTCTCTGAATGCTGCTCCTGTTATCAACCTGGCTGCTGTCCGTTGGACTAGTTGCAGCTTCCAAACAGTCTTCAAAGGCAACCCCACGTAGAGAGCATTGCAGTAATCTATACGGGATGTAACCAGAAGCGTGGACCACCGTGGCCAAGTCAGACTTCTCAAGGTACGGGCGCAGCTGGCGCACAAAATTCTGAGAGATGATTATGCAACTTCTGTTTACAAACCTCCACAGAAAGAGAGTCCATAGCACCCCAAGCAAGTCTATTAGGATAACTTCTACAGCTAAAAAGTTAAGTTCTGGCATTTAGGCAGAATCTTTTTTCTTGGAATTTAAATTCATTGCTTTATGGTCTAATTTCTGCAGTAACAGAAAAAACTAGCTTGCACCATCTTCTAATCTAAATGGGGCGTCCTATGTTCCTAAAATATACTGCAAACAGAGTTTGCTTTCCATTCCTTTGTAATGTGTGATGAGACTGAATGGATTTCTTTTGACAGGAGAGACAACATGTCCATTGTGGTTACAGGAAATATACAGATTCCACATGGTTAAAAGCAATACAGTGGAGCTTTGGTATTCACTGTAATTTGATTCCAGGACCCGTGTGGATACAAAAATCTGTGGAGGCTCAAATCTAATTGCATACAATGGCACAGTAAAGCAATGTCCCTTATAGAAAGTAGAAAAATCAACATGTGCCTTTTGGATTTTTAAAAATAAATATTCTATGTAGATACAGTGAGTCAATGTTCTGCTTTTATATCTTGTGGCCATTTTGACCCATGTGAAAGCCACCCCAAGTCCCTTCGGTGAGATGGTGGTGGGGTATAAGAATAAAGTTATTATATTATTAAGTTACACTTACCTGTTCTTAGAAACAGCTTGAATGTCAGAAATGGCAAAATCCAGAAACTGTCTAAGGCAAGCATTTTCCAGAAACAAGGCAAGAAGGTAAATGGACAATGTCAGCAGCAATTCCGGGATGACGAATGTAGATATAGAATATAGATGGAAAGGCTGGATACTGGATAGTCAAGGGGAAAACAAGGAGGATTTTGTAGTAGTCTTATTTCACTTTCAGAAGGACAACAATGTTCTGTGTTGGGTTGAAAATGATGGTGATGAGGATTAAATCTGAGGTCAAGCAATGATTTTGTGACTACAAAATTAAAAAGGAGTTGGGAGGCAATTCATTTTTGAACTGAGTGCTACAGGTACTGAATTGGCCCTATGCCGATCTGCTAATTCAGTGTTTTTCAACCTTTTTTGAGCCGCAGCACATTTTTTACATTTACAAAATCCTGGGGCACACCACCAACCAAAATGACACAAAATGACACTCTAACACAGTAATACATATAGTTAATATGTTTTTAAATGTATTTATACACTCAGTGTGAAACCTGGATTTGTTTTGATGAACACAACATAGATATCCTGGCAGTAATAGCAGAAAGACAAACACGAAGGTCTTGCTCAACAGCTGTCAGTCTCTCTCTGTGTTTAGTGTTTATCGCAGTCAAGCTAGAGAATCTCAACTCACACAGATATGTGGTTAAACATGAACAATGTCAAAATAGACCAACAGAAAATACTGGAAGGGTTTGGTGGGCATTAACCTTGGGTTTTGGAGTTGTAGTTCACCGACATCCAGAGAGCACTGTGGACTCAAACAATGTTATGTTGTTTTTTTTCTATCCAGAATCACAATGTTGGAAGGAGGTTCACCACTTTAAGGTCTCTAAAAGAGGCATGGGAAAACTTCGGCCCTCTGGGTGCTTTGGACTTCAACTCCCACCATTCCTAATAGCCTAAGGCCCTTTCCTGCTTAAGTGGCTGGGGGGGGGGGGGAGGAAAAGGGCCTGAGGCTGCTAGAAAGGGTGGGCATTGGAACCAAAACACCTGGAAGGTCTAAGTTTGCCCATGCCAGCTTTCGACAGAGACCTCTTCCTCCCTCTTCCCCTTCACACCCTTTCTTCCCCCTCCTGCCGAACACTTACTTTTTCTTCTCCACTCGGGCTCCCTTCTTCAGAAGGGGAGGGGGAGGGAGGAAGGCATGACACATGTGGGTGCTACTGCACAGACTCGCCCAACGTCTTCCTCCCTCCCCCCTCCCTTCCTGTATGCTCACACTGCCCCCTCGGATCAAAATGGTGGCAGCGTGAGCAAAGCGAGGCAAAGCGAGCAGAGCGAGGCTGGGAAGAAGGGAGCCCAAGTGGAGAAGAAAAAGTGTTTGGCAGGAGGGGGAAGAAAGGGTATTGGAGGTTCCAATTTCCCATGGCACACCTGATGATTGCTCACGGCACACTAGTGTGCCACGGCACACTGGTTGGGAAACACTGTTTGCTAATTTGTCCAGATTATTAGCAATTTCAAAACTTTTTGTGGAGCTCTGCATATAGAAGCAATTTTATATGGAATTTCCATTAAAATGAGTGGGATTAGTTTCTGCTAAGGGTGTGTTAAACTGGAGTGCAAACTCCCAAACAACATATTTGGCTATCCTAATTTCATCACTCTTTATTGCAAGGGTGGCATAATATGACTCATAAGATATATGGTCTCCCTGGGAGCCACTGCTGCTCTAAGGTTTTTCTTTGACTTAATAGAAGTCTTTATGTACATTTTAGGAGTTGGAGGGCATTTCTACCCTGGGAGTGACTTCTATTTTATTTTTACTTTCGGTAATATATATCTGTCTTTATCCCAGCATGGAAGCCCCTTCTCGTTTTGAAAAACCTGCTTTGGAGGGAACAAGAGGGATGTGGGAAAATTGTCACTGGTGCATCTTAGAGCATACGAAGGACCTTTTAAAGTAAAAAATAAGAAAATTTAAAGGATGTTAAGAGAAGTTGTGCCCTCAAAGTCCCTAGACAAGGCAACTGCATCCTGTGGACTGCTGGACATTGCTGATCCCTGCTAGGTTAGAGGTGAAGCATGTGTGCCTTTTCCTATTTTGGACTGCAGCTCCCATCAGCTCTAGCTAGTACAGACAACCGCGGAGAATAATAGAAGCAGCAGTGCACACTGTCCTGAGAGCCACATTTCCCACCCCTGCACTATGTAACACCATAAATGAGTATTTGGGAATATGAATAAAATCAGAAGTCAGAAGGACAAGGAAAAGAGAACCACATCTATATGTACCATAAATATCCAAGGAGGAAAAAGAGGGAAAAGCTTAAACACAAAATAAGCTATTTGAAAGTATTGAAAGAAAGCATTGCTAAATTTAATTTCCAGCCAAACAAAGAATACAGAGTGCTCCTATTTCGTAGCAGCCTGGAGGGAAAAATAATTTATTCAGAAAAGAAACCATGAAATGTAGGTTTTTTTTAAACCAAACTGAAACACTTAATATTTCATAAGCAATGCAGTGACATTGTTGCTACAGGAACAGGTTGCTATTAGCAACCTTTTTGATACATCCAAACCTCTCGCAGAACCTTCCACTTCTTGTGAAATCCCGTACCAAGTGACAAAACAGTCTCTTTTCCATTAGAAGATGGGAACTAATGCTTCCAAAATTCATTTCCACCCTTTAACTTAAAACCAGGTTCATAGAAGGCAATTTTGTGGTGAGCTCTGACACACAGCATCACAATTGCTCTATTTTAAAAGATCTGCTTCAGTGAAGAGGAAAACTCTCACATATCGTGCTGCTGGGCCCAACACCTATCAGAGTGTGCTGAGGCTGGAAGCCAACTATTCGCCACATTCATGCTTTCGGTTTCCTAATTTCAGAGCAGGGAGATAAAATGTTGCTTCAGTAGTTGCTGCTCTTTCCTTTTACAGGTCTTTGGATTAGGTTGGGCTAACCTCTCCAGGAATGTAAAAAAGATGGGGGCTTGCTTGACATTAGGAACTTATTTCAGGCATTTAACCAGGAAGAAGTTAAATATTTCGCTTCTGAAGGAATTAAAAGTTCCACTTAAAACTTGGGGACAAAAACAACAAAAGCATTTATAACATATTGAGAAGACGGGAAAATTTCTTTCAGCATGTAAATGGCTGCTGCAGCTCTTTAGGATTATTTATTTGCTATTGTAGAAAGCTGGTCCCGAATCCTTCCCAGGCCATCTAGCATAGTATCCAATGTTTGTTTGTTCAACTCTACTGTTAAAGTAGAAGCCAAGAAGTCATTCCCACACAGGGCAGCATCTTCCTTAATCTGAAAGAGAACAGGGAGATTTCAAATATCCCAAAGAAACCTCAGTTTACTCTCATCCTATCTCAAATCTTTTATAAGTTAAGCATCACTTATCTGGAGCCCCCGGTGGCGAAGTGGGTTAAACCCTTGTGCCAGCAGGACTGAAGACTGACAGGTCAGAGGTTCAAATCCAGGGAGAGTGCGGATGAGCTCCCTCTGTCAGCTCTAGCTCCCCATGCGGGGACATGAGAGAAGCCTCACACAAGGATGGTAAAACATCAAAACATCCAGGTGTCCCCTGAACAATGCCCTTGCAGACGGCCAATTCTCTCACACCAGAAGCAACTTGCAGTTTCTCAAGTCGCTCCTGACACACAAAAAAACTTTGCTTCATGCGCAAAATAATTAACAATCTTGTATAAAATTATATCCAGGCTATATATATAAAAGAGTATATGAAAGATAGATTAATTTTGAGTTTAGACCTGGGTCTCATTTTCAAAACATCTTATTATGTACATATATACAAATATAAGAACTCCCAACACCTCAAAAAATCTAAAATTCTTCCTGTCCAAAACATTTCAGATAAGGCATACTCAGCCTATACTAGGTAAAAAAAATGTAAGATCGCATGACTTCTCTTTCATGGGTGGAATCAACTTGTCATGAGAGTTGCTCATCTTAAAATGACTTTCCAAATTGTGGCAAAAGGAAGGGGAGTAGGTCAATCTACAGGTTTTCATCCTGTATCTACCATCCATGTAGCTCTACAGAGAAAAATGTAGAATGAAGTAGAGCAGAAGTGTACTCTGCTCTACTGAAGCCCTTTGAAAAACAGGAGGCTTAGAGAGAATGGCCTTGGGATTCAACAAAGGAAATACCAAGCCCAATGCATTTTCTGACACAGAAAAGGAACAAAATGGTTGTCTGAGAATACTTGAAGAACTAGCAATACCTTCAGCTGTAGCAGACAAGTAGGGACAGCCATTCTGCTGATACTGTCCGAGGAGGTCTTGATGTCCACTCTCCAATCCATATCCACAAGACGGGGCAAAGAAACTGAAAATAAAATGGAAAGCCCATAAAATTAACAAACAATGGCCTTTCAGATGAATCCATTGGTCCACCATTGTTCCTGAATGATAAACCACCATTAAAATGTTCCATAAGTCTTTATAGAGGTATCTTAATTAAAAACCCAGATCCACTCTTCAAATTTGTAAAGCTCTTCATTGTACAAAATGTTTGTCTAAGTAGAATACTGCAGAGTTC
This sequence comes from Anolis apletophallus, assembly GCA_030556195.1. Lineage (NCBI taxonomy): Eukaryota > Metazoa > Chordata > Lepidosauria > Squamata > Anolidae > Anolis > Anolis apletophallus. The sequence goes on along the minus strand of JARBWK010000002.1, from coordinate 65,418,087 downwards.
ACATGCTCAATGGAAAACGGCAACATTTACACAAACTCATTCCATATCAGCATGAAATGAGCTGCAATTCATACAGGTAGAGAGGTCGGGTAATGGGTGTCCTGCAACTGGCAGACTTTCTTACTACTGCAGTGGTTCTCTACCTGTGGGATCCCAGGTGTTTTGGCCTACAATTCCTAGAAATCCCAGCCAGTTTACCAACTGTTAGGATTTCTGGGAGTTGAAGGCCAAAACAGCAGTGGTTGAGAACCACTATACTACTGGCTTTGCTTGCAGGACTTATGGAAGTTCGAATCCAACAAAATATGGGCACTTTGGTCCTCCTTAATGGTAACCGAACACTGTGACCAAAATGTAGATTTTGAATGCAAAAAGGTGTCAGCTATAATCCTGTAAGCATAGTGGAGTTTATGAACCATATTTCTTTTTCTTTTTCTTATTCCAAGCACTTCTTGTTGTTAAAAAAGACCTTTCCAAGACACAAAATGACGGCTGCAGTTGGGGGGTTTAAGGCAAAACATGAGAAATAACACACATCCTGATTTTTCTATATATTTTTTTAATCTGTACTTTTAAAATAATCTGTAAAATACTGTGACCATTCGGTGTAATGGCTTGAGTGGTGGACTAGGGTTCCGAGGTTCACAGTTCAAATTTCTGCTCAGCCCTGAAAACCTACCAAGGGACCTTGAACATATCAAACTCTCTCAGACAAAGGCAAGGAAAGTCCACTCTGAAAAAAAATCTAGCCAAGAAAACTCTATAATTGGGTCATTATAAATTGAAACAAAAGCTTGTCCCTTTACAAGAGAAAAGGCAGGATAGAAAAAATAAAAGTAATTAATAAGCGTCAGTAGCACATAATGGGAAAGACCACAACACCAGAAATACATGTGAGTGGGAGATTATACTGGGACAGATGGAAAATAATATGAATCTGAGTAAGGCAGGTTCACAGGCCCAGCCTCCAGTTAAAGCAGAGGGGGAAATTATGTAGTCTATCAAACAGTGTTTGATTGCTACTCGCAGCATTCTTCACCACTAACAAGGGCTGCCAGGAGCTGATGATGTTCAACATCTGTATTTACTTCTGTCAAAATAGAGAAACCAAAGAAGTTAAGCTGGTCTAAAAGAAAGTTCCAGCCATTTTATCAATGGTGAAAAAAGGACAGACAAGCCTCCACTTCCAAAGGAAAAATTAAAGTCTGGTTTGCCCCATTACAACAATAGGAAATAAACTCTTCTTCCGTGAGCAATAATAAGAGATAGGCCTTAAACCTGGAAATTCACCATCTAAGGGTTGCAGAAGAACACCATTGCTTAGAACAAAGCAACACTTTCTTCAAGTTTTGGCATCCCCCAAAAAACAGGGTTTTTTTCTTTTTTTTACTGTCTGTTAAACTGTGAATAAGAAACCAAAATGGCAAACAAAATTAGTTTAACTTTAATGTCTTGGTATTGCTTCCTAGTACTCCAGCTCCAGAGGATTTTAAAAAGCCCCCATCACAAGGTCATCTGTGCAATACAAATTGGATGCACAAATCCTTTTTAAGCCTCTCTTCCTACCCATCGGAGTAAAAACGTTCTTCCCAGCATACCAAAGTCTATATCCAGTAGCAGCTCTGCACTTGAACAAAACAATAAATCAACAAATCAAAGCAATAAATCCCAGGAGGAAGCACTATAAATGCACTATCAGAGAACCTTTTCAAAATAAGAGAACACAATATAACTTTATTATTCTCCTTAAAAAGATTCTATCCTTCATCCAGCCTACTTGAACTGATTTGTAACCTAGTTTACATGTTAACATTTTTCTAGCATCCTATCTATCAACTCTTCCTATTCTACTGCATTTTTTTTAATCTGAGAGAGATAAAGATGTCAGGATCTGAAAACCAGCCAATGGAAAGACCATGGCTGTGATTCTGGAGCCCCCTAAGAGGGAAGCTGATGTAGCATACGTGCCTGGTATATCAACCTTCTGTGCCTAATCTGTTTGTTGGAGCTCCAGGGCTTTACTTCCACTTGATGGATGACTCCCAGAGATCGGTCTGACCTTCTTTGTATCAGACCAGAACTAATGAATTCAAATTGCAAAAAGCAGCAATTCTGGTAATGCTGAGGAAGCAAAAACCCAGATATGCCTCCAGGTTGGGATCCTAAGTGTACTTGCTAGAAATTAAGCCCCATTAAGCTCAGTGGAACTTGCTTCCAAACGTACATACAGAGATAGAATCAAACATGGACACGCAAATGTTTGTCTTAGATTTAACAAGATAGACTCTTGTGTCAACTTACAATCTAATGCATTTTTATGGCATAAACTTTCAAAGACCAGGACACAGAAGCTTACAACATAATAAATGGGGCAATGGGTAGATAATTACTCAAGGTCTGGAATCACTACTAACTCCTCATTCTGCCCTCAATATCTGTGGGGGATTGCTTCCAGGCCCTCCTTCAGATAACAAAATGTACGGATGATCTAGTCCCTTATTATAAAATGGTGCTGACATAACCATGGAAACTTCAGCATCTTTGGGAAGGCCATTGCTCAAGGTTTGCATGAGCTCCTGGGTTATTTTAATTTTAAAACATATTTGGTTGGTTAAATTGCAGATTTAGAGTCCATGGATATGGACTATATATTCAAAATATATTAAACATAATTAACAAACTTCAGGAAATAAAGCCCAGCTACTCATTGGAGGGAAGGATGGTAGAGGCAATGATGGAGTACTTTGGCCACATCATGAGAGGAAAGGAAAGCTTAGAGAAGACAATTATGCTGGGGAAAATGGAAGGAAAAAGGAAGAGGGGCCGACCAAGTGCAAGATGGATGGATGGTATCCTTGAAGTGACTGGCTTGACTCTGAAGGAGCTGGGGGAGGTGACGGCTGACAGGGAGCTCTGGCGTGGGATGGTCCAGGAGGTCACGAAGAGTCAGAAGCGACTGAACGAATGAATAACAACAAACAAGCTAGAACGTATTTAATATGTTAAATATTTAAAACTATGTGACTCAGCATTTCATGGCTATTAGTGAGGCCTAGAGGCTTTGATGAATAGCCAAGGTGTCAACCAGAGAGCATTCCACAATAAGGTGGGCAGAAGCAGGCATATATGGAGAGGCAGTCCCTCACTTATTGAGCTACTAAAAAAATCAGAAGGCCTACATCCTCTTTATATACCAGATTCCATCTGATTGTGTAATGTTAGCAGGGTCAGCTCAGGTTAGTACTTAAATGGGAGACCATAAATGAATACCAGATTCTGTAGATGCTATATCAGAAGAAGGAACTGGCACAATCACCTCTGAGTACACCTTGGCTGAGAAAACTCAATGGCAGACAATTTGAAAGGATATGTATGTACATGTACAAGAAATTTAGGGATTTAAATGTCATCACCAGCACTTGGAATTCAGACTGTAAGCGTATTGGTCTTGATGCTACTCTTCCAAACCGTTGCCCACCCCTCTGCTGCAGGGTGATTTTCTTCTGGCTCTCTTTATACAGGCAGAATTATATCATCATTTTATTAATAATTATTTACTTTATTTTGTATCACCTTTCTACCCATGTAGGAACTGTCAAGGTGATTTTACTTTTTGAGCTATTCCATTTTCTGATTTTTTTGCTTTTGCAACTCACTGAGAAAACCATGTCCCAAGATGACACTAGATCAGTAACAGATTCCATGCCACTTCCAACAATTTGCTTTTCCCCCTCTGTCAGTATTGTACAAACAAGACCTAATAGAGCCAAAGCTCAAGCAGCAAGAGTTTATGCCATGTGGTATTTGATTAGAAGACAACCACATACTGGCAGAAGATGCCACTTTATTTTCTCTGCCAGACTTAGACACCAGTGCTTGCATCCAAATTTTTGCACACACCATATGTGCCAGCCGGAACAGCCAAAACCACCACAGGGAAGCAGATCAAAATATTATTATCTTTGACAACCAACTCTGAGACTTAGTACTACATAACCACTCATAAAATATCTACAGTATAATATGAGTCCAAGATCATTTTCCCCTACTGAAACATAGAACTAAACCATATGCTGCGTTATATCTCTGAGCCCTAACTTTTTTCATATTACAAAAAGAAGGTTCATGAGCCTGATCCAGATCACAACCATTGCACTTGGAGATGAATTGATATATTAGTATTAAAGGAGAGAAAGAGGAATGTAGGAAGATCACCCCCTCCCCCGCCAATATCTGCAGGGGTTACATTACAGCAATTTCCTGAAATTGCAAACAGAACTGAGCATGATAAAATTACTTAAATTACTGTTTCCAGCATACCATAAAGTTGCCCTGGAATATCCAGAAATTCCTAGAAAGGTATTCTCTTTAGACATTTTCTAGGTGCTCCAAGGGGGCTCTATAGTAACTTTCAGAGGAAGTATATCATGGAATTGTTTGGAGGACCTAGTAAATTTCGAAAGAGACAATTTTTATGGGTAAGTAAAATCAATGGGTTGCAGGATTACATATTATGATATAATATAATGTAATGGCTTATATATCTTATAGAAAGATAAATATTGATTGATATCTTAATGCTATATATGCTAATCTTAGGAAGAAGGAAATATATGTGCTTGACAAGAAATAATTAAACAGGGGATGCAAAGAAGTAAACTGTTTGGTTGTTATGGAGAGAAGCTGGAAGTCTATCAGCAAACCTAGCCATTAATGCCAATAGTGATGACTTCTGGGAGTTGTACATGAGCCACATCATTCCATCCCTTGATGCAGAATGACCTTAATTAAAAAGAAGAAAGTCAAACTAGCAAAATTAACAAAACTAAGAAGATATGAAATGAGAACCTCTCAAAAAAGAAGGCGCCAATCAGACTATTATAAGAACCCTATATCGGTTCCATTTAGTTTCTAACATATGGCAATTGCATACCAAGATTTGTCCAGGATGAATTTGCCACTGCTTTCCTCTAAGGCTGCGAGACTGTATCTTGCTCAAAATCACCATTGTAAGCAGGGATTCAAACATATTGTATAAATAAGGCTTTGCTAAGTTGTACTCAAGCATATGAACCATGGGTCCAGATGAGTAGTTCCTTGCTCTATTGTGTTCTCTCTCTGTGTGTGTTGGCTGTCATCTAGGGCCGGAGGTTGAGCACAGCGGTGAAAACAACAGCTGCTAAAGATCTTATTAACCGAACGTTACAGGTTCGAGACCCTGGGCTGGTTTGGGCAGCCAGCTGTCAGCCCTGCCTCTGCTTACCTAAGGAGTCGAAAACAGCCTAGCGGTGAGTAGAGAAATTAGGGACCGCTTTACGGGGGAGGTATTTTATAATGCCAATAAATAAGGACGACCGATTGCCGGAAAAGGTGGAAGGTCCTAACGGGCTTGCAAGCTTTTCTGGGAAGATGTTTGGTAGAACATTTAAAAATTTAAACCCCACCTCCTTTAGTAATAACAGTACTTATGGTACATTTTGAAATCCACACTACTTCCCATACAGAATTCCAGTAATTATTGTATCAGTAAAATCAATCAACAACATGGCAGATGAACAGCATTATCTCAATAATACAAAGTAGTCTCACTGTGGACTTTGGAACAAGGTAGGATTTGAAATAGGAACCTCCACATTCACACTCAGAACTTCAGCTGAAATACTACACTAACTTTTAATTAATGTTGAAGCTACAAAGCAAGACAACAAACAAAACTGCCAAAATTGTCCTTACACAAAAATGGGAACAAAACCATTCCTTCCTGACAAAACATTTTCGGCACTAAAGGCTCATCATGATAAAGTTTCTAGACTTCTCATTAAATGCACATGATCTGTATCAGTAGGTAAATATAAATTTAGATATGTGAATAAACTGTGAGAGTCCCATGTAGGTCATTATGTGGGAAAAGTGTGGAATAATTGTTCTTTTTCATGGGTGTAGAATTTTGAGAGACTATAACCATCAGACAGAGAATATAAAGTCTTTAGGTAAGATAATGTAGACTGTATGTAGCTAATGTTTTCTGAAGCTTTGAATGTAGTAGCAATGTTTTCTTTTATTCTAGAAAAAGTACTCTAACTTTATTTTCGTTTGTTAGTTTGTTTGTACATTTATATCAATTTTGTATTAATTTGTTTAAATAAAAAATTGTATGTAAAAAAGAAAAGAAAGACATCTTGTGCTAATGTGACACCAATATTGTTTTTGCACATAATCAGACATCATCATCTAAAACTGTGATTTGGATGTCAGAGGTAGGAAATCCTCTCTCCCACCTCCATATGGAAGAGTGATATGCTTACCATAAATTCATGTTACTGGCATATTATTAAATATACACACATAGCAAGAAATCACGAGTAAAACAAGCAGAAGTCAACATTTCACACAATCAACAGGAGAAAGAAATGATTTTTGTGTGGGACATTTCCCTCATATAAACCACTGAATAAATTAGTAAGGGGTGTTGAAAAAGTATGACAATATTTATTAGATGTCATGGTAACCAATTTAGAAAACGCAAGTTATTCTAATATATGACCTCTTACTTTGACTACTTTGGGCTTCATTTCTCCAGGCAGAGCTAAAAAGAGAAGTGAAAACACACATTATCATAATGTATCCTGAAACATAGAATAGCAGTAGAAACTAGAAGGGTGTCAAGCAAATCCTTTTTACATAGTAAATTATTTTGTAGGCATGAAGCCAGAAAAATCTAATCCAAAGGGAATACTCAAAGTTATCATCTCATGCTAGTTATTCCACGTCTACAGTTAGATGGGGATTATAAACAATTCAGAAATATTAATAAGATTATGAACAATTCTGCAAGCGTTAAAAAAGAACAGTGTATTTGTAAACTTCACCAATATAAGACTGGCTCCTGCTTTGTGTGGGCTACATCTCCCAGGCTCCCTCAGTCAATAGTCCTAACCCAATTCATGCCTAGGTGTATTCCAGGAAGCCCAGTGAGTATGCTGCAGCTCTTCTGGGAAATTGCCCATATCTCAACTACCAACACAAACCTGACACTTACATATTTTCCAGGATTATCTTGGTCAAGAGGTTTTTAAGGTTCTGGTGAAATCCTTCAGGAAAAAGAGAAAGAATTTCTTCAGGAGACATCAGACCATGGTAAACTGTGTATCTTGTAAGGTTGTGCAAGGAATGAATTAACTGTAAGGAGCAACAAAGATAAAGCACTCTATTATTTTCCAATATGAGCTCAACAAAATGTTCTAGCCTTTTACCACCCTTACCAGGTAAAGCCACATGCATGCCCGCTTTTATGAGTCATGAATGTCTGTCCAGCTTCCCATTTGGCCCCTGTTTTCAAACCATGAAGAATCCCATGGGTATCTAGTTAGAATTAGATCCCACTAAATTCAATGAGACTTATTTGCAGGTAACTATTTGTAGAACTGCAATTCAAACCTAAAGCAATCACCAACTTCTTACCTGGTTTGCTTCATTTGGTACAACGGAGAGGTTGGAACAGATACTCTCAACCAGTTTATCTGAGCCAATGGCTGAATGAGAAAAACATTCCTGACACAACTGCCGAACAACATCCTTTGAAGAAGCCTAGCAAAGGGAAACAAATAGTAATCCTTCAACAATCACAGGCTGTAATAACAGGCATTGTCTTAAATATACTTTCAAACAAAGTAGTGGAAAATAGATCCATAAAGTTGCCATTGGCCATGAAAGTTAAACATATCTCCATCTATAGATGCATTCTCTTGTTTTATATTGGATACACAGCAACGTGTAGCTGTCCCCTGCCACACGTTGCTGTGGCCCAGTCTGTGTATATAAGAACATAAGAACATAAGAAGAGCCATATGTGTTTTGCGTGTATATGTGTGTTTGCGCATATATATATACTGTATAATATATATGTGATTTTGTGCATGTGTTGTAATGTATTTTCATTTTTTGCTTTTTAAGTCTCTTCTGCTATGTTTTTCAGTGTTTATATGAGTGATGGTCACTAATTGGCCTGATAGGTGTATTGTGACCAAATTTGGTGTCAATTCGTCCAGTGGTTTTTGAGTTATGTTAATCCCACAAATGAACATTACATTTTTATTTATATAGACTAGCGTTGCTGTGGTCTTCAGAAAACAGAGGATTTGCAGACATGAAACAATCTGGACTAGGGAATTCCTCCCACCAAAGGTTTCCCACTGGCTAGTAGAAGACAGGCTTTTAAGGTGCAAGATTCTTCAAAGGGAATCCAGATAGGACATTGCAGCATCCACACTTGGCTCAAATAGATATAATTTCTTTTTCCCACTCTGGACCTTTCACATATCTATAAATGGATGCCTTTCACAGAATGGTAAAAGATCTGCGCAACATATGGGGAACATCCTTGCAGATTGCGTATTGTCTCACTCCAGACGTGACTTGTAGTATCTCTAGGTTTGGGAGGTATGAGGTCCCCATAAACGGACAGTATTGTCACACACCAGTACTGGGATGCACACCTTTGAACCCACCAACACGCAAAAAGGTCTTTAATAAGCAAACAGTTTATTAATAATTTCAAAAGCAATTGCCAAAAGATAAGCAATCAATAGAGTATAAAAGAAGTTCATACAGCAATCCAAAAGCAGGTAGATTTAGCCAACGAAAATCCAGGAAGGAGAACCAAATTGGTTCTTAATTCCAAAGTAAAGTCCACAGGAAAATAGTCCTTAAACCCAAGGAGGAAAACATCCAAATTCTCTTAAAAAGCAAGCTTGAGCAAATCCAAAATCCATTGACAGTAAAATAGGAATAATAATCACAATAATCAACTTGAACAGGAGTCTTGAGCATGGAAATACATACGAGATTAGGCCTTAAACTTACTAGACGTTGCACCCACTAAAGAACAGGGCTGCAGAGACCCTATATTTATTCAGAAAGACCTACACAAAATGCATTCCGATTCCCATGAGAACTATCCTTCAAATTCCTTTTTTCTCTCATCCTGACAGACCGTTTGACCTCCCTATCCAGGTGGCGGTCCTGGCAGATTCACCCTCTCCTATCAAAGGTTGCCTCCTCCAGTTTGCTCGTTAGCACATTCCTTTCATTTTCCCTACTCTGCAGACTCAAGCTGGTTCACATCAGACTGTCTCAAAATAATTCTACCTTGGGAACTAACAATCCCAGAGTCCTCCAATTCACTTTGGCCTGTTGACTTTTCTGTGCCCTCTTCTTCATTCACAAACCCCCTACATTAAAATCCAACATGGAAATCTCTGAAGAGTCCTGCTCTGAAGGGAACTGAACATAACCATAATAATCTTCTTGGGGCACCGAACAACCCGTCAGCTGGGCTCCTACAAGCATATATTTATTTTTATAGAATGTCTTTAGTAGTGTTTCTAAACTTTTTTAATGCCATGGCCCCTTAATACAGTTCATCACGTGGTGACACCCAACCATAGTACTATTTTCGTTGCTACTTCATAACTGTAATTTTGCTACTGTTCTGAATAGTAAGGTAAATATCTGATATGCAAAATGTATTTCTGTTGTTATAAACTGAACATAATTAAAGCATACTGATTTATCACAAAAACAATATGTTTGGGGGAGTATGGACAACAGATGGTGGGATTTTGAGTACCTTCAACTCATACAGCTCAGACTTCCACAGACCACTAAGACCCCCATGAATGACAGATCTGAACCAAACGTGGCACACAGAACCTCCATGACCAGCAGAAAATACTGGAGTAGTTTGGGTGGGAGGCATTCCCAGTAATAGGATCCTAGTGTTGCAAGAGACCTCCAAGGGCCATCCAGTCCAACCTCCTTCTGCCGTAAGTGAAAAGCACAATCAAAACACTCCTAACAGATGGCCATAGAGACTCTGCTTAGTAATATTAATAATAGTAATAGTAAAAGAGTCCTAGAGTAGGGAGACCTCCAAGGGCCATCCAGTCCGACCTCCTTCTGGCATAAGGGAAAAACACAATCAAAACACTCCTGATAGATGGCCTTTTAGACTCTCCTTAATAATCATCATCATAATAGAATACTTGGGTAGTCTGGTGGTATGGGAAATAAAGGCTTGAAGCTGCAAGCTTGAAGCTGCAAAGCTTTTCAGTGATATTCATGCTGGCCAAAACACTAAAAAAAAGCCTTTTTGAAACAGAGGCTGGGTGGCCATCTCTCAGGGGTGCTTTGAATGTGATTTTCCTGCTTCTTGACACAATGGGGTTGGACTTCCCGTCACCAGTCTCCCCCCTTTCTTTCTTTGTTCCTTCCCTTCCTCTTCCATTCTGCTCCCATCCCTGCCTCCTTCCCTTCTTTTCCTCTTGTTTTCCTTCCATTCATAGTCTTCTCTTCACCAATCTTTTCCTTCCTTTCTTCTCTCCCTTCCCTTTCTTTCCTTTCTTCATCCTTCTTTCCTTCTCCTTTTCCTTCCCATCATATTCTTCTCTTCCCTTCACCAGTCTCCCCCTTCCTTCCTCCCTCCCTTCTCTCCTTTCCCTCCCTCCCTCCCGTCCCACTCCCATCCATGCCTCCTTTCCCTTCCTTCCTCTTTCTTTCCTTCTACCTTTCCTTCCACTCATATTCTTCTCTTCACCAATCTTTTTTCCCTTTCTTTTCTCCTTTTCCTTTCTTTCCCTTCCTTCCTCCCTTCTTTCCAAGGCAGTTTGCAAGGGGTTTTAAAGGGATTTGGGGGGGGGGATGAATGGGTGGAAGGGGAGATGTGGATTCCAAGTGGGGGAGTTGCTGGTTTTCCCAGTTCGCATCCTCCCTTCTTCCAAGGAGGAGTGGGGAGGGGTGTGTGCAGCTGCCCCTGCAGCCAGGCTTGCCTTGCAATCCTCCAGTTTTGGGGGGAGGGTTGCCTGGTTGCCATTGGGGCCTCATGGAGCCGTCGTGGTGGCTCCAGCTGCTGTCGGGGCTTGCCTCGCCAGGCCTTCTTCCTTCCCTTTTTCCTTTCCTCAATCCCTCCCCCTCCCAAAAGAAAGAGGACTCTGCCCAGTGCCTTCCTGCATGGAAAGGGACTCCATGTCTAGGCTTCTCTTCCCTCACAACGGTTGGTGCATCAGTCTTCTCACATGCTGGGGAGGGAGGCTTTTGCACATGCTCTGTAAAGTTTTTTTTTTGGGGGGGGGAGTTTTAAGTTATTTCCCCTTCATTTTTAAAAGATTTTTGTTTGAAAGACATAGATTGGAGTTGTCTGTGTTTTGCTGCCAAATTTGGTGTCAATTTGCCCAGTCGTTTTTGAGTTATGTTAATCCCACAAACGAACATTACATTTTTATTTATATAGATTGGTAGGGTTACAGATGTGATTCACACATACATTATTTAATCTGGAACCCTATTTAAACTTACCTTATTAGGTCTCACTGAATAGAATGGGAAGTAATTACTTAGGCCAGGGCTGTCCAACTTCTACCAGCCCAGGGGCCTGAATTCCGGTCACTGATGACCTGGGGGGCCGTAGGGTCTGCCCCCGCCCCCGGCTCCACCCCCTCCCCGCCCTCTCCCCGGCCCCCTTATTTTTGTTTAATATTAAATATATTTAATTCCATCCTCCCCTCTCCCCTTATTTTTGTTTAATATTAAATATATTTAATTCCATCCTCCCCTCTCCCCTTATTTTAATGTATCCCATCTTCCCTTATTTCATCTTTAAATATATTTAATTTTATATTTAATACATGAGGGGACATGGGGGGAGGGAATGAGGAGCCCCCTGCTTCAGCCTACCTTTTCCAAACGCGCAGGATCCAGGAGTACCCAGACGACGAGAGAGGCGATGACCAACTGAGTCGAAGAAGGTCCTAATCGCGTCTGTGGGCCTCAGCGATCCAGTAGTAGAGTAGCCGAAGAGTATCGCGAGAATACGCAATCCACATGGGATTTCGCTGTCAACGCCGGCGTGATCTCGCGTTGACAGCTAAATCCCGTGTGGATTGCGTATTCTCGCGATACTTGCTCCAAACCCGGAAGTAGGTATTTTTTTAAAAAAATTATTATTTATTTTATTTTTCAATTTTTATTTTTTACTCTGGTTAGTACTAGTCTGAAGACTCTAAATGAAAACCAGGTGCTTTAGGCTAAATTTCAGAGGAAGACACTGGCAAAACTATCTCTGGCTGCATTCACATTGCCGTATATCCCAAGATCTGATCCCATATTATTTGCTTTGAACTGGATATTATGTGTCTTCACTGCCAGATAATCTGGGATAATCAGATAATCTGAGATCAGATCCTGGGATATAGGGAAGTGTAGATCCAGCCTCAGTTTATTCTTTGCCTAACTTGCACAACTATCTCTGGCCACTTCTACACTACCATATATAATTCAGATTATCTGCTCTGAATTGGATTATATGGCAGTATAGACTGATATAATGCAGTTAAAGTCGGATAATGGGGATCATCTGATATCTGGATTATATGACAGTGTAGATCCAGCCTCTGGGGGGTTTTTTTGCCTAATTTTTCCATAATTACCATTGAGAAAACACGATGTAACCGCCACCTGGAAAATAAGTCCACTTACATTATTCAAGTGGAAATCTAAAATATAATACAATCTCTACATAAATTTAAGGAAACCACGTGAAACCACATAGTTTTGACAACTTTTCTTAAGGAACAAAGAATTTTGTGTTACCCAGTGGATTTTAATCCAATCTCATATTTGGACTCGATTTCTGCCTTGCTTTTAAAATTATTTGATGCCACTTATTCAAAGGTACAAACTATGCATTTCAAAATGCTGCTTGTTTTTATTTCTCCCCTTTCCCATTCTTCACTCCTATTGTAGCATACCTTCTGGATTACAAATGTGTTACTGAAATTATCCCATACACACACACACATACACACATATAGATGTATGTGTACATCTCTGTAGAATAAATGCAGCTTGACTTCACCTTAACTGCCTTGGCTCAATGCTATGGAATTGTGGGAGGTGTAGTTTTGGCAGGGGAGGCAAAAAAACTTGTAAAACTACAACTCCCAAGACTTCATAGCATTGAACCATGGCACTTAAAGCGGTGTCAGGCTGCATTAATTCTACAGTGTAGGTGCACCATAAATCACCTCTTTCAAACAATATCAAACGAAAGCACAACCTGGGGATCACAACCAGATACAGTGAAGACATCTGCCCTTACTTTTGCTACTCTGCTGCTGAGTATGCAGTGTGGAACACATCTCACTATGCTAAAACAGTGGATGTGGCTCTTAATGAGACATGCCGCATTATCACAGGGTATCTGCGCCCTACACCACTGGAGAAATTACACTGTATAGCTGGCATTGCACCACCGGACATCCGTCGGAAGTAGCAACCAATAGTGAAAGGACCAAGGCAGTGACATCTCCAGCCTATCCTCTGTTTGGGCATCAGCCAGCACGCCAACGACTTAAATCAAGAAATAGTTTTCTAAGATCTACAGAGACACTTGCAGGAACACCTCAGTAAGCGAGAGCCCAAAAGTGGCAGGCTAAAAGCCAGAACCTCAATCTCCCTCCATGAACTAGCTATAACCCTTCACTCTGCCAGTCTCACAGACTCGTCTGGTGGGCAGAAGGGAGAGAGCCTTCTCCTCTGTGGCCCCCTGACTCTGGAATTCCTTGCCCGGAGAGATTAGGAAAGCCCCCACTCTGGAGACCTTTAAAAAACACCTGAAAACTTGGCTCTTCTGCGGTGCTTTCAGAGAGTAGTTATTTAATTTCTATCATTGCTCTCCTTCATGTCCCAGTTCTTGGAGTCCATCCCCCCTCCCCCCATAAAGGATGTTTTCCCTGTAAAGGATGCTATTTCGAGAATCCCACCCTAAGTTATAACATTTTATATATGTGCTTGCAGCCCGCCCTGTCTTTGTGATTTTAGATATCTAGTTGTATATTGTTTTTATTTATATTTATGTACCTTTTATTGTGTTCATTGCTGATGTTTTGATTTTATTTTATTGTAATTTGTATTTTGGGCTTGGCCTCGTGTGAGCCGCCCCGAGTGCCCATTTTGGAGATGGGGCAAGGTATAAATAAAGTTTATTAGTATTATTATTAATGGCTGATACCAAATGAGGGACTCCCTCCTGGGCACATAGAAAACTGAGCAACTTGGAAGGCGCTGAACAGACTGCGCTCTGACACCAGGAGATAATAATAATAATAATAATAATAAACTTTATTACTTATGAGTCGCCCTCCACGGGAAGTGCTCCGGGCGACTTACAGGTGACACATAGACAATACAGCAGAGACAACAGATAGAGTGGACAAGGGAAGAACAGGAGGGTTAGGGAGGGGGGAAGAAGGGAGGGAAGGTGTCAGGGCCGGTGTCCTCTAGAGCCCCGTCCTGCCATCAAATGGAGGCAGGAGGGGGTGGCCCGGAAGAAGCACCATGGGGACCAGGGGCCGTGGGTGCCCACATGGGGGCCTACGCCGGGGGTCCTGGTCCAGCTGCGAATTGTTCTTTAAGGCTCTCGGAGAAGTCCGGTGGAGCCCTTGGAGCTTCGACTGCTTATAGCAGGAGCTCCAGAATGTCCTGGTGGGAAACGCCTTCGGTGTCAAAGATGATGGTACATCCTTATCTTTTAGAAGTTTCTTCTGAGCAGATCTTGATGCTGGGTGCCTCTTCCGTACCTCCCCTCGGCCCGGTGGGCCAGCGCCAATCTTAAGAAATGGGGCCACAAAGTGGAGTTCATGACATGAGAGTGTGGAGAAGAGCAAACCACAGACCTACCTCTCCCACTGCGACCTGGCCACGGTGATCCAAGCCACGGTCATCTCGAGGCTCGACTACTGTAATGCGCTGTACATTGGCCTACCCTTGTCAGCAATCTGGAAACTTAAGCTGGTGCAGAACGCTGCAGCGCGCTTGCTCTCAGGAGCCTCAAAATCTGACAACGTGACCCCACTCTTGCGCGAACTGCACTGGCTTCCGATTGAATTCCGGGTTGCCTTTAAGGTGTTAGTTCTAACTTTCAAGGCTTTATATGGTTTGGGGCCAGTGTACCTGAGGGAGCGGCTTACCCCTTATGTACCCAGGAGATCACTGCGTTCAGAGGGGCTCAATCTTCTGGATGTGCCGGGCATTAGGGTTTATAGACTGGCCAGCACGCGGCAGAGGGCGTTTGTCGTAGCAGCGCCAACTTTGTGGAACTCTCTCCCCGAAGAGACACGAGCTATCCGGGACTTAATGCCGTTCCTCAGAGCTGTAAAGACATGGCTCTTTAGACAGGCATTTGCCGCCTAAACCAATGCTGCACCACCTACCATCTTGCTGCGTTGCTGCCAGTATGCTCCTATTGCTGCTGTAGTTCTGCTGTTTACATGTTTTAATTGGGGAGTTTAAATCTGTTTTATTGCATTTTATGTGTTTTATGTGTTTTAATCCTGTGAACCGCTCTGGGCGCCAGAGAGAGCGGTATAGTAAATTGAATAAATAAATAAATATTACAATGCAGCCTCAGCCCTGCCACATGCACCTTCTTATTGCAACACTAGAGGCACTCCAAGTGGCCAGCTACTGATCAAAGGACATTTAACAGAATGCCAAGTCTGCAAACTTTGTGTTTTGTTTCTTTCTTTGTTTTTAATTCAATACAGCTGCTTGGTTAGCTCCTGACATGATAAATAAATAAAATAAAACCTCTTTCAAACTCACACCTTTTGCCAAAACTCCTGTGTCCAGCCTAACTCCAAGTGGCCATTGGAAGATACATATTTTTCTTTACAAACCCTTTTATTTTTCTTTACATAGCACCCTGCAATTTAGAAAGGTCGGATTCTAGAAGTGATCCTTAAGGGCTTTTCAGTGCCATGGTTCAAAAGTCCTTTCCTCTGTTTAAAAGACAGCTAGGAGAATCTGCAACAAGAAGCCCCATGCAAAACACACTCCTTCACTTACTTTCAGCAAGATCTGGAGGGCTGCAAACAGCTCTGGATCCATGGCAGCCATGGCTCCCCTTTCTCACGTGACCAGCTGGCAGCCACTATCAGGAACTACAGCTTGCTGAATTCACGTGCTGAATTGCTGCTCTGCTTTGCATGCTGGGAAAGGTAGTTTTGCTGAGATCTGCTGGGAGAGGAAGCCTTTTGCTCAAGGATTCCAATGACTGTGCTTTGCAGATTGAATTACAGCATAGTTTATATACATATAGGAATCTTTTTTTTCCAATGCCTGTGCTTTGCAGATTAAATTACAGCATAGTTTATATACATATAGGAATCAATTTTTTTACAAAGCATAAGCAGCTGTCGCTTATGCTTTGTAAAAATATATTCCTAATATTGTAATAGCCTATAGATATATATATCTACTGTACTATATTACTACTACTACTACTACTACTATTTTTACCCTGCTTTATCTCTCCAAAAAGATTCCCAAAGTGGCTAACAATAAAAGCAATATAATATACCACATACATTAAAATAGAATTAAAAATAGAAGCATTAAAATACATAGTTAAAAGCAATTGAACCATTAAACAAATGTATTAAAATACATAAAACACAATACCTCCTGGTTTGGTCTTTAAAACTTTCTTTAAAATCCTGCCTGAATAAAAAGGTGTTTGTGTATACACACAAACACACACACACAATCTCATATCCCCTTCTGATCCCAAGAAAAAATATATATATATATATATATATATATATATATATATATATATATGAGCTTCTGCTGTCAGCCCCAGCTTCTGCTAACCTAGCAGTTCGAAAACATGCAAATGTGAGTAGATCAATAGGTACCGCTCCAGTGAGATGGTAACGGTGCTCCATGCAGTCATGCCGGCCACATGACCATGGGGGTGTCTACGGACAATGCCGGCTCTTCAGCTTAGAAATGGAGATGAGCACCAACCCCCAGAGTGGGACATGACTGGACTTTATGTCAGGGGAAAACCTATACCTTTACTACACGCACACGCGCGCACGCACACACACGAGTTTAAAGGTCACTCATTTTTTCATGTTATATAAACCGCACATCACTTACTGTATGATGCAAATACATCTTTTAAAAAATACCAGAGATGTTTTGGATTTGCATTTCCCCCTGCACCATCAAAAAGCAAACATTGAACCAGCAGAAAGCAAAGGTGTCACTGTTTCCGCCACAATGACTGTTGACAGTTTCTGAGGATTTATGATGTTTTGTAATTCCAGACAAGGGATGCCCAACCTGTATTTCAAAATACTGGTGGAAGGGGAAATTGTACAGGCAACATAGAAAAGGCAGAGTTCATTGTATTTTTCCCTTCACCAAGGAATGTAGGAAGTTGTCAAACATTAGTTCCTTGTCCATTCTTTTCTGACAGGAAAAATAAGGTTATACAGGCATTGCTAATATGTGGTGTTGTTGCAGATAACCATACTCCCACAAGGCAGGCTGCTCGTGCAGACGCAGTAGAAGGGAAAACAGACAACTTGATTTTATCAGAAAGCTCAGTTTACTTTGTTTCACAGCTGTGAGTCCGTCCCTCTGAACATCATGGTGCTCCCAGGGGGCGGCCCCTCCCCCCTTGTGAGGCACATATTTATACAAGCATCAGGGTTCAACTTATGGTTGCCCAAAATCTTATTATTGGTTAAAAGTTATGTCGCAGCTAGAATTGCAGCCTATCACAATGTAACACGGACTGTCCACGCTTCATTGTTGGAGATACAGTGTTTCTTTATCTCTTTACATTCCTGCACATGCTCAGTTTGACTCCCTTCTCTGTTCTGCTGTCTCTGGGCAGATTATTGCTAACTCTGCTATGCCTATGCCTGGGTAGCATTTTCTCCTGACGTTTCTTCTGCAACTCAATGAGTCTCCTTCAGTGTAGTGGTCTTAGTGACGCCATAGGGTCCCATTGATGTTGAGCACTGCCCCCCCCCCCCCCCCCAAGACATATTATTAACAATATTCAGCTAGGTCGCTGTGAGTTTTCCGAGCTGTATGGCTATGTTTCAGAAGCATTCTCTCCTGACGTTTTGCCCACATCAATGGCAGGCAAAGGATGTCTGCCATAGATGTGGCTGAAACATCAGGAAAGAATGGTTCTGGAACATAGCCATAAAGCCCAAAAAACTCACATCAACCCAGTGAATCCGGCCATGAAAGCCTTTGACAACACAATATTCAGCTGGAACTGCAGCAAAGAGAGCCACAGGGAACAGGAACCTGGAGCACAGCTGATTGACTATGCGGACGTTCGGAGCAGTGGAGGAACCCAAGCGCCCTGGGTACATTCTATCTTCCCCCTTTATTACAAACCAACCTTTTCAATAAACGTACACTTCTGTGTGTTGCCCTCATAATTGTGTTTTATAAATCTTTGGAGTTGTGAAGCCACTGATCAAGACTCAGGTAACCTTTCACCGGCACTCCTTGACCCAGGAATTCCCTCCAGAGATTTTCCTGATCATCACCTAACAACAATGGAATCAAGCACCAATCATCCCTAGAATTAATCCATCCATATTGATTCCCATAAAATCGTCTGTACAAGGGACAACAGGAATCAGAGTTTGTGTAGCCACATGGACACAAAAGGACATTAATCACCTGGCATTTCTTCCCTGATACCAAGAGGTACTGCCCCATCTTTCCAAGATGCTGTTTCCCCTTTCCCAGAACTGGATTCCATAATCCTATCACTTTGGGCAATACTTTGGTATGGACAACAGTGGACACAGGCACAGTGGGTGCCCGAGTCACCTTGATGGGTCATTCACAACACAAAAGACAAGCCCATAAGGAACCTGATGGCACTGGTTTGTTCGTCTCGGAGTAGAGACACTGTAATCTTTTCATAAAATAATGTATTCTTTTTTCCAGCTGGTCATTCTGCTTCCTGTCAGCCATTGGAGAGTAGGAATCTGAATTGGAAGTGGGAAATGCTCTGTGACTGGCTGATGGGCTCCGCAGTCCCGCCTCACAGTGGGAATCCTCCCAGCTAGACATTACGTCAATCCAGCTCCACCAATCAGCACGGAGCCAGCTCCAGCTGGGCATTAATGGAAAATACAAAAGACCAAACTATATAAAAATGTCTGTTTTACTTGTGAAAATCATGTCAGCTTCTTTGAGCGGCGTACTGCTGGCTGTCTTCCTTTCTGGCCCGACCGAATAAACTTCTCGGTGGCTTCTGCTTCAACTGGTGAGTCGTTCTTTGATTGGGGAACATTGGGCTTAGCTTTTCATCTCGCCAAGCATGGACACTCAATGGCTCGCGGCTGGGTCTCGCGATTCGCAGCTTGAGTCTTGATATTTGCAGTTCAGATCTCACTATCCGCAACTGCTTTACATTGCTTGATTTCACCATCTGCACTGACCGTTTAATGCAGTATCAAGCTATCTCCAAAATGTGGTGGCTAGACTAAGGTCAATAATCCAACACAAGCAAAGTCAGGAAAAAGTCCAAAATGAAGGCCTTAATACATGTCAGCACACTGTAGTATAAACTGTGGTCCCATCTGCATGGACCATTTAATGTAGTTTCAAACCAGTATTGAAGAAAATTGTCTCGTTGTACACATTATTACAGTCTGAGGCCACAAAGCATATTGATGAGCCTTTATCCGCCCTATTAGGTTCAATGGGGAGAGATTTCCATTGAACTTAGAGAACCTACTTTTGAGTAGACGTTACAGGACAGCTTGTTGCATTCTGCACCAATGGAATGAGGTTAGCAAAACCATCCATAACACCATAGAATCATAGAGTTGGAAGAGACCCCAAAGGTCATCCAATCCAACCCCCTGCCATTCTATTCTGCTTTCGTCAGGCTTCACTTGGAATATTGTGTCCAGTTCTGAATGGCACAGTTCAAAAGAGATATTGACAAGCTAAACCGTGTCCAGAGGAGGGGGGATAAAGTGATCAAAGGTCTGGAAACCATACCTTATGAGGAATGACTTGGGAAGCTGGGTCTGTTTAGCTTGGAGAAGAAAAGATTGAAAGGAGACATGATGGCTAAGTATAACTATTAGAAAGGCTGTCACATTGAGGAGGGGGTACACTTATTTTCTGCTTGTCTTAGACTAGGACATGTAGCAATGGATTCAAATTGCAGAAAAAGTGATTCCACCTAAACAAGATGGTAAGAGCTGATCTACAATGGAAAGAGTTATCTTAAAGTGTGCTAGACTCAACTGTTGGAAGTACTTTGATTTTGTATTTTTGCATGGCGGGGGTTGGACTGGATGGCCCTTGTGGTTTCTTCCAACTTTATGAGTCTATAAGGCATGACAGGGTCCATATGAATGACTATCTCACACAATAGTATGCCTTATACCAGGGGTGCCCACACTTTTTCATCATGCGAGCTACTATATGAACAATCAAGTTGAAACGATCACCTGTTGTGCATGTGAGCGCATGCGCACATGCGCGTGCGCTCCTACTGCAGCCTTCTGTCTACGCGGGGCTTCTTTCTTGCCTGCCCACGAACTCACCGCCGCGCGCACCTGGAAAGGGGATCCTCCTTGCCTGCGCGCGCTCTCTCTCTTAGTGTCTTCGTTGCCTTCCTCCTTCCTGCTGCGTGCTTTCGCGAAGCAGGGAGTCCCCATCCCATCCTGCTTCTTGCGTGCACAGCAGGCCCCTCCCACACATGCAGCAGGAGGGTATTTCTAGGTGCACCCGCCAGCGCTCCGGTCAGATATGGCTTCGGCGGCGGCTCGGAAGGCACAGGGCTGGGAAGAGGAGCCGCCTGGCTGCTGCCTGGGCTGGGAAACTCAACCGAGAGAGGGACCCACGTGAGGCAGGAGCCTCCCCACGGCAGCCTCCCCCCTCCCTCGAGGCTTCCTTACCTGGGCAGGAGAAGGAAGAGTGGAAGAGGTGCTTCCCCAAAGTGACAGATGCAGCGGGGGTGGGGCCTTCCTTCCTTCCTTTCTTCCGAGCGTGTCACTCAGAAAGGACGCCCAAGTGGACGGCTGGCAGGAAGGAGGACCCCTCCCACTGGTGGCAGTCCATGCCCACAGGAGAGAGAGGGGAGGTAGCTCTTCCTAGCCGGCTCTGAAGAGCCACCCCCCTCTCTCTCTCCCGTGGGCCCTCGCCTTTCTCCTTCGAGGGCGAGGGAAGGCGAGGCGGAGAAAGGCGGCGAGGGCACAAGCAGCAGCAGCAAGTGGAATCTCTATCCCCGCAGCCCCCTCCTCCTCGGGTTCAGCCCCAGGAACACGGCGGAGCCCTCCCTCCTCACCCCAACCAACGAAAGAAAACAGCCCCACACAGCTCGCTCGCCCAGGTCTCGGCTCGGAATGGGAGTCCCGAGGGCAGCAGCAGGGTTTGTGGCGGGGCTTGCTTGGCTTTGCCCCACTTTGCCCGGCCTCCTTCGCCTCTTTCTCTCTCTCTCTCTCTCCCTCTCTCCTTCCAGCGCCCACCTGCCTGCCTGCCAAAAGGATCCAAAAAAGTTCTCCAGTTTCTTTCTTCTCTCCTTGGCTCTCTCTCTCTCAAGAGGGCCGAAGATCACCTAGGTGCTCCCGATCACCGTAATGAGCACCCCTGCCTTATACAGTACTAGAGTTCCGAAGCAGAGAAGTCAATGAGGAGATTCTCTTCGTTCTTTGGGGGAGGCCCTCCTTTCAGCCCTTCCATTACCACAGGCCCGATTGATGGGAACGAGGGAGAGAGCCTTCTCCTCTGTGGCTCCCCGACTCTGGAATGCATTGCCCGGTGAGTTTAGGCAAGCTCCCACCCTATACACTTTTAAGAAGAACCTCAAAACTTGGCTGTTCCATTGCGCCTTTGAAGAGTGATATCACATCTCCATTTGTTGTTTCCCTCGTTATGTTTGTCCCCATATCGCACTACCTCCTGTCTGTATGAAGACCTGTCTCCACTACTCCGTTGTTTATTAGTCTCTCCCTTACAAGTATATGTCTTATTTCTATCTCATCCTGAGTTTTTATCATTATATCTTGCACATGTGGCCTGCCCATTGCAATTGTGTTTAAGTTTTCACTGTATTATTTTGTATTGTTTATTGTATTTCTATGCTTTACTTTATTTGATGCTTTTTGTGTTATTGTAATGCATTTTTGGACCCGGCCTCATGTAAGCTGCCCCGAGTCCCCTTTGGGGAGATGGTGGCGGGGTATAAATAAAGATTATTATTATTATCTGAATTTATTTTGCTCTAAGTCTTAAAATCTAGAATCCTCAAGATAAATTTTCCCTTAGGGTTCCCCCCTCCCTTGTGGGCATTCCTCTTTTACTTTTGCCTTATTTATCACCTTCACAAACTAACAGGAAATATTTCAAAGGCCTTCTTCTCTGTGTGTAACTTTTAAACTGCTGGCAATCCAGATTTGATTTGCATTTCCCTTTTGAAACAAATCAAATAATGCAACCTAGCGAACATGCAAATATTGCTCATGCTGCATTGGAAATGCTGGATTTATGTAAGCTCCCATCTTCAGGAGAATCATTTTACATTTCAGAATTTGAATCCCTTTCTCTCTCTCTCTCTCTCTCTCTCTCTCTCTCTCTCTCTTTTTCATTCTTTCTTTCTTTCTTTCTTTCTTTCTTCTTAAAACGGAGTTGAAAACAGGATTCCTCAGGGAGCTTTTTGAAAGCATTATTTTGCCATCTGTGCCCTCTTGAAATTAATAAAGATTGATCAGCTGTGAGGAAAGACTATTTAATGAATTTGTATTGTCAAAGGCTTTCATGGATGGAATCACTGGGTTGTTGTAGGGTTTTTTCGAGCTATGTGGCCATGTTCTAGACTAGAGGCATTCTCTCTTGACGTTTCGACTGCATCTATGGCAAGCATCCTCAGAGGTTGTGAGGTATTTTATGAATTTCTTAAAAACTTTAAAGTGTAGAGATTTTGTAGATGTTATATACACACACAATCAATGTAAGGAGAGCAGGGTTTATTTCTTTACAACCTCTATGGGCAGCATTTGTCCTGCAGTTGAGCTAAGACTGAATTGGTCTTCGTCTTGGCCTTGGCCTTGATCCATGTCCTGATTTTTCAAATCAAAGGTGTCTGGCTGAGTGAAGCTTACCATAGCTTGGGAATCTACCATATTGATTTGCTCAGTTTGAATTTGTAGATAATTTCCTGACTTTACCTTGTTCTGTGTCCAAGAATAATGTGATACTGTAAGCCATGTCCATGCAGAGTAAGGTTGTAGATATTTAATACCCACCTGTGTGACAAGTAGGCGGGCATTAAATATATACCTGTATTGATTAACAGAGGGAAATTCAGCAGATGTTGCTTGCAAGATGCCCCCTGCCTTAAGAAACAGCTGAAGACAGTACCTTTGCTCACTGGCCTATGAGGAGGAGGAGGAGGAGATGGTAATAGTACTACCATTTACCTCTGATTAATAGCTACCTGTATCCTTGCCCTGTTAGCCTCACCAGCTCAACAGACATCTTGAACAATGATCAATCTATTTGCCCCAAGGAACTGGGAAATTGATGTTTCTGTTTGATATTTGATGTTTTGTCTTATGTCTGATATAAAACATAATTTGTTGGGTTGTCAATTTTCATTATTCTGTGTGTATTGTTGTTGTGTTTTGGCATTGAATGGTTTGTCTTTTTATATTTGGAATCCGCCCTGAGTCCTTCTGGGGAGACAGGACGGAATATAAATAAAGTTTTATTATTTTTATTATTTATTTTTGCCTCTAGTCAACTCTGTAAAATGACTGTTGATGATCTGCCATCAAAGTTCAAATTATCTTAGGAGGAATGTAACAGAGGCCCAGATATTTTCCTTTTCCAAAAAAACAACAACAAATAAATCAATAAACAAGCACAAAAAAACCCTAAAACAGTTTATTAGGCTCTGAACTGTATTTGAATAAAGATGCATATGTCCGTAAATCGACTGCTTGGGACTCAAGGTATGTAATGAGAGCTTGGAGAAATGGCTTCCTGTTCACTTATTTCAAATGAATTTTGAGTTAATTGAGTAGTACAAAAGTGTATTGTATAAGAGAGTCCCAAAGGCGTTTCCCAGCCTTGCTTTATATCGGTTATTAGGAATCTGTGGGCATCTAGGTGTTATTGAACTGTAACTCTCATCAGCCCTAGCCATTAGAGCAGATGATGAGGCATAGTGGGAGTTACAGTTCAAAATTTGGAGAACTACATGGTGCCCAGCCCTGCCCTGTTGATTGCACTAATATTGGCCTTTTGGCTGAAACAGTAGAACTTATGGTGACAACAATGTGGTCCTGGGGCAATTGTTCCATTCAATCTGTGGTTGATGTGTCCACAACTACATGCTTGTAATGTGCTTGATTTTATTTTTCTCATAACTTTTGAGGTGCATCAAAATCGTTCTTTTTTGCTTCAATACATGGCTTCTTCAGCTAGAATAGTTGCTCCTACCAGACAACTGATCTTGCAATGTACTACAAATACTTTTTGAAATGTATCATAAAGTCATCCAGTTTTATTTATTAGATAAGTCACAAACATTTCCAAATTGAAGAGCCATACAGATGTGGCTAGTCAACAATATAGCTCAAATGCCTATTGATTTAAGGTTTTTTGAAGCCAGGAAAGCAAGACTTTCACATTTAGCATCTTGATATGATGGGCTTGTTAGTGTCATTTGGATGTATTGATCGAGGTTCTATAATTTGCAGTGATGCTTCCTTATTGATCACAGTAGCTGATGGAAATTTCTTTCTCAAGCACTTGATCTCTCCCCACTTTACACTTTCTCTTTTCCTTTTTTCCTTGGGCTCTGTTGTTTTTGCAGAGGTTAGCAGCTCATCTTCGGTTCATGTGAAGTTCATTATTTATTTGATCATTTAGTACAATATTAGAGAACTTCCAGCCTGCTGACCAAATCTGTCTCATGGGACGATGCATAGCAATGTATATGTTTTTATTCTAGACAAGACAGAATTATAAAAGGCTGGAGAAATATGGAATAATTAAAAGAGCAAATACAGAGAATGAAACACTTAGAGCAGAGATGAGCAAATCTGGCACTTGTGGGGAGCAGTTTTCTGCCCTTTGGGACAGATTGTGAAATCTTTTTCCCCCCTCTGGTTCTTTTGGAGTGCCAGAAATTGGAGTCATGGGGGGTAGAGAAAAATATTTTTAAAAACCGTGTGGTTTAGTGGTTTGAGTGTTGGACTAAAGGAAATCTGGGTTGAAATCCCTGCTTAGCTATGGCAAACTTCTTCTGAATGAATATTGTAAAACAAAAAACAAAAAAACCCCTCCATAACAGGTTCATCTTATGGTCACCATCAGTCAGAAATTACTTAATGTCACACAACAACAACAACAATGAAAAAGTTCTTATTGACCTGATGATTGCAACAAGTTTAAAACAGCCATGGCATTTTTAAAGGAGAACAAGAAGACTCTTTTAAATTTGAGGGTAATCTCTAATAAAATGATAGGGAATTTTTAAAGGACTATTTTGTCCATTAAACATGCATTTCTTGCCCTTTTATGAGCAAGCATGGAAACATTTAGGACAGCGCCGCCAATTAATGGTCAGATTATGATTTCAACTTAGTGGGTTGTGGATGCAAATTCTTGATTAAATTTGGAAAAACTGAGGCCCCTTCCATACAGCTGAATAAAATCCCACATTTTCTGCTTTGAACTTGAATATGTGGACTCAAATAATTCAGTTCAATGCAGATATTGTGGGATTTTCTGCCTTGGTATTCTGGGGTATATTGCTGTGTGGAAGAGCCCTGAGCTTGATTTCTGTGAAGTGTTATTGGGTTCTGGGATTTCCCCAGACAAATACCAGAATTGCATGGTAAGCTGCTCTTCATATGCATATGTGACAATTTCTACATATAATTCTAACCAGACAAAGTAATGGCATATAGAAAGTATTGGAAGTATCTTTTTTGTCATTTTTCTGTACTACCTGTGAGCTATGCCAGCAAAATTCCCAGGAAATACAAAACTTCTTGATAATATTATTTAGTTCCTTAAAAAATATTGCACATTGCTCCAACAGTTGTATCAACACATCACACATGTCTAGCTCAAACTACTGAAAAACCCAGAAGTAACCAGTCACCGAGTCCCAAGGCTGCTACAACACAGCAAATGATTCACAGGCTTCTGTCTGCAGCACCACAACACTTTTATGACCCTCAAAATGGGCATTTTTCACTTCAGTCGCAGCTGGTGGTTTCCACATGAGTGGGGGTGATAAATCCATTCCAGGGATGGACTCTAAAAGGTACTGAGCTATTTGCTGCTTCTACTTATTAGACAGCTCAAACAAGGTCCCTTCCAAAGGGTATATTTAACATCTTTATTGCACATCTTAATCTTGTGTTCCTTTAAGTATACGTGGGGCAGTGTCAGATAGATGGCTCCTAATGCTTAACTAATCAAATAAGACAGTGCAGCTCTCCAGAACGTACTTCCTATAGAGAGAGAAAAAAGTGCTTCCCAGACAATAGGGAGAAATTCTTCCCCATATTCAGAACTTAATTTCATGGTTGTCACACAGAGGGGCTTTTTTCTGTCGCCTCTGATCAGATTTCTTGTGGTTGACCTCAAATGTTGGGGTCTGGCGATTTAGGTGAGACACTGGAATTAGTTTGCTTCATCAGACATAAATATGACTCTTGTCCAGTTTGACTGACAAGATCTGGGAGAGATAAATCTGTCTACCAGGCCCTCTTTACCAGCAGAAGATGATGTTACTTTGAAACTATACTATACTCTTTCCTTTAAAAAAGATCTCTTTGTATTTTCAGGCATTTGAGAAGTTCTGCCCAGTCAATAATATCCACAGCTTGAGCAAGGTGCTTGAATGGTGGTTAAACAACTTCAAGCTTTCCTCAGAAGAAACAGGTTATTTGGGCCCATTTCAGTCTGGTTTCAGTCCCGGTATCCCACTGAAACAGTCTTAGCCACTGTGACTGATGACCTACTCAGGATGAAAAATGGGGAAAATCTACCCTGTCAATTTCCTCGATTCTCTCAGTGTATTCTGATCACTGTGCTGGGTCTGCCAAACAGGGGTGTGATGCAGTATGCTAAAGTTGTTCTGCTCCTATTTGCACGACTTGTTCCAGATTTGATTTCTGTTCTGCTGCATGGTCATGAAGATATGGGGTACCACACAATTCCATCTTGTCCCTAATGTGACCAATATGAGTGAGCTTTGTCCCCAAAACATGTATCACTAGTTTCCTTGAGGGCTGCAAGAGGGAAGGAGGAGGTAGAGAACATTTCAGAACCTGATCTAACTACATTGTCTTCTCAGCTTTTAAAATGATTTCACCTGCTGTTTAAGAAGGAAGCTGGTGAGATGCTAATATTCAGAAATTATTTCATTGTGACTTGATTAATCTGTTTTTATTTTAATTCAACACTACTTCAGAAGCATCTGTATCCTTCAAGGGAAGACATACATTTTAAAAATAAATGACTTACAAGGATTCCCAGTAAAATCAATATACATGTATATATACAAAGACTCTTTCCCATCTAATTGCAGTCATGTAGCTGTATATTCAATTAATTTTGATTGAACACCACTATATTATTATCTGGAGACTTATTTTATGCTTTATAACAGAGTGCAGTTTCGGCTAAGATCTCTACAGTTCAGATATCATAGTCCCACTCTATACAACAAGTATCTGTCTTTTTAATGCAGTTAACAAATTCAGTAATGTTTTTATACGTATCTATCTACTACTCCTCTTGTTAAATCCAAATCTCTAGAAACTTTAATTAATACTCACAACTCTGATAATAATAATATCATGATTCCTTTCAGAAGAGTAAGATATTGGCAGATCAGTTAAGTACCCAATTGAGCATGAGTTGGGAGAAATTGGTTTAGCAGCTCAAATCAATGGAAATGTTTCAGTTTAATAAAAAGTGAATGGAAGTAGGAGTTCTGTTTTCCTTAGAACATATTTTATTGCATTCTTTGCAATTAGAGTACTCAGCCAATGTCTCAGAGAGGAAGAAAAGCTAAAATGGTCTTAGAATCATAGAACCATAGAATAACAGAGTTAGAAGAGATCATTGGGCCATGTAGTCCAACCCCTTGCCATGCAGGAAAAGCACAATCGAAATACCCATGACAGATGGCCATTCAGCCTCTGTTTAAAAGCTTCCAAGGAAAATTAAAAGTTAAATTTCAGCAGGGTTTTGGGGGAAAATACCCCAGTGGAAAACAAAAACAACTAAGATGAAGTGAACTAAATACATTTATTTTGAAAAACCAAAAAAAAATT
Organism: Anolis apletophallus; assembly: GCA_030556195.1. Lineage (NCBI taxonomy): Eukaryota > Metazoa > Chordata > Lepidosauria > Squamata > Anolidae > Anolis > Anolis apletophallus. Next base: position 65,389,885 of record JARBWK010000002.1, on the reverse strand, counting down.
GTAATGTGTAATACCTGTAATACCTGTAATTGCGCGATAGGATGAGCATTTAAATATCCTTCCTTCATGTATACACCTAACTCATGGGTATGGAAGCCAAACCATTGTAGTGTGGTCTTGCTTCCTAGACCATTGTGTGATCACTGTGATGTTTCAAATGGGAACTGATGCAAAAAGGTTCTCCACCAAACCAGAATCCTAGCCTATTGAGACTTTCAATTACCCATCTTTCAAATGCTGAACTGAATTGTTGGTGATTGGAATGGGGTTTTGTAGATACTATAAAACAACAACATAGAATCATAGAGTTGGAAGAGACAACAAGGGTCATTCCTGCCATGCAGGAATACACAGCCGAAGCACTCCCATCCAGTCTCTGTTTAAATACCTCGAGAGAAAGATACACACCTTATTTCAGCATATTCCACTGTCGAATAGCTCATAGTGGTAGGAAATACTTCCTAATGTTTACATGGAACCACTTTTACCATAGGTATGGGAGTCATACTATATGCTCAACTTTAGCGTTATGGGATTCTGGGCATACTTAAAACACACAGTGAAGAAAAGGGAACAAGCCCCTAGCAACTATTAGAGCAGTGTATATTTAAATTGACTACTTAAATCAGTTTCAAACTAGTATGGAAAAGTGGTGCAGGTGGTTACAGTTTGAGACTGATGTGCATTAAGGACTTGCTTTTGTGGGAGTTTGTTATCTAGACACCATAGTTTGAAGCTAGATTCAAAGTGCATTAAATGGTCAGTGTAGGTGGGACCTCAGTTACCAAAATCCTAGTGCAAAATTCTACTCCATGCATAAATGGCAATAATCCCATAAACATTGGTCGATGATTAATGTGTTTGACATAACATTGATCAAACAACACCTTCTATACCAGCAATGGGCAACATGTGGCCTTCCAGATTTTGAGATGTATATCCCATTGGCAATGCTGTCTATAGCGGGTGGGATCTAAAATTTATTACGACTTCGTAGCTTTATGTCATTTGGGCATTTGTGAGGGCATTGCACACTTTACAGTCGAAAATAACAATTACTGAATGAATCTGCATACCTGATCATTTGTAAAGTTCATCATTTGTCAGTCCTGGCCACTAGGTGTCACTGGTCTACCCACCCATGGGGCTTGAAGGTTGTCTCTTATTTTCCCTCTAAGTAAGTAACTCTGCAATTAAACACATTGAACACAGTTGCTCATTCTGATTAAAGTTTGAAAGAAGCAGCTGGACTTCCTCAATTAAATAAAATGTGAAAACATGATAGTGAGCTGAAGGGAACCGTATCTCAGTTACTTTAGCTGTCTTTATCCGCTTTCCTTCTCTACAAACTAGGTTGGAGGGAAAAAAAGGAAATTTAGCTCTCTGGCACAATAAACTGTCCCTAAGCAACAGTCCCAGATGGCATGTTTAATACATTATTTGGAAGCAACACATTGTCCATTAATTTAATTCGTTGCTACAGTTCAATGCTGGTAAGTGTGATTTGGATTTTCAACTTCAGGTTCCAAATTCTGTCAAACACCTGCGAAACATGGACCATCCACAAATGCCACTTTCAAGTTCTGGAAATATTCCATCAGCATTGCCTTTGAAAAACTCTGTAAAGCTCTTCGGAAGACAGGCAAGCAAAGGCCAGTGTTCTGGAAGAAGCAAAGACCACCAACACTGAAGCCATGATTCTCTGCCATCAACTTCGCTGGACTGGCCACAGTGTTTGAATGCCTGGTCACAGTTTCCCAAAGTTGTTACTTTATTCTCAGCTCAATAATGGAAAATAGAATGTCAGCAGACAACAAAACAGATTTAAAGATGGGTTTAAAGCTAACCTAAAACATGGAATAAACTCAGAACTGGGAAGCGTTGGCCCCCCAAGCGTTCCTGCTGGAGTTCAGTTGTTACCAATGGTTATTTGGATTTTGAAGATGTATGAACACAGGGCAAAAGGAAGAAACATGCCAAGAAGAAGGTGAGTCAAGAAAAACCCTTCTTGGTACCAACTTTCATCTGAAAATATATGTTGTCAATGTGAAAGTCCATGCAGGTTCAGAATACAGTCACTTACAAACCCACTATCATGACTCTACCCATCTAAGACAATTATACTCGACCATGAATTATTTCCTATGATGTGCCTGGGGTGTTCTAATATATTTTCCTGCTTTGTGAACTATTGAACTGCAAATGGTAGATTTTCAATTAAATATTACTAAGCCCTGGAACAAGTCTGTCCACCCAGTGTGGCTAATGGGGTTTCCAGGGCAAAAAGATATTCTTAACTGAACTTTGATTGAATAATATGGTCTTCTTGAACTCTGGAGCATTACTTTAATATTTAGCTATTTTTTAGTCCTGCCCCCTGGGGCCCTTTCCAACTAAATGGGCACATCTACAGTGACCATTTAATGCAGTTGCTGTGCAGATATAGGAAATTCAGTTTGAGGACCAGGTGATGATTACACAAAACACAAAGCACTGGTGCATACTTTTTTCATGCACTTTTATGGGAGTTTGGTCAGTGTAGTAGATGAAGGGGAATAATCTATTATTCTTCTTTAAATGCCATGGTTCCATTCACAGCTTACTGGATTTGCAGTTTAAAGTGAGGAATTTAGAATTCTCAGCTGGGGAACTCTAGTGCCTCACCAAACTAAAAAAAATCCAGAAACTCATAGAATAGAACCATGGCAATTGAAGTGAGATCATAGTGATGTAATTGTGCATTGTGTAATGGCATCTGATTTGTACCCCACATCCAGATCATGCTTAGTCTGTTTCACTGATAGGTTGAAATGCAGTTCCTGGCTCACCACAGATTGTTACCAGCTATGGTGTAAGGAAATATCAGGAACAACCTGAGGCCACATGTTCATTGTTAGTGAGAAAGTGGTATGGAAAGGCCTGGTCCACACAAGTGTATTTTCTATAAATAATGAATGCTACTGGATGCGTTGGAAGCATCTTTGAATATTGTTTGTATGAATATATTAGAGTTTGAAGACTATGTGGATCAATTGCACCACTGAGCTGCCTATCAAAACTTGCATCATCTTGATCCATTGCACTCTATATAAATGTGCTGACACCAATGAGTTGAAGTTTTAGTTCCAGAAAATAGAGGTTACATGGACAGCACCAGGGCCTTAATCAGAAAAATGGGGGGAGGAGGGTGAATATTTTTTTAATGAATCATGAAAAGTAGGTCCATAACACAAAATAGATGCACCCATAGATGCACCCCATCTCTCTCTGCCAGCTTCCAGAAAACCTTTCTGGTGGTGGTGGTGGTATTGGTAGTTTCTAGGAGTTACAAAAATAGGTAACAAGCATCAATGGCTCCCACAAGTTGTACATTGGCACAGTCTTTGTACATATGTGTTTATAGGCTGTATGATAATGGTATGTGAATGACAGAGTAATAACTTGTACATAGGATTGTGAATATGTGGTATGAATGAGCAGATATGCATATGTGAATAAAAGCAGTCTATAGATCAACCTCTGCACCATTATGTTTTTCTTTGCAGAGATCATGGTGTTTCCTAAACAACGTGCAACCCAGAGAGACTGGTTCATTCCAGCAAGATGATAAAAATATGTGTTTTTCAAAACAGCTATACATGCTACTTTACCTTGTAACTGTGTTTTAAAGAACGTTAGCCTGGGTTCACCCCAAACATTAGGAAGCAAAGAGATGAAATCAGCATTCCAAAAAAAGTCTGGCCTCTAACCAAGCAGATGTGTACAAATGATGACACCAGAAGAAAGAATTCCCTTACTTTCGAAGAGAAATAGATTGTGCCAGATGTTCAGATGGTTGTTTCATCCTCAGCCGTAATATATTATGCAGCAAATGAAGCTTGCTTAGCAAAAATTAATGCAGCCATTTTATTGAAAAGAGAAGTATTAACAACCATGTACCAATTCATTAACCCAATTCCTGTCTCCAAATCAGTAATATTAAAATAATTGCCAACAGCAGCTGCTTAGAACTAAAACTTATGGAGTGTCACAGAAAAGAAAAGCTGAGGCAGAGACATAAGAAGGAAAGGTTGGTGTGGCAAATGTCTACTTGCTGCTTGTCTGCTCTCTGAGGATGAATTATAGTTGACCACAGGTGAGCAGATCAGTGTCAAATGCCTGACCATTGCTTCTATGGCAGCTATTACTCTTTGTTCATTTTGTCTGGAACTAGCAGCTGACCCATAAATGGCACAGTGCCATCACATCTATATCACATACCCTGCCATTCTTTGTCCAATTGGGGAAATGTGATGGAATGCAGTTACTGGTGCCAGGCTCCATCATTACCTTGATCCTTCAAACTGCCACAATGCCTATTATAATTCTTTGATTAGGAGCATATAGTGAAGCACTGAGACCACTAATTCTGAATTTTTCATGTTTCCCTCCATTTGGAAGAGAAAGTGAACTTGTGTTCACTGATGGCAAGGGAAAGGATAGAGAAGGCAGGAAATGCAAGCAAGCTAAACCCACCCCCCTCCTCCTATCATGTTTATTTCCATCACCTTGGGCTTGCCAAGAGTCCCAAGAGCAGGAATTTCCTTATTTATAAATTCATTTGTTCAGACTTTTTGGCTAGGCAAACCCTCCAAGCTTAGAGGTGATATGAGTATGCATAAACACTGTTAACATCCCAGGAAGAAATACCCATTGTCTTTGATACCATTGGATAAAAGGAATTATTCATTTGTACCCAAACATCTACTTGTTTGTGGTTTCATTCATTTTTCCAAAATTCTAAAACATTGCAATTGGAAATATTTAATTCCAAAATCAAGGAGATTCAGTGACTGAATTATCCCTGCCTGTTTCAGACTGGAGTTGAAGCTTCTTCTTATCATCATCATCTGCATAATCATCTTGTATGCAGAACACACCATGCAATGTGTGGGGCTTGATAAATGCAAGGCTGGGGTTAAAGCTTCAGGAAGAAACATTAACAAACTTAGATATGCAGATGATATCACTTTGATGGCTGAAAGCGAGGAGAAGCTGAGGAGCCTTCTAATCGAGGTGAAAGAAGAAAGCGCAAAAGCTGTGTTGCAGTTTTTAAAAAAAGATTCTAGCAACCAGACTGATTGATAACTGGCGAATAGAGGGAGAAAACGTGGAGGCAGTGACAGACTTTGTATTTCTAGGTGCAAAGATTACTGCAGACACAGACTGCAGGCAGGAAATCAGAAGACATTTATTTCTTGGGAGGAGAGCAATGACCAATCTTGATAAAATAGTGAAGAGTAGAGATATCACACTGGCAACGAAGATCCGCATAGTAAAAACAATGGTATTCCCCGTAGTCACCTATGGATGTGAGAGGTGGACCTTAGGGGAGGCTGAGCGAAGAAAGATGCTTTTGAACTGTGGTGTTGGAGGAAAGTTCTGTTGGAGGAAAGTTCTTCTTGGACCACAAGAAGATCCAATCAGTCTATACTTCAGGAAATAAAGCCTGACTGTTCATTGGAGGGAAGGATAGTAGAGCCAAAGATTAAGTACTTTGGCCACATCATGAGAAGACAGGAAAGCTTAGAAAAGACAATGATGCTAGGGAAAATGGAAGGAAAAAGGAAGAGGGGCCAACCAAAGGCAAGCTGGATCCTTGAGGTGACTGGCTTGACCTTGAAGGAGCTGGGGGGGGGGGTTGGCCGATGGGGAGCTCTGGCGTGTGCTGATCCATGAGGTCACGAAGAGTCAGAAGCAACTGAACTAATTAACAACAACATCATCATCATTTTGGTTCAATATTTCCAAAGTAGAAAAGTGGAAACTTAGGGTGTATTGGCACGGCAAAATTAATTCAATCTGACACCACTTTCACTGCCATGACTCAATGCTATGGCATCTTGAGATTTATGGTTTGGTGTAACAGCAACACTCTCTGGCAGAGACAGCTAAAGAACTTGTAAAAGTGTTCCCATGATCCCATATCATTTAGCTATGGCAGTGAAAGTGATGTTGGGTTGCATTTTACATTATCCAATGTAAATGCAACCTAAGACTGATACTTTATGAGAAGATACCTGTGATCAGGAAATATGTCCCAAATTGTGCTTTCGCATGCCTTGTTCACTATGCACTTATGTTTTGCCTTGTTCTTTCAGGCCCAAACTCATCTGGGTAGAGTAGAATTTCTGGAACCAGCAAAGATACCTATGAAGTTGGGCAACCCTGGTTACAACCAGGAAATCAGAATCATGGAATGCTGTGAAAGAGGACTTATAAGGAAAGGATACAACTAGTGTCTTATTTGTTAAAAAAGTAAGATAAGAGCAGAATGAAAGAGCTGAGAATGTTGAAAGAGTTCAGAACAAAGTGTGTGTTCATAGAAGGTGTTTGATGTTAAATCTGTTTGCTTGTTAAATCTGTCTGAAAATCATCCATTTAGCTAGAAGTACATTTCATAAATACTGAACTGTGCCTTGCTGTTGTGCTCAGACTTGGTGATGAACAAACAGTAAAAAGATCTTGAGTAAATAGTAGGCATGGTTAGGTTCGGCCAGAAACTTCGTAATCCAGAAAAAATTCAGAAGGATTTGCTTTTTGAAGCAATTTTGAAGTTTTTAAGGAAACTGGAAATGCCTTTGCCCTTCCAAAGCTTTTTCCGCCATTTATGTTACGAAGTAGTAAGCGATTCTGAAATGATTCAGCGTTTCCCTGCTTCTTTTCCCTGGCTTCGGCTCAAGCCTGGGAAGCCATGTTAAAGCAGAGTGGATGAATTTCGCCCCCTCCTTTCGCCTCCCATTCTTCCTCGGTCCTGGAAAGCCGTGTTAAAGCCAGTAATGGATGGCATATTTCAAATAATTTCTTAACATTTTGTAAAAGTAGCAGTGGAAGCCCCTTTCTTCTCTTTTCAAGACTTATCTCACTTAAAGAGGCAGACCTCCACTCCTTAAATTATTAGACTAGGCAATTTAATTGACTGAACTCAGATACTAAGTCAGCACTTGAATACCTAATAACTTATGTAGTTCATTTTAAGTCAATTGCAACTTTCACTTTTCTTTTGTTCATCTACATTTTTGTATTGAAAAGTCTACTTACTTTAAAGGCACTGGGTTCCATCTGATCTTGGGTACTAAGCAGGGTCAGTCTTGGTTAGTACAGTACTTGGATTAGGAGACCACCAAGGAATACCAGGTGCTATAGGTTATATTTCAGAAGAAGGAACTGAGTATTTCTGAATATTCCTTGGCTACAAAAAAATTCCTGGGGTTGCCATAAGCTGACAGGCTACTTGAAAGTGCACAAACACTTTTGTATTAGGCAATACCTGACTCTATTGTGTATTTAAGACTGGAGCTTTGGAAAGTCTTCTCTTGTTTTGATCTTCCTCGGGTTGAGTCGGGGCAAGGCCTCTCCTTGGGATGTCATGCTTTTGTTTTTCTCTGGTTGGTACATTGAGGAAAGGAACTGATTCCATTTCTAGTTGTAACAATGAGGCATTGTACTCTGGACTCTAATTCAAAATATTATTGAACAAAGAGAATCTTGTCACACAGTGTTATGGCTCATAGTGGAGAAGATTTTAAGGCACAATCAATGGCAACATACTTGTGCTATGTACAAACGCCCTTCCTTTAAATCTGATTAAAGTATCCTTGGTCACTTAGGATTCTGTGCTCTGGTAAGAGCATGTATTTTGCACCATCTAGATTAGCAGAATTTTTTGAAATAGTGTGGTATTCACTGTCAGAAAATAGTGAGCTGTCAAATTTTTTGTAATGGCAAGAATGTTCAACGTTATACAGAGAGACCGAAGAATATGTGGGGAAAAGGAAGAGAGAAACACAGTATATTCCACAAAATATACAGTCAAAATGTGAAGTTTCCTTTCCCATCACCTGAGAAGATAAAGTATCTTCAAGTCAATAAACCATTTTTATCAGTTTGTATTTTCCCTGGATGCAGGTCTTTGGGAAAGCAAGTAGGTTTTAGGTGTTGTCAAAGGCTCTCATGGCTGGAATCACTGGGTTGCGGTGAGTTTTCCGGGCTATATGGCCATGTTCCAGAAGCACTCTCTCTTGACGTTTTGCCCACATCTATGGCAGGCATCCCCAGAGGTTGTGAGATTAATTAAAATGGGGTTTAACTATCCAGTCAATATTTCCTGCTGATCTAAAAAGATGAACATTTCAACCTTATCAGGTTTGTCTTTAATCCTGGAAGCCAGGATTAAAGCCATGTAGGTTTCTCATACCACGGAAGCACATTTCACAAGCAATGTTAGGGTTATCCTATATTTTATTTTTCCAGACAATAAGAAATACCACCCTGAATATTAAGGATGTGAGTAGGAAATGTATAAAGTAACAGGTAAAATATTAACAGTGCAAGGCAACTACTGCTCTTACGTCTTGTGTAAAAACTACCTTGCATTTTCACTGATCTTTAACAAACACACACTTTTTTTTGCTGATATGGACATTTCATGGAGCATAAATCTTTATGGTTTAGCATCACATTTTGTTTGGCTTAACTCAGGAAAGCTGAGTCTCTTTCCTCTCTTTCTTCCTGCTAGGAAATGCAAAAATAGCAATGGTGTTTCTCTGCTTTCGACAGACTGAGGTGAGAATGTAGACACTCATCTTCCTTCCTCTTGAAGCCCTCTGATTATATATTATTTCCACTAAAAGATTCTAGTGTTGCTGTGTAGGAGATGAGGTGAACTCATTAGTGTCAGATGGGATACAGTGTTTCATTTAAATTGGCAGGCAGGCATGTTAGGGCTGAATCATATATTAAACTGAGAGCTCTTTGATCTCCGAAGTTATTCAAATAGCCACAGGTGGGCTGCTAATTTGACTGGTCAAAGCTGCAATGTAGTCCGGGGATATTCACTGCTGTTTCTCGGATACAAATTGTCTCCCACCCACCCTGAGATAAATTGCTTCTCAAACTACTATATCCCTCCACAGGGAAGAAAACATAGACCCTTTATCATACCTGTATTTTTCTACCTGCGGAGTCAAAGCAGCTGAAAAGAAGATAAAAGAAACAGTCATGGGGTGTATCTTTAAAACTAATCCCTCACACTACTTTCCAATGAAATTAGTATCTACCTACAGCTCAATTTTGTTTTTTAAAAAAGAGAGATCAGTCAAATATTTCCTATTTTATACATACTTCAGTTTCATGTGTATGTGTGCATATAGTTGGTGTGTGCTTTCAAGTTTCGTTCGTGGCATTATTGAGGTGCTTTAACTCCAGCGCCACGACAAGGCAGCAATCCTTTGCTGCCCAATCTCGATAAAATAATGAAGAGTAGAGACATCACACTGGCAACAAAGATCCGCATAGTCAAAGCAATGGTCTTCCCTGTAGTCACTTAAGGATGTGAGAGCTGGATCTTAGGGACGGCTGAGCGAAGGAAGATAGATGCTTTTGAACCGTGATGTTGGAGGAAAGTTCTGAGAGTGCCTTGGACAGCGAGAAGATCCAACCAGTCCATACTTCAGGAAATAAAGTCTGACTGCTCATTGGAGGGAAGGATAGTAGAGCCAAATATGAAGTACTTTGGCCACATCATGAGAAGAAAGGAAAGCTTAGAAAAGACAATTATGCTGGGGAAAATGGAAGGAAAAAGGAAGAGGGGCCAACCAAGGGCAAGATGGATGGATGGAATCCTTGAAGTGACTGGCTTAACTCTGAAGGAGCTTGGGGAGGTGACAGCTGACAGCTGACAGCTCTGGCATGGGCTGGTCTATTAGGTCATGAAGAGTTGGAAGTAACTGAACAAACAAACAACAACATGGCCATGTTCTAGAACATGGCCATACAGCCCAAAAAACCTGCAACAACCCAGTGATTCTAGCCATTAAAGTCTGCAACAATACATTGTCCAGATATGTCTGCTTGTTTACACCCCCCTCCCGCCTCTCTCTTTCTCTCTGGATGGATGGACAGAGATATATATATAAACACACACACACACATACATACACACATGCTGGCAGTCATACAAGGGGTGGTCTCGTCTTGGGCAAGTCATATTCTCAAAAGAAGGCAATGGCAAACAAATCTTGCCAAGAAAATACTGTCATATAGTTGCCTTAAGTGATAAATGACTTGAAAGTATGCAGCCACAAGGAACCGGACACTGCTTGGATTAATGGTGATTTGCCATTGAATAAAACAAATATTTGGAAATGCTTTCAAACCTAAAATTTCTTTCACATACATTTCCATGAAAAATTGATGCCCCCACAAAACCTTAAAGCTTGCCAATTGGTTGCAAATTTACACAAAAATATGTAAATAACAAGTTTAATTTATTTGCAGATTTGATTAACATGTTTTTTAAGAATCTTTAGGCTCTACAGTGAGAAACTTCTAGGTCCCCCAGAGTGATTCTATGGCAACCATGGTGTTGTACTGCAGCACCTACAGGTTCCTAAAGATATGTTCTCTTAGATAAAAATTGCATTTTTAATTAAAGATTTTTTCCACTTATGCTGGGGCTCTGTGCTTCTAACCCTAGTTTTGCATGCCAAAGGGCCTAAGTCACTGCAGCTCTTGAATAAAAATAACCACTTGAAACTCTGAAGTACCATATTTATTTCTTAATATGGGTAGAAAAAAATAGATTATTTGGATGCATAGCTCTATGTAAAAACTGGAGATTGGATCAAGGTGTTTGCACAAAAAAAATTTGTCTGGCATAAATTTAAGGCAATTTCCATGCACCTTAAATGTTCATCTTTGAGAGCCTTCACTGCCTTTTGGAGCATGCAAGGGAACCATTAACTGAAGAAGCATTTCCTATTGTAACTATGTTCAGTATCTGCAGCGTGCAACATGTGCAGGAAAGCATGGCCAGTCTGATTATCTTAAACTGAGTCAAAGCCCTCAGAAAGAGGACAGGATACAGAATGACTTCATTATAGCTGAGGTTTCCGGGATGGAAGTCTGGTCAAAGGGGCCGGCATGCCTTCTTCCGAGACTATTGTTTGTTCTTGGCCTAAACCCCCAGCCTTTCTTATTTACTTATCCAGACAGACCATCTGTTTGCCCATTTGTTTTTGTTTGTTCCGTAAACAATGGCATTTTGTTGAGATGGTACTATACATGCCTTAACTACGCATTTTCTTATCTTCCCAAATATATCTGGCACTTTGGATTCCTTGTGCCATTGCTTACTTATTCAGTTTCTAAACAATAGATGAATGTATGAAATGTTACATAAATGATGAATTCTTTATACAACAATAAAAAAATCATGTTCACAGACAGGAAAAGCGTTTTGATTACATGCGGATTTGTGATGGCCAAGTTGGACACAGAATGCCCAGGCTAATAATTCAAACATGAGCTAGGTGACTTTAGGCAACTCATCTGTCTGAGCCTATGAGCCAACCGAGTCACCCTAAACATTGTCAGTCGAGTTAAATGCTGTTATTTTATGTGATTTTTAATGTTTTATTGCTGTGTTTTATTAATTTTAGGTTTATTGCTGTTTGTTATTCCCTGAATTTGTGAGTCGCCCCGAGCCTCTGGGGAGTGGCGACTGAAAAGTCCAATAAATAAATAAATAAATAAATAAATAAATAAATAACCAGATATATTCATGTATATGTTGCCCTTGTATAAATTGACAACAGGTTTTTGGGTCCAAAATTTATGGACTTTGAAATGACCAATGGATATGGTGAGGGTCATTTAATGGAGAGGGGATAGCACCAATGCCATCTCAAGGGGCGAGCTGCCCTTGACCACCACTGCAGGGCCCGAAGCATTTAAAAAAGGTCAGAAGTGTCTCTACAGTGGCTACAGTAGAGGTGACAGCTGCTTCTTTTGCTTAATTTCTTGCCTTTTGCTACTCTCCTCAGAGAAGGGGATGGATTCTCTTTTGAACAGAGTTAAGGTACAGTACTTCCATTGTCCTGTGTATAGGTTGACTTGGGTTTTTCATGTTGATTTTTAAACTAAAATGTCTAGACTTATACATGAGTGTATAGGATGGGTGTGACCATGTCAACTTGTGCATTTAAATCAGGGGTGGGCTAGGGGTTATGGTAGCCTAATAAGGATGTCTTGGAGGGCTGCATCTTTTACTGCATTCCCTTGTAAAAAGAAACTGTTTGCCCTCAAATGCCCCCCAACACCCTCTAGGACAGTGGCTCTCAACATCTGTGGGTCCTCAGATGTTTTAGCCTTCAACTCCCAGAAATCCTAACAGCTGGTAAACTGGCTGGAATTTCTGGGAGTTGTAGCCAAAACTCCTGTGGGATCCACAGGTTGAGAACCACTGCTCTAGAAGGCACTGAGGTGTGATATTTGCCATGTTTTGGGGTGCATTATGCATTTTAAAAAGGAATAAATGTGCTTTCTATCAACATGATCTATAGGAGTGCTAGGAAATCAATACTCTAGCTTCTGGTGTTGTTGGATTCTCATTACCCCTGACATGTCAGTCTTGATAGATGATGAGAGATATACTTAATCAACATTTAAAGGATCGCAAGTTTCCCAGCCACACTCTAAAGAAGACATGGGCAAACTGGGAGGCTGTTAGTTATGGTGGGAGTTAAAGTCCAAAACACTTGGAGGGCCAAAGTTTGCCCATGCCTGCTCAAATGCTTCAGGGTTTACAGCACTTCGATATAGTATCCTCACAAAATTTAAAGTTGACCTTTCCTCCGGGAGAAGATGTTGTGGGTCAACAATCTGATGCCTAACACCTAGTTTTGACCCACAAGATTTGCTGTCTGAGTTTCTGCCTTATGGTAGGGTTAGCCCTCAAGAATATAACTTTAAAGTGCATTTCCAAATTTAAGATTGTCATAATGCTTTCAAACACATTAATATGAATAAAACAGATCATTATAAAAGCTGTTAAATTTCAATGGAAATTTTGTAACTTACGGTGCATCTACTCTGTAGAATCAATGCAGTTTGACACTACTTTTACTGTCATGGCTGAATGGTATGGAATCTAAGGAGTTGTAGTTTTATCAGGCCATTTGCCTTCTCTGTCAAAGAATGCTGGTGCTTCACCAAACTACAACATTCTGGGATTCCATAGAATTGGGCCATGGCAGTTAAGGTGATGTCAAACTGCATTAATTCTACAATGTAGATGCATCCTCAGTTCACTTTCTGGCATAAATGCATTTTTATTTTGCTAGAAGAATACGATCGTTCTGTTTCCATTAAAGCTGCTCAACAGGTTTGGCTACAATGTGTGTGTTTTACAGGTCCATTTAAGCATTTACAATCTTCATTATAATCCAGAATGATACATGCGATCATGGGAACTATATGTCTTTATGGAGTGAATAAAGATACATAGAGTTGCAAGACAATGTACTTCCTTGTGCTTACATTGTGGTAATGCTTTTTGTAAAATTAGGATACAAAACACATTAATAATAAAATTGCATATTTCCATGGCAACATGATGTTGTCTGGTAAATAATGACTTAGGAGTAAAAATTAGAAGCAGCATAGTTACCAGTAACAAGTTACATAGTGGTTGTAATATGGGCATAATTAGCTTATTTTTCAAAAGTGACATCACAAATTTATTTGTGTAACAGCAACAGTATCTAGTTATATTCCAAGTTACTTAAATGACTTTTTCTAGAGTAATGTTGACAGGAATTTTTCGGTTTGTATGCCATTCTCTTGAGGTTTCTCTCCTTACAAAAATCTACTGAAAAGTAATGGAAAAGTAACACAATAAGCAAAGCTTAAAATCTGTTCAGGGAATAGAAACAAGTCAGTCAAATTGTTATCTCATAAAAAATTTTGATTCCCCAAAACAGCCTATCTCCAGTTTTCCCAAAGTATATAGAATGTACATAGTGAAACAACATCTCATGAAATAGTTTCACAAATTAAGTCACCTTACATTCTGGAACAAAAACTGGGCACGAACATCCCAGGATGATCTGAACATGTTATCCTAGGTGTATTGATTCTACACTGAGAAGAACAATATCTGTTTGATTTCTAGTTCTTGTACATGTGGTTTCAACCAATTTTACCCCACCCAAAAGAAAGAAAAAGAGAAACTCTGAACACTTTGTTCCTTTGTTCTATTTGACCTTGTAAAAGACATTCAGAACTGTTTTAACAGTTGGAGAGAAAATATTATCCTTAGGGAGGAGTCAATGTTTTGACAATTAGGAGGGCAATTAAATGATGATGACACCCTATCTGAATTTTAGGAAGTCCGTTTCAACACTATATAGCTCAGGCTGGAGAGAGGGAAGCGAGGACTGGGAGAATATGTTACAGTGCAAAGCAAGAAGCATGAGACATATTTTACTGAGTGCAAGCAGAAGGGAAATCTAAGAGTGGCATGGTGTTCCTAAAGAAATTTATAGACAACTTGTATAGACAAGCCACACAGGAATGTAAATTTAATTTTTGACCTTCCTAGGTGAATTTCTTGTTTTAACCAACCTAGTCTTCTAGTTATCTAATTCTCCTTCTCCAGTCCTGCTCTTCATTGACTTATATCAGACATGGCTTATGCTAGATTACCCTTTTGCACTACACAGTTATAGCACGACGATTCTAACTGCCATCTGCACATCCTCTAGATTTTCATAGTTAACAATCCACATTAACCTTTACGCAGCAGTTGCTAGTGTCTTTAATGCCATTTGGATGGTGAATTTGTTCTGGGTTTTAGTCTGAACCTCAAAGTACAGAACCTATTTTGGAAATAAGGCTCAGCTCCAGGATAGCTTATTTAAAGTTCACAACAAACCCTGGAGCTGATTCATTGACATGGAAATCACTAGTGTTGCTGTTCTAACAAGCATAACTCATGTTGCAGGCATTAAGAGGATTGCAAATCAACAACCAGTTACTCATCCTTAGCCTCTAGAGTAAAATGTTATAAACCTTCATTATCATTAGATTTTTAATAGACAGTCAGTTTCATTCACAATTTTGAGAGTCACTCCTAAGATTTGTTTTTGTTTTGTTTTTCTGGTGGTTCTGCTGGTGCTTTCCAGTACATTTCCAGACAGTCTACTGAAGGAATATGTACTTTCATATATTGCAATGCCTATTATATTTCAAGATATTTTATTTACAAGAATATATGCTGCCAGTATAGCAATTTTGTCATGACCAGGTTACATTTTGTACATTCTCTTATACCTGTCCAATTTGATCAAATAAATTAGGCTTGAGGGTCTTATTTCAGCCATTTGTCCAAATTGTGGCGCCAAGAAGATAAGCATTCCTTACTGTTTAAGAGACAATCATTATCTGGAAAGAAAACCTCCAAATCTCTGAAAGTGAAGTTGATCAAGAGCTCTTTCTTTTACTAGTGGTTTTCTTTCAGTCATTGCCTGACATATTTACTTATATTAAACTGACTTTATCACAGAAAGATTGAGCATAAAGGTATAAACAAACAAACAAACAAACAAAAAGAACAGTGCTCATAGAGAAACAATGCTACTTCTCATAGTCTTTTAAATATGTATCCTTCTGTGATGGTGACTAATGCAGATGTGAAATCCGTTAATTTCTTTTGCTGCAGAAGAGGCAGAGGATGTTGAAATTCGACACTCATTTCTTAGGTCAAAGTGCCAGCTTTGTTACATGCGCAATATGATAACAGATAGGAAACAAGCTCAGAATGAAGAATGAATTCCCACTGGCCAGTCTCCATAAACTGTGAAGCCCTGATAAGCAAAGGCCAGTGATTCAGACCTTGCTGGATGCCAGTCCAGGCTATGTGTCTCAAACTCTTTCTGAGAGGAGACACATGCTTATTTGAAATTCTTAATTCAGCCATTCTTCCAAACTGTAGAGCCAAGAAGATGAACGTGCTTTACTTCTCAATCCACATGACTGTTTCAACTTCCACGATACACACAAAGCCCAAATGCCACTTTCCTACTCCATAAAGAGTTAAACGTATTCTCCCCTATGAACCATCAAGAGTGCTAAGATCTTCTGAAGAGGCCCTGCTCTCAGTCCCGCCACCTTTGCATTTGCATCTGGTGGGAACGAGAGACAGGGCCTTTTTTGTGGTGGCCCCCAGCTATGGAACTCTCTCCCGAATGAAATTAGATCTGCCTCCTCCCTCCTGATCTTTACGAAGCTAGTGAAAACTTGGCTGTGGAATGAGGCATTTGCAGAATGATGACTGAGACCGGTAATTGACCAAAGTTATTGACCACAATATACGGACTGAGTTGGACATGATTTTATCTTGGCTAATGGCTTATATGTTATACTATATTGTTGATGCACTGTTGATGTATGATGTTTTAGATTTTTATTGTTAGCTTTAAATTTTTGCTGTCAGCCGGTCTGAGTCCATCTACGGAGGTATTTAAGATCGGGATATAAAAGTTTATAATAATAATAATAATAGATAGATAAGAAAAGACCAGAAAGGGCCTTTAGCAATGGGATAAAAGTTTTAATGGACTTTGTCATAAAGAGAGAGAGACTCAGACAGAATTGCAGCATTCAGTGAAGTTCAAGGTATCTTGTTCAGGCTTGTGCACAAATCAGAAAAATGATTCAAAATAAAGAACATAATAAGAAAATGAATATGTGTCTAGAGCAAAATTTAATAATGGAACCTGTTTCCAAGTCTCCCAGTTAGTATTTCTTGCATTAATCATACCTATTAATTCTAGTGGCTCATTTGTGATACCCGGTCACAAAGAAAAGCACCATTGTATCCAAGAATGTTCTTTGTCTCACCCTTTTCCACTTAAAAAATGAGTCAAAGTTTGAGTGCAGTTCTTAGTAGTCCACTAGTCTGCAGCCAAAGACAAGGTGTGTATTGGACTACAAGTAAATAAAAACAGAAATGGAAATGTTTGACTGGAGCCCAGATGCATGTTTATTTTTGCTGTTCTATGGCTCATTCACAGATAACAGCGCTGTCCCATTTCCATGTGGAGAAGGATGTGAAATGTGATCACATGCTTAAGTAGCAATTCCCACACACAAATATTCTAGTTTTCAAGCATTTCCAGTCACGAAAATGTAAAAAAAAAAAAAAAGCAGCATGGCGAATTTGGTGCATTAGGTTGTAATGTGGAACTTGACCAATATGAGATAGCTAACTTTTTTTGGGTATAAATAATTGAATAACCATTGTAAATGATTCTTAAAAACTAATTTGTTCAATATGTTAGCATATTCAGCCTGTATCTGGGAAATTCTAACATCAATTTAAAATTGTTTGGAATATTCACCTTAAAATATCTTTAGATGATGATTTTACAAAGTAATTAATACACTGGATTTTGGCCAACCATGTTGGCTGATGATGATCATGTGCTTCTGAGTCATTTCATAGCAGTTGCTTAGGATTTTTCTAAGAGGAAAATTCCAAAAAGCTTTCACCTAGTGCTGAAGAACTCCAGGCCAGTTGACAGATGTTTATTGCATTATGTAATGGAAAACTGGTAGGTGTATAAGGTCTGAGTGTGTAAAGGGTTATCTCCTCTTAGTGATTTAGGGAAAAAATGTGTATGACTGTCTTTAACTGTCTGTCCCATTGAAAGTAAAAGTATGCTTCTATTCTGCCATGATGAAACTTAAAAGCAAAGCCCCAGCAAGTGCAAATTCTGCTTTCTCCACCTGTGTTGTATATCTTTGGAATCAGAAATATTCCATGGAAATGATATTTCCACCCAACTATTGATGAAGAACTAATGAAATGGCTTCACGTTTCTGGAATTCTGTACTACAGCTCTTCATAACAGCCTGGTCATCATATTTTGCCAATGAAACATGGTTTGTGAATTGTATGTAGTCGGCTCTTCTGTGTATAGGCATGGGATGTATTGCAGTGTGTTTGATATTTTGTTCAACATGGACTTCCACATTTAGGTTTAAACTATTTTTCACTGTGGAATTAGTATACTATATGAAATTAAGTTTTGCCTACAAGTTTTAGCTGGTTTTGTTTTTTGGGGTGAGGTTTTCCATTTGAAGGGCTTATAATGTATTGTCAAAGGCTTTCATGGCTGGAATCACTGAGTTGCTGTAAGTTTTTCAGTTGCTGTATGGCCATTTTCCAGATGTTTTCTCCTGATGTTTCACCTGCATCTATGGAAGGCATCCTCAGAGGTTGTGAAAAGAGGTTCAGTCAAAAGACCTTCCTGTCATATTACCAATCAGATCACACAGTGAAGAAACTATTTCATTGTTAAATATGCAGAAAGGATTTCAGTTTTAAGAGTTACTTCCTTTGTCATCAAACAACTCACGTTGGAGAGAAACCATTTAAAACCTTACAGCAATCCAATGCTTATGGTGTTTGGGATTGTTTTGCTTTGTTTTATTATGAAGTTTGAAAGTGTTTATATTATATTTTATATTACATAGTTGGTTATTAATCATGCATAAATTGCCTTGTGGTTTTCAATAGTCTATGTTCTATATATGTTTTCATAATATTACTTATTATCATATTCACATTTTTGTTTGCTTGTATGGGTTTCCCCCCTTGCTCCTGCTGTTTCCT
The DNA here is from genome assembly GCA_030556195.1 of Anolis apletophallus. Classification (NCBI taxonomy): domain Eukaryota; kingdom Metazoa; phylum Chordata; class Lepidosauria; order Squamata; family Anolidae; genus Anolis; species Anolis apletophallus. The sequence continues at coordinate 65,371,386 of JARBWK010000002.1, read as the reverse complement.
AGCTGGTGTTTTGTTTCTTTTGAGATGCTCCTGTGTTTCCTGTCTGTCTGTGTGTCTGTCTGTCTCGATTATAGATGCCATTGTGAAGCGGTTATGCTCAAATTGCAGCCTCAGCTTGTTTTGCTAACTAGAGGCAATCTGTGCAATAGTTGACATGAGACTGAGTGAAAGAGTTCAAAGCCTTTAGCTAGCTAGCTAAAGCCAACCCTGGAATTACAGCAATTCTTGTTTGTTTATATTATTAAACTTGCAGCCCAGTTTTAGGCAAGTAAGGAATGCAGAAGGGTCAACTGGGCTTTCAGGCAAGACGGGATTGAAACGTTTATTGTTATTTTGCCATCAAGTCCTCTTTGACTTACCGCAATCTTATGAATGAGAAATCTCCAAGTCACCCGATCACCAATCTGCTCAGGCCTTGCAGGTTCAGGGCTGTGGCTTCCTTGATTGAGTATTTCCATCTGTAATGTGGTCTTCCTTTATTATATGGTCTTATACCAAGTATTATTGTCTTTCTAGTGAGTCATGTCTTCTCATGATATGGCCAATGTACGTGCTGATTCAAAAAACTGCATTGGATAGACCAGAAACGCTCTAGTTTCTGCTACAGAACATACACCATCCAGTCATCGCCATCAGCTCATCCACAGAAAACCATATTTAATAATCTAGAGCTGATGTGGTCTATCCACTGCAATTTTCTGAATCAGCACTTCTAATAACTATAGGAAAAACAAAGAACCAAGGTGCCCCCATTTCCCGGTGCCACATGGAATGGCTCTGCTCAAGGGGACGGAGGAGGAGGAGAAGCAGAAGTTAAGGAGTCTTTATAGATTATGGAGCCTGAGAAAAAGGGCCTAATGTTCCTTTTATTTCTACACCACTGCCAGAGTGAAAAGTGGAGAGAGATCCTATGCCTTTAATGGTTGTATGCCTTTAATAGTTGTATAGAAGAGGGAATGTCAGCCGTTTGCCATTTGGTGTGACAAACAACCATACTGAAAATTCCTCTGAAACACAACTATTCCTCCTGGCAACCCTAAAAACAAAAACACTGTTTTTCATGATCCTTGTTTTAAGTACTACATTTACGAGTTAAAGAATACTGTGTCAAGAAATAACAAAGAGTAGTATACAAAACATATAATAGAAAAATAGTAACATAAGTAATGGAGCAGAATTTATATACCCTCAAGTATGGTGTCTACGAAGTGTTTTGAGTAAATAAATTGGTGTGAGGCACGTGGATGGTTACAGTCATCCCCCCATATTTGCAGTTCTGACTTTTGTGGATTTGATGGATTTGATTCAACAAGGTCCCCCATGACCTTTAAGCAAACAAATTAGTCAAATGTGGGCTAGACAAAATTACGGTTAGGTGGATCTGTAATTGGTTAAGTGAATGAACCCAGAGGGTGCTCACCAATGCTTCCTCTTCATCCTGGAAAAAAGTGATGAGCGGAGTGCTGAAGGGTTCCATCCTGGGCCCGGTCCTGTTCAACATCTTTATTAATGACTCTTAGACGAAGGGTTAGAAGGCATGATCATCAAGTTTGCAGACAACACCAAACTGGGAAGGATAGCCAATACTCCAAAAGACAGGAGCAGAATAAAAAACAATCTTAACAGATTGGAGAGATGGGCCAAAACTAACAAAATGAAATTCAAAAGAGACAAATGCAAGATACTCCACTTAGGCAGAAAAAAAGAATGGGGGACAATCCCTGGCTCGACAGCAGTACGTATGAAAAAGATCTTGGACTCCTTGTGGACAACAAGTTAAACAGGAGGCAACAATGTCATGAGGTGGCTAAAAAAGCCAATGGGATTTTGGCCTGCATAAATCGGAGTCTAGTGTCTAGATCCAGGGAAGTCATGCTATCCCTCTGTTCTGCCTTGGTCAGACCACACCTGGAATAATGTTTCCAATTCTGGGCACTGCAGGCGTTCGGTCTGTAGACAACTCTAGGCCATTCACTTTGTAATGTAGGCCACAAGAGTTATTTTTAGTGTGTATCTGTCTGTACAATTTTAATGTGTGGAAATTGGTCCGTTGTTTTATAGTGTTTTTATGGTTTTAAGCACATGTAAGTCACCCGGAGCCTGTCGGAAGGGGCGACTAACAAATCGAAATAAATAAATAAATTGAAGAGAGAGCTGGAATGTGTCCAGAGGAGGGCGACTAAAATGATCAAGGGTCTGGAGAACTAGCCCTATGACGAGCGGCTTAAAGAGCTGGACATGTTTAGCCTTTAGGAGAGAAGGCTGAGAGAAGACATGATGGCCATGTATAAGTATATGAGGAGAAGTCATAGGGAGGAAGGAGCAAGCTTGTTTTCTGCTGCCCTGGAGACTAGGATGCGGAACAATGGCTTCAAACTACAAGAAAGGAGATTCCACCTGAACACTAGGAAGAACTTCCTGACTGTGAGAGCTGTTCAGCAGTGGGACTCTACCCCGGAGTGTGGTGGAGGCTCCTCCTTTGGAGGCTTTTAAGCAGAGGCTGAATGGCCATCTGTTGGGGGTGCTTTGAATGTGATTTTCCTGCTTCTTGGCTGGGGATTGGACTGGATGGCCCACGAGGTCTTTTCCAACTCAATGATTCTATGTGTTTGCCTTGATGTTGCCTGTCGACTGATGAAAACCCCATGCATTTCATAGGGTTTCCTTAGGCGAGGAACTCTCAGAGGTGGTTTTGCCAGTCCAATAATAATCTCAATTTCCTCCCTTTTTCTGTAGTTAAATGTGTGCTGATTCAGAGCAAGTGATGTCTTTCAGCTTGGAGGAAAAACTTCCCACATTTCCAAACAAGCAAGATATAGTTAAGGAAAGCTAGAGCCGGGTTGTTGTGTGTTTTCCAGGCTGTATGGCCATGTTCCAGTAGGATTCTCTCCTGACGTTTTGCCTGCATCTATGGCAGGCATCCTCAGAGGTTTGTTCAGAGGTCTGTTGGCAGTGAGGCAAGTGGAGTGTATATATCTGTGGAATGTCCAGGATGGAAGAAAGAACCCTTGCCTGTTTGAAGCGAGTGTGAATGTTGCAACTAGCAAACTTGATTAGGATTGAGTAGCCTTGCAGTTGCAATGTCAATCAGTGAGGGTATTTGCATAGAGGTATCCTGGCTGTTGTTGCCTGGAGGAATCCTTTGTTAGGAAGGTGTTAACTGGTTAAAAGCTAGAGCTGCCACAAATTGTGTTGCCTTTGCAGTCACCAAAAAGGGGATTCCATGGAGAGCGGCCCTCCATCCTACAAAGATACAACCGTCTCTTTGCATTCACTGATTCTGCATGCACTGATTCGACAAACTTGAAAATATATTTGTTTAAAAAAAACAAAAAAGCAAGCCTTGATTTGGCCATTTTATATACACGATGCCTTTCAACTACACCAGGCATGGGCAAACTTGGGCCCATTTGGACTTTAGCTCCCACAATTCCTAACAGCCGGTAAGCTATTGGGAATTGTGGGAGTTGACGTCCAAAACACCAGGAGGGACCCAAGTTCACCCATGCCTGAATTACACTATTGTACATAATGGGACTTGAGCATCCAGAGATTTCGGCATCCATAGAAGATCCTGGAAGCAACCGCAGCAGAGACCAAGGATATCTACTGTATACTGAAAATCAATTATTTATTTATTTATTTATTTATTGTTCACTTTTGTATTCCGCTCCTCCCAGCAGGCTCGGGGCGGATCACAGCATAAAATACGTGGGCGGCATGATGCTACATGTCAACATGCGGCCCTACAATCAATAAAAACATATGACATAAAACCACATTTAAAACAGATACATTGTCAGGCACAGATTAAGAGGACATATATTAGGTTTTAGACCAGTATGCCTAATTAAAGGCCAGCCCGAAGAGGGCCGTCTTGCACGCCTCCGGAACGGGCCCAACTCCGAGATGGCTCGGGTACTGTCCGGAAGGGCACAGAAGACCAAATCAAGAAGCGTATAAGCAGGGGGAAGCCTTTCTGTTTCCTAAAGCCCTTTCTACACTGCCATATAAACCAGATTATGAAAGCAGACAATACACATTCCCTGCTTTCAATTGGGTTATCTTGAAACTGAGCACAGATTTAGGGGGGGGGGGGTCCTGTTTTAAGGGCGAGGTCTTGGGGCCCTTCTAGACAGGCCCTATATTCCAGGATCTTCTGTTTTAAGTCCACACAGCCAGATCATCTGGGATAAACAGAAAACCTGGGATCAGATCTTGGGATAAAGGGCCTATCTGAAGGGCTCTGAGTTCACACTGTCATATAATCCAGTGCATTCGGAAGGCTTCACAAAAGAGTCTGGAGCCACAAGCACCTGAGACAAAGCACCAAAATCAGTGTGTACAGAGCTATCATACTGTCCATTCTCCTCTATGGGTCTGAAACATGGGTCACCTATCGCCAACACCTACGACTCCTCGAGCGCTTTCATCAGCGCTGTCTTCGCACAATCCTAAATATACACTGGAAGGACTATGTGACGAATGTTGCTGTCCTTGAGCAAGCAGGGATCACCAGCATTGAGGCCATGCTATTGAGAACACAGCTGCGCTGGGCAGGGCACGTCTCTAGGATGGAGGACCACCGCCTCCCAAAGATACTACTCTATGGTGAACTCGCCATGGGTCAGCACAAGAGAGGCACCCCCCAAAAGAGATATAAGGACTCCCTGAAACAACATCTCAGGCTCGGCCAGATTGATCACCAACAATGGTCCACCCTGGCCTCACATCGGGAGGCATGGAGAAGCACTATCCACAATGCTGCGGCCTCTTTCTACCCTCCACTTGGATCGGGCTAATAAGCTGTTGTGCTTTATGCTGCACCCTTCTATTTCTCTATTGCTGATGTGGTGACGTTGTGACATGCAAGTCCTGATGAAGCATCTGCCACATATCTGTGGTCCATAGCGAAACGGGCTGGTGCCTAACATTGCCTGGAACAACATAGTCTGGGCTACACCCGTTGACTTGTGCCATGCCCTCAACCCGCATCTTGATGAGTGTACTTTGAAATGAATCTATATTGAATTGACTTTGAAGCCTTTGAACTCTAAATATATTTTCTACGGAAGACTGATTGTGTTTGTACTGATTTAAAACTACTGGAGGACACACCATTGCTTACCCTTACTGGGAAAGTGCACCCCTTCATTACCCATCCTGGGGTTTTTTTTGGATTATAACAAGCCTCTACGGGATACCTTTAAATCCTCTTCATCTGCGGCACCCACTCCAGGGCAGCAGCTGGCCGGCGTTTACTTGGCGATCATTGCACGGCCGCTAACATTGGGGTCTACTTGTGAGCACACAAGCCACTGGGAAGCTACTCTTCCACTGTATTATATCTTTATTTTGCTTCAAAACTGTTTATTTACATCGGGATCCCCTTCAGCGACCCCTCGCGAGATTACGCGATCGTAATCTCGCCCCACGAGATTTGCCACCGTCCATCTCAACGCGAGACCTCTCCACGCGACTACAGCACTGCGAGCTCCTCGGGACTCCTCCCCTCGACGCTACGCTTAGCCTTCTGGTACATGTAGGCTGGACACGCGCCATTCCGGCCACCCGGAAGCAACACAGATTGGCTCCACTGCGCGTCATTTCCGCCCGCCCGCTGTCTTCTGGGCCATGTAGTTCATCGCGCTTGGTTGAAATTGTATTATTTTGTATCTTGGGGGCATCCCCACATGCTTGAAGCGGTTCATACTGTATATTATTGTGTACCAGGTTGCCCCACATCACATACTGTCCCAATTGCTGCTTACTGACCCTGTGGATATTCTGTGAGGTAGCCACGTTTAGCCTTACCTTGGGTCCCTTTGAATTGTGGCACTTTTGCAATAGTGTTTCTCTACTGCTTTACCTTGTGTTTTTCTCGCCTCTTTCGAGAAGACACGCCGAATGGGTCTCGAAGAGAAACGACAACGCAGAAAGAACCACAACTTGGAAAAAACATAACCCAAGGAGACTTTCTGCTGCGCTTTCTGCAACCGAACTTGCCTATCTCAGATTGGCCTTTTTAGTCATCAACGCGCTTGTAAAAAGCGCGGGATGAGTCCTTCCTGAATCTTCGTTCGCGAAGTAATGCCGAGAGAGAGATAATCCAGTTCAATACAGATAATCTGGATTTGATTGGCAGTGTAGAAGGAGCCTGGGTCTGAAAGGCATTGTCATTTTATGTTAGGTTTATCCTTGCAATATCAGTATAAAATCCACACTGAACTGGATTATATGGCAGTGTGGAGTCACATAACCCAGTTCAAAGCGGATATTGTGGACAGAGCTATGTGGAAGGCCCTGAAACTGGATCTACACTGCCCTATATCCTGGGATCTGATCATAGGGAGGAGGGAGCAAGCTTGTTTTCTGCTGCCCTGGAGACTAGGATGTGGCACAATGGCTTCAAACTACAAGAAAGGAGATTCCACCTGAACATTAGGAAGAACTTCCGGACTGTGAGAGCTGTTCAGCAGCGGAACTCTCTGCCCCAGGGTGTGGTAGAGGCTCCTTCTTTGGAATCTTTTAAACAGGAGCTGGATGACCATCTGCCAGGGGTGCTTTGAATGCGATTTTCCTGCTTTTTGGCAGGGGGTTGGTCTGAATGGCCCACGAGGTCTCGTCCAAGTCTATGATTCAAAATGCTCGTTCTCCAATTCTTTAGGGGCCTCGTCACACTAAAGAATGAATCCACTTCAATTCCGGTTTCTGCCTCCTGCAGAATTCTGGGGGTTGTGGCTTTGGCTTTATTTAAAGGAGGCAGGGAAGGGGGGGGGGGGAGTTGGGAGCACGGGCTTCCCTCGCGCGCGGCCCCACAGCGCGCAACGCAGCTCGGAATGCAGTGGGAACCCAAGGTAAGACCTTCTTTCCCCTGAAGTTGCCAAGGAGTGGGCGGGGCCGGCGAGAGGAAGGGGGCGCGCGCTGCGGTTTCCACGGCAACGCCTGCCGGGGATTCCAACTTGCAGGCTGACAGTCGCGCGCTTGCGAGTGTGTGCCTGCGTCCCCGTTGGAAGGAAGAGGTTGCTATAAATGCAAGGTTGTGGCGGTTTCATTTACTTTGTTTTGTTGCTTATCTCGTGCAAAATGCTTCTTTGGTGCAAAAAAAAAAGGTCACTTGCATGCATAGAAAAAGACTCCAGCTTCTGGTGTGATAGAAGAGGAGGGCTGGGAGAAAGAGAGCGAGTGAAATGCTTTTGTTGGTCCGAGTTTCCCTTTCTGTCCCTTGCGGCGGCGGGAGGCTTAAACGGGACCCACGCTGGGCTCTCTGGCCACAGGCTGTGAAGCGGAAAAGGGGAGTGAAATTAGATGCAGAGTAGTATCCCTTTTACTTCACTAACTGCACTCTGGGAAGTAACTTTTTCAAAGTACAGTAGACTCAACCGTTACCCAAGATCAAGTGGAATGTTAGATGTTGGATAAAGATAGTTTCTGGTAGCTTGAGAATTACTTAATTACTAGCTGTGTATCCCAATACTATACAGTGCTATATATCCCATACTATACTATACCATTAGCTATTGACATCATAATAATGAAGATGTACTGTCTTATAAAATGTATTTTATTTTAATATTTATTTAAAGTTTTATTTCTTCCATGTTACCGGTTGCTTGAGAATTCTGGTTAACTGAGAGTATTGTCCTCTGCTTCCAGCCCTCCTGAGTTCTACGCCTCAGACTTGCAGCCTTCAAAGCCCACCCCCCTCTTTCTCCAGCTCCCCAAAGTTTTGCCTTCTCCTCTTCTTCGCCTCCCAGAAGCCCTGGTTTTGCCTCAGGTTTTTTTATTTGATTATTATTATTCTTTTTGCTGGGGACGACGAGCCGTTTTCTCTTTCTCCTTCGGCTAAATGACTTTAATTAAAAGCGCAGACGGCGGAAGAAACCTGGCAGGCTTCCCCCATATTTTTTTTCTGTTCCTTTCTCTTTTCAGACACTGTGTTGAATTGACTTGGCTGCCTGATTCGCTGAAGGAGAAGTGGAAAGGCTTTTCAAAAAGGAATTAATGAACTGTCTCCCAGCTCTGGAGACCCTGGCAATGAGAAAGCTCTTTTCTTGATTAATGCATTAATTAATTAGCTGGGGACAAATCCGTGACAGACAAACACTCCCCCCGCCTTCCCCTTCCCCTCGGTTTCTTTCAGTTCCTTCATTGGAAACTCCAGCAAAGACCGAGTTTGAGTCTTTGCTGGAGGCAGACAGGAATGCAGATCTCTCTCTGTAGGTTTCTTGCAGTGCGAAAAGGCGGCAGGGGACAAAAAAAGCATCCCACCACAAGAGGAACACCCGCCCTCCTACTCTCCAAATGACTAAACTCGAGCTGAAGTTTCAAGCGGCCTCATTTTGTTTGTTTGTCAGCAACAAAGTGTATGTCCGTATTTATAGACAGCGCTGCAATTTTGTGGCGAGGAAGGTTTCAATTTTGTTCAGCCGACAACACGCCGCAAGGCAAGGCTCTCTCTTTCGTTTGCAGCATGCGCATGGTCCCAAGTGATGCGAGTTGACTTGCACCACAAAGTTTCCACCACGTTCCCCCAGAAAGTTCTTTGTGTTCTTGCTTTTGCACAGAGCAGGGAAATTTAGTCACTGCTTCTAAAACTGGGTTGTTGTGTTTTCCAGGCTGTATGGCCATGTTCCAGAAGCATCCTCTCCTGACGTTTTGCCTGCCATAGATGCAGAGAGGATGCTTCAGGAACATGCCATACATTCCAGAAAACACACAACAACCCAGTGATTTCGGCCATGAAAGCCTTCGACAATACACCGCTTCTAAAACGTTGGGTTGCAGGTAGACTTCTTTGGAGACGAAATTGGGTTCTTTTTGAGCAAATCCAACAGGGCAGCTTGCAAAATGACCATAGCCTTCATAGATAGAGAGGACATCAAATATACCTTCTATCTTCCCAACAAGCAGCAGCTTAAAAAAACCAATACATCAATAGTAGTTTAGTGTCGAGATTGTAGTCAGACGTCACAACTTTTGAGGATGTCTCCCATAGATGCAGGCAAAACATCAGGAGAGGATGCTTCTGGAACATAGCCATACAGCCCGGAAAACACACAACCCAGTGATTCCGGCCATGAAAGCCTTTGACAATACATTGCTTCTGAAATGTTAGGTGGCAGGTAGACTTCTTTGGCGTCCAGGTTGGGTTCTTTTTGAGCAAAGTCTGCAAAATGAACATTGTCATCATCGATAGAGAAGAGATTAAACACACCTTATGTCCTCCCAACAAGCCACAGCTAAAAAAAGCCAAAACATCAATAGTAGTTTAGTGTCTAGATGGAGAGAAGTCATAATCCCACTCTATTCTTGGCCACGGTGATCCATGCCATGGTTACATCTAGATTGGATTACTGCAATGCACTTTATGTGGGGCTGCCTTTGAAGACAACCTGGACATTGTACCTTGTGCAAAAGTCAGCAGCCAGTTTGTTAACTGGAACCAGTTACAGGGAGTGAACAATGCCTCTACTGAAGCAGCTCGACTGACTGCCGATAAGTTTCCGGGCCCAATTCAAAGTGCATGTTATTACCTATAAAGCCATAAATGGTTTGGGTCCTGCTTATCTTTGAGTCCGTTTCTCCCTCTATGAACCAGAGCGAGTGCTACTGTAACATCTGCCGGGGAGGCCATTCTCTCACTCCTATTGCCGTCACAAGCAAGGATGGTGGGGATGAGAGAGCGGTCCTTCTCGGTCGTGGCTTCCTGGCTCTGGAACTCTCTCCCCAGGGAGATTAGATTAGCCCCTACCCTGTCCACCTTCTGGAAAGACCTGAAGACTTGGATGTTCCAATGTACCTTTGAACAATAGTTAGCTACTGATCAAGTCTGCCTGCCTTAATCTTTTTTTGGATCTCTAGCACCTTATTCCCCACCCGGCCCTACAGTTTTATGCTTGCACTAGCCCTTGTACCTTGTGCAAAAGTCAGCAGCCAGTTTGAGCCAACTAGTCTCAAATCTTTACATGCCCACTTTTCGGCTATTGGTTGTTTGTTGTGTGGTTCATGTTTATGATTTATATTTTATTGGTTTTACTGTTTTTAATAGAGTTGGTTTTTATGTTTTTAGTTGTGTTTCTCTGTAACTTCTGTTTATATTGGACTTGGTCTCCTTGTAAGCTGCCCCATGCCCCTTTGGGGAGATGGAGGCAAGATATAAGAATAAAGTTATTATTATTATTATTCTGCTTTGGTCAGATATCAACTGGAATACTGTGTCCAGCTCTGGGTTCCACAAGTCAAGAAAAATATTGATATTTTAGAACAGACATGGACAAACTTTGTCCCTCCAAGTGTTTTGGACTTCAACTCCCACAGTTCCTAACAGCCCCAGGCCCTTTTCCACTTAAGCGGTTGAGGGGAAAAGAAAGGGCCTGAGGCTGCTAGGAATTGTGGGATTTGAAGTCCAAAACATTTAGAGGGCTGAAGTTTGTCCATGCCTGAGCTAGAATGTATCGGAATAAATCAAAATGACCAAAGGTTTGGAAGCCAAGCTTAGAGAACAGAAAGCTGAGAGAGGACATGATGGCCATGTTTAAATATTTGAAAGGATGTCACATTGAGAAGAGGGTAAGTTTGTTTCTGCTGCTCTGGAGACTAGGGCATGGAGCAATGGCTTCAAATTGCAGAAGCCATTGCTCCATGTCCTAGTCTCCAGAGCAGCAGATTCCACCTAAACATTAAGAATAACTTCTTGCCAGTAAGAGCTGTTTGGCAGTGGAATATGCTGTCTCAGAGCATGACGGAGTCTCCTTCTCTGGAAGTTTTAAAGGAGGCTGAATGGCCCTCTGTCGAGGGTGCTTTGATTTTGTATTCCTGCATGGCAAGGGGCTGGACTGGCCCTTGTGATCTCTTCCAATTCTATGATTCTAAGTGAAAAGGCAGTCAATGATAGGATGCACCAAAATCTGGTGCAGGCATGGAAGATGTTATCATGGATAGCAGTGCAACCGAAAGTGTCAATCCCTCAACCTGTTTTGGTCCATAAGCTGTTGGTTGCTGCTCTGTCATAAGTTTCCAGGACGGAAAGAAAAAGCTGTAGACAGCAACTGGTGCATTGGGGAAAACCCTTTCAGTCCCACAGATTAGATAACAGTGATGTATAGGACATAAGTTGTAAAAAGTCTCATCTTTTCTTATCTCTTTTAATAATAGCATGATCGAGGTTGACAAATGAAGGTGTAACTATGGAAGCCAGTGGAAATGTTTGCTAAATGTGTCCATTAATGCTTAGCATGAAAGTATTTGGTAGAAGACACATGATACTCTCTGTATTTGGTAGAAGACACATAATACTCAAAACATCAAGGTTCTCCAACCATTCCTTGTACAGCATAGTTTCTCTCTTCTAGGGATGTGTTTGTTTATGTACTGTATGTGCACTCTCAGTGTGCCTGTCAACTTAGGGAGACCCCATGAAATTCATTTCTGACATGTTGCCTCATGGTCAGCCTATCAAGGGGATGTTCAGAGAGGGTTTGTTTATGTATGCCCACTGGATGGCTTGGGCAGATCACACTCTCTCTCAGCCGTAGAGGGAGGCAAAGACAATTCCTGCCTCAACAAATCTTGATTACCATTTAACAAGTTTTTTTAGTCTATCAGACAGGTACTCTTGACTTGGAAAAATAGTTCTTGAATAGCATGTGTATGTTTGCCTCTCAAGATACAAGTGTATCGACCTGAATCTTTAAAACCATTTTATAGCAATGTGAGTATTACAAGTGTTGGAAGAAGAGTGGCAATTGTGTGGTTCTCCAAATGTTGCTAGATTGCCACTCAGCAGCACTGATCAGCCTAATAATGAATGGTGCTGAGAGTTGCGGTAGTATTTGAAGGGTTGTATAGTTCCCGTTCCTTTTTATTGTGAGTGTGGTTTAAAAGATTTGTTTGCCCTAGCTTCAGCTGTCAATGTTAAAACATAGGGATGTATCATGGAACTGAGATGTTCAGGAAGCTACCACACCCTTACTGTTGAAGGGAGAAGAAGGAAGTTGGTTATGGAGACTGGGAGTTGTAGCATGCATAGCAGGATCAGTGGTTCTCAACCTGTGGGTGTTTTGGCCTACAACTCCCAGAAATCCCAGCCAGTTTACCAGCTGTTAGGATTTCTGGGAGTTTAAGGTCAAAACATCTGGGGACCCACAGGTTGAGAACCACTGCCTTAGATTATCTAAGTGCTTCAAAGTCTTTTTAAATCCATCAGAAAAAAACCCCCAGTGGAGCATTTTTTGAAAAAGTCCAGAAAAACGATGTCGGTTTCAACTTAAGAGTGGGTGGCTGATACTCCCATTTTTGTTTAACAAATGTGACTAACAAGAAAGATGAATGCAGTTAGCTATTGACCTAGCATATGATGCCACTGTAATGCAAAATGCTCTGTGCATAATTTTCTCATTAATTCTGTGCTGTCTTTTGTGCATGGCTTCTACCATTTTAAGGCAGAGGAAATATGCCCTCATTAAATTTTGTGTTACAGGGTAGGGAAATATATTAGAATAAATGAGGGCTATAGGGGTATTTCTTTGGTATGCTTAGCCTGACTTGCAGAAATGATCTTAGATGTGCTTGACCTAACAGTGCTATCCTGTATAGCTCTATATTCAGCTTTGTTGCATTAACTGGGAATTACTTGATGCTGTGTGAATATAAGAACTCTTACTATATCTTACTTCAAGATTATTCTGCTATATGCTGTTCAAAAACACCTATTTAAATTTCTTTCATATGTTGAGTATTGAAGTTCATTATAATTGGGATTGGTTATTAGTTGTTTTTATGTGCAGGGTTTCAAACACTGGTCGGGTGCTCTCACCTCAACACCATGCTGACACATAGTTTTCATAGATTTCTGTTTTTACAAAATCTTATAATCCCTCTTAAGTTTTTTTAAATGCTGTACTTTTCATTAAATCATCTGACTGATAAGTTATGAAAGAGACATCTGGAACAATATCACTGCAAAACCTTTTTTTACATTTCAAACATACAAAGGGAGCATTCAGAGATGCTTCTGGGTATAGTCTGAATCTCTGTCACTGTTGGGCCCATCTAATAAAACACACCATAGAAGGGTCTTGAATGTTTATAATTTAATACATATCCATGTTTTATTTTCTAACAAGTTAGTTAAGCATTTCTTGTATCACTCTGCATTGGAGTGCATATCTGAGGTGTGACCTTTCAATATTTTTGGGCTACAGCTTCCATAATCTCTCACCATTGGGCATGATGGTTATGGCTCTTGGGTGCTCACCTTCCTTATAAACTGGAAAGACTGCATCCTGCTTCTCATTTATTTATTTAATTATCCATGTCTCATTTATAATTACCACACACCCCAGGTTGAAATGATTCTAGCATAGGCCATCCTCTGCATTTCTAATTTCATTTTCACTTCACCTGTTTTGATTCCGACTTCTCCCAAATTTTATACAAATCATTCTTGCTTTGGATTTAGGGTTTGTCAAAATTTGAAGAGCACCCTAACATCTATCTAGAGAGAGTCAATTGATAGCAATTAGGGATGTGTGTGAGTGTGTATAGGACAAAACATTCAAAAACAATATCCCCACAAACCTTGGTAGTTGTGTGGTTTAGTAGGTTTTACCTATTGAACAGAATACAGAATGCTCAAGATACAGAATAAGGAGGAACATAAAATACATTGAGTTTACTAATCAGGGTTAGATAACCTCTTGAATCCTGTCTATTTGAATGACTCTCTGAAGTTGTACAATTTCTATTGTGATTATAGTGCGTAACTCTTGAACATCAGGTGACAGATGGTTATTCAATAGTTTAATTAGGAGTTCTAGCTGTAGCTTTTATCTTAATGGTACCCTTACTTTTAAGATAAACTTTTTCTAATAAATTTCCTGAATTACTTTCTTTCATGAGCTCCACTATATTAGCTCAGATCCTAATGAAATCTAGTTTAGTAGTCTTAAATCTGACACCACCACCACACATTCACCAAATTAGACCAAGCAATAGGAACAATATTGGTGTAGCTGACATTAGAATATTGATTTTCCAATTCTTCTTATTGAGCTTCATAATCTATTTTGGGGGGTCATCTTGGTGCCCTTTATGAGGAAAGTACATGTACGTGCTTTCTCAGAAATCAATTTGTTTACAAACTGAAGCCCAATAAAGGACAGAAATAGTCATAAATTTAGCAACTTTAAGTACTGCTGCACTGAGACTATTATGCTACTACTTTTTAACTTACCCTTGTTTTTGTGCCTTTCACAGGATTTGGTTTATAGACATTAGCAAGTGATACTTTGTATCACATATAGCTTATCTAATACCAGTACTTTATTTATACTCTGCCCTTCAACATAGGGCTGCTTACAAAAGATAAAGTTTATCTCAACACACTGTAAATTATCATCTCTGGATATATTTCTTTTAGAAGCACAGCAGTGTGTTAGGCTGTGTGTACCCTGCTCTCCAAAGCAATAAAATTATTGCTTTAGATTTCATCTGTGTGTAAGTATCTTCAAATCACCTGTCAACTTATGGTGACTCCATGAATTTCATAGGGGTTGTTTTGGGGTTTTTTTTTTTTTGCAAAGTTTACTCGGAGATTATTTTGCCAGTTTCTTCTTCTGAAATATAATCAAAAGCATCTGGAATTCATTGGTGGTCTACAAGCACTAACTCTGAACCCATCCAAGCACTAACCCTGCTTAGCTTCCAAGATCACCCAGAATCTTGTGCCTTTACTACTTAAATAGGATCAATTTCCTGAAGTGAATTTTGCATAGAATAATATATTCACAGTTATTACGATATTACACAATTTTTTTTGTATATCCTAGTATAACAGTCCTGCACAACCTTTTAATGGAGTGGATTCTATTTGTTTAGGACAGATTGTACTTGTTTAACTTGGTGTTGGAAGTAATAAATTCTTTCTTGTTACTATGTAGTTCCCTTATCCATGTTAGGAGGGACATACGTTTGTTTGAACTTTTTCATTTCACTGTGTCTTAAAACCTACCTAAATAGGCTTTTAGTACAGTATTCCCTGCTATTTCCGATAGAAAAAAACAGATGAGCCATTAAATTTTAAAAGGGTAGGATTTCCTTTTTTCTTCTAGTTGTGATTGTTTTTGCAGTAAATGGTTTACTTAATCCAGCTGAGTGAATAGTTGATCAGTCAGGCCATATCCCCTAAAAGCTGTCATGTTACTAATTTTTATCTCAGTTGCCTAGAATAATGTCATTTAGTGTCATTCTCTATGTGTGATGTCCTATCAGATAATTCTACATTTAAACTTGTAAGTGTTGTTCTTGTATTCAAGCCTACTGAAAATGCTGATAATTTTAAGATACCCAATTCATTTGAATAATAATTTTCTTCTAAAAATAGATGTATGAATGAACTTTCCTGCTTCCTTTACCTTGGGATTGATAAAACTAGGAATAACTACATTTCCATTTTGTCCAATATGCTAGATTTGCTTTCATGTCAGGAGCAACTTGAGAAACTGCAAGTCGTTTCTGGTGTGAGAGACTTTGGCATCTACAAGGACGCTGTCGAAGTGATGCTTGGATGTTTTACCATCCTATGGGAGGCTTCTCATGTCCCCGCATGAGAACCTGGGGCAGCAGGCCTGCCGGCACAAGTGTTTAACCCATAGTGCCACTGAGAGCTCCCAATATGCTAGATTGTTGGTAATCATAACACTCCAGGTTGTTAAACCACCCTTAATTCATGTTGTTTTTAGTTTCCTGGTTCAGACAAAATGTGAAACTCCATTTAGTTGAAAACCTCCTGGTCTGTTGCTCATGTAACAGAGAGCCTGGATGCTAAGACTGGTAGACTCATCTGATGACTGTACACATGGCTGTTCATATCTTCAGCAGAAAGGTTTAAAACTAGATGCCACATTTATTTTCCAGTCAAGAATGTACCTTATGTGCTGTGCTCTTCCATCTGTTCTTCCATATTGCTGCCATTAGAAGTAGTTTTATGGAGTGTCTTGTTTAAATCCATTCTTTGAGGTGAACTAGGTGAAGTCTCCATCTCATCCTAGTTTATAGTTGAAAACACAAGCATTGAAGATATGGCTATGAATATATAAGAACTGCCCAGAGCATTTACTATATGACACCAAGTATAAGTTGTCAATTGTGTTATCGTTTTCTGCTTAAAACATCTGAAGACATGGCTAGGGGCTCATTCACTTCACAAGTTAGAGAATCATGTTTCCATTTTAACTTCCATGTTTTCACCATATGGAAACCAAGGAATGGCAAGCTTTGGAAGGCAAATTTCGAACTCTCAACCAGAATCTTCCAGAGTCTCACCAAACTGAAAACCTTGTCATAGA
Organism: Anolis apletophallus; assembly: GCA_030556195.1. NCBI lineage: Eukaryota > Metazoa > Chordata > Lepidosauria > Squamata > Anolidae > Anolis > Anolis apletophallus. The sequence goes on along the minus strand of JARBWK010000002.1, from coordinate 65,355,037 downwards.
CTCATTTAATTGATTCCATGTCTTAGAATTATAGACTGGAAGGGTGCTTATGGGCCACCAATTCCAACATCATGTTCAGTTTGCTAAAGCATCCCCAGCAACAAGCTGTCCAAAAATGTATCTGAACCAATGGACTCAAATCTGAACCAATGTTTTAGAAGCTATAAAGAGAAGGAGACTTGTCACCTCTCTAGGCAAGGGGTTCCATTGTCAAACCACTCTTATGATCTAGAGCAGGCCTGCATAACCCGAGGCTCTCCAGCTGTTTTGCCCTCCAACTCCCAGATTTCCTGGCCATTTGACAAGCTGGCTGGGCCTTCTGGGAGTTGGAGGCTAAAACAGCTGGAGAGTCACAGGTTGTACAGGCCTTATCTAGAGATTCCAGGACAGTTTAAGTGTAATCACAGCAGTTAAATTCTGTACTATGAATGTAGCCCAGAATGGCAAAAGATCTGGAAACTAGTTCCTATGAAGAATGGTTAAGGGACTATGTATAGCTTGGAGAGGAGAAGACTGAGAAGTGATATGGTAGCCTTTTGAAGGATTGTCATGTGGAAGCTAGAATGAGCTTGCTTTTACCTGGTCCAAAAAAAGTATCTGAACCAATGGACTCAAATTACAAGAAATGGGACTTTGACTAAATTGAAAGGACCTCTGACTGTAAGCACTGTTTGATAGTGAAATGTTTACATACCGTGTTTCCCCGAAAGTAAGACAGCGTCTTACTTTCTTTCCCGAAAAGTCCCCTCGTCGTCTTACTTTCGGGTACGTCTTATATAAACTAAGACGCACCCGTCGCATCGGCCACGCGCCGCCGCTGCGCCGCCGCTGCCGCCGCAATCGGCCCCATCGGCCACGGCACACCTCTGCGGCGCAGCTTCCTGCACGTCGCGCCAGCGCTGGCGGCGCACGCGCAGGAACGTCTACAGGCGCCTCTTGCTCTCTTCCCCCTCCCTTCCTTGGACGAAGGAAGGGAGGGGGAAGAGAGCAAGAGGCGCCGCGTCAGAGAGGCCTGGCAGAAAGGTGCGCCGTGGAGGTGTGCCGCGGCCGATGGGCCGGTTGCGGCGGCGGCGTGGCGGCGGCGGCGTGGCGATGAGGTACGGCTTACTTTCGCGGTACGGCTTATATTAGCCGACCCCTGACACCCCGATCGTCTTACAATCGGGGGTGTCTTACTATCGGGGAAACACGGTATTAGGTTGGTGAGGCTTTTATTGTAGATCTTTAAGCAGAGTTGAGTAGTCACCAGTCAAAGATACTTTAATAGTGAATTTTTAGACTGAGGTTTGAGCAGATAGCCCTTCCAATTATCATTTTTTGTTCATGCTTCCCTAAGACAGTCTTTTCCAACTTGATATCCTCCAGCGGCGCTGGCAACAAGTTATATAATTTGAAATCAACAATGGCTATGATTGCTGGGATCTGGGAGTCATTATCTAACACAGCTGGAGGACACCATATTGAAAAAAGGTTATTCGGAGGACTCCTGTTTTGAACATTTTACTTTATGAAAATTGGCTTGTGTAATGTATAGATTTTCAAGTAAGATGCTTACTGGAAAAATACTTCCATTGAAGTCACAGGAGTGGGTTTCTATTAAATATATTTAGGATTAAAATGTGTAGTAGTAGTAGTAATAACAACAACATCTTTATTTTTGTACCCCGCCTTGATCTCCCTGAAGGGACTCGAGGCGGCCATGGGGCCAAGCCCTAAATTCAACATGGTTAAAATATAACAACAAAATTCATAAAAAACATTTCAAACAATATAAAACAACCAGAGAATACAATATGTAGCAAACATCTAGCAACCTTCAGTGGTCTGAATAGTGCACTGTTATCTTAAAGAAACAAATGTGGTGTCTAGGAATCCACCTAGATGAAGGAGATACATATAGATGCTTTCACCAGTTTCATTTTGTATAGACTTCCTTTGTATGCCTCAACAACTCAGATTAGAAATTGATTGATATCACTGAACTGTGATGGAAAGTCTGTGTGCATGTTCTTAATTTTTCTGTACATGCCAGTGATGAGTTGCTCTCCATTTTGCTGAGTTTATCATTCCAGTGAGATCAGTGAGAATTAGTATAGTCCCATGAATAAGAACATAAGAGGCAAGCAGCTTAGATTTTACTACAAACCACTAAGGCAAATTAATCCATGTTCACTTGTTTTGCTGCATTTGTCTTATATCAACAAGAGCATTACAAAGCAAAAGACATTATTTCTCAGGGCAAGCACTGGATATTCATGGGTAGTTGGTACCACTTGTTCACTGAATACTTGACAATACTTTGGCTAATACATTTTTCATATGTATTTTAAGCTGTGTTTTTTATTTTAAAGCATATGTAACTTTACTAAACCTCAAATTTCATTGGGTTTTAAGCCACTGTGTCTATTGGCCTGTAAGTCAGACAGTGCTGGTAGAATTGATTTCTCTGAGCCTTCCTGGTATTCTTTGGAGCACTGGGAAACTGCTCTGGAACAGATGACAGTGAAAGAGGCATTTCAGTGTAAGGCAGGAGGAGGCATTTCAATGAACAAGTGGAAGTATGCTTGTGACTTTGAGATACTGCCCAATGAAACTGTCACCATGTGACAGTGGTACTTACTTAATATTAACTTATAGCACCTTAATAACTACAAAAAAGTAAACAAATCAGCAACAAGATACTCTACCTTAGCCACATAAAATAAAGCTAAATCTCTGTTCAACTTTTCCTTGCTCCCTTGTCTAAATGACCATAAAAACTGAGAGGAGGGGCCAGTTAAGACTCCGAGGCATCTTCTTGAGCATTGGCTATGCTGGGTTGGGCTGATAGGGGTTCTAGTCCTACAGCAGAATGGCTACCTGTATAGTTCCTTCAAATTTGATACATGGTCAAAACGTTTCCAGGCCTACAATTACTGCTTCCTTAATTTCTCCACAGACTGCATAAACCAGGGGGGCTCATTAGGTAGCTCGGGAGCTACTAGTAGATCTTCGGCCCTCTTCCAGGTGATCTTCGGGCCTCACCAGTCGGATGGGGCGCTCCTGCCATGCGCGCGCACACCCTGCACGCACGCGCACTCCTGCTGCTGGCTTCCGCTTTCGCGGTGCTTCTTTCGCCTGTGGGGCATTACAGGAAGAAGGAAGCACGAGACGGGGCCTCTGGAGGGAGCACCCTGCCTCTCTCTCGTCCAGAAGCAGCTGTGCAGCCTCCATTGCCGGTGAGACAGGCAGGGCGGAGCGCTCCCTCTGGATGCCCCGCCTCGTGCTTTCTCCTTCCTGCAATGCCCCGCAGGCGGAAGAAGCACTGTGCGGGCGGAAAACAGCAGCAGGAGCACGCGCGGTGGCAGGAGCGCACAGCAGCGGGAGCGCGCGGAGGCGGGGGCAGGTAGATCTTTTGGACTTGGTTGCTTTAAGAGTAGCTCGCATGCTGAAAAAGTGTGAGCACCCCTGGCATAAACATTTAATAGCATTAAGTGAAGAGGAGAAATTAAGCAGAAGTCTATTTCTGTTGTGGTGGGGAGATGTTGTGGTGAGGAGAAAAAAACACCTCTTGCTGAATTTTTGCCTGGTATGCAGCAGGACAGTTGAATTTTGAGTAATGACATTCTGATCTATTCTCCCCCACACACACATATTCTAATAAGATCTCCTTTCACTTTTGCATTCTTTACTCCATTTGTTGCATTCAGTATTAGTCACACATAGGATATACCATATGTGGTCTTGGGGCCCCAATTTCATAGCCCTTGAAGCCATTCCTGTTTTTTTAAAAAATTGTGTAGTAATGGACAATTTTGCTTCCAAACCACATAGAAAGTCCCCAGCAGACATGAAAACATGTGTAAATATCCCTCCTGCCTCAATCAAATACAATGGGGCCTTGGTATCTGCTTGAATCAAGTTCCAGGATACCATGCATATACCAAAAATCATTGAATGTTTAAGTTTATTTATTTACAGTATTTATATTCCGCCCTTCTCACCCTGCAGGGATGGATTACAATGTACATATACATGGCAAACATTCAATGCCATAGACACACAACATATATAGACAGACACTCAGAGGCTATTTAACATTCCAGCTTCTGGCCACCAGGGGAGCTGTCGCTTCCTCATTCTTTGCATACTTCCTGGAGATTTTTATGGCCTCATAAATCAGTTAAATTAGCCTCCCCACAAAGTGGTGCCTAAATTTCCTACTTGACGGATGCAACTGTGTTTTGGGCTGCAAAGGTCAACAACAAGCTACACAATTTTGGTCGGGAGCTCACTCCAACCTGGGCTGGCTTCAAACTCATGACCTTTAAGTCAGTAGTGATCTTAATGCAGCTGACTCCAAGCCAGCTGCACCACAGTTCCATTATATACTATGTTATAGCAAAATTGTTAACAAATTGAACGACTGCCAGAGAGAGAGAGAGAGAGAGAGAGAGAGAGAGAGAGGGGTCTTTGAAACTGCAGGGGGCTACAGCAGGGGATGTTGCCTAAACATTATAGTTCTCTTCACATGCCAAGATCAAGGCTTGCTTTTTGGATTCCTGTTGCTATTCTGAAATGGACTGCAGATGAAAGTGGAGACATGTGGTCTTGTCTGGTGTGTATGTGTGGCCTGTGGTGGTAAATGATCCCTTGGTTCTCATACACCATTTCTCATAGAGTACACCTATTGAAATCTGTGGGACTTAAATCAGTTTGGATCCAAGCCTCTGCATTTGGTCTGGGTCTACATAGTGTGGAATATCTACCTGACTTCTCCAGCACTCTTCTTGTTCTGAACCCCAGCCAAGCTTATCTCCTCCTCCTCTTGGCTGCCAGTGAAAGGGAGGAACTGTGGGATGGGATGTCCCAGCTTCTGCCTCTTCCACTTGTAGCTCTGCTTTAGCTGCAGTTTTAGCTGTGATTCTCTGGCGGCAGATGTTTGCTCTTCAGTTATGCCCTAAAGGTAGGGAAGCAATTATTTACATGTGTTCATGGGAAAACTGTGTTTCTTAAAACAGTTTAACATGTCTTATGAATGTTAATATTCCTATATTCTATAATACACAGCTTTATTAAAAATGCTAACTTGGTGAGATTTTTTCCCTTATATCAAGCTTGTTTCCCTCTCTATTATTTCATTTTCTCTTCTACCCTCTTTTAAAAAAGTACTTGGACAATTGTACTTTAAATGCAGAAATGACTATTTTTGTCTAACTAGATACTAAGGCTGCAGCCGTCTATCTCAAATTAGGCCACTATGGATTTAATTCTGACTAGATATATTGTAGAATTATATTATATATTAACTGAGAGGGCATAAGATACCATTAAAATGTAAAAGAAGAAAAATATGGCTTTTGAAGGACAGGAAGCATGTTTTAATAATTGAAAATTAGAGGAAAAGATAACATTTGGTAGAAATCTCATTTTTGAAACCTGTTAACTATGTTAGGTCACATTCTCAGCACAGTTTGCAGGAAGTAACGAACAGGATTTTCCTTGAACCTGCTTAGAGGGGCACTTTCTGCCTTGTAACCTCTTCTGTCAACCTACCAAGTTCCATTAAGATAACAGCATTTAGAACAGATTTTAAAAAGTGATATGCAAAATATAAAATAGATTAGCTTTATTTGTCATTGTGTTATTGCACTACGAAATTACATTCCTTATCCCACACATACTGCAAAACAACACACCCATCCCTGCATGCTGCCACCACCACCACACATCAATGCAAAACCACAGAGTTCAACATAGCCACAGCTCTAGGATACAAGCTATCCTTCAGCTTGTTCTTGTCTTTGTCACCCTGTACTGTCTACCAGATGACAATCATTAAGAAAACCCCCCAATATGCTGTGTGAGATGGATCCCCAAGAATGCTCTGAGCTTTCTTAAGGCAGCAGAAATTGTAAAAAAAAATCCAAAGAGGGAAGAGGACAACCAGTGCTTTGCTGTGCAGAAGTGCTGACCCTTTGGAGTACACACACATCCAGAAAAAATCAATAGGATATATTACCAGGAAATTAGTGTAGGTGTGTGTGGGGTGGGTGGGTGGGTGGTGGGGTGGGGTGGGTGTGGGGTGTGGTAATTGCCAGATAGTTATCTAAGCAGCTTCAACAATTGTAAAATAGCTGGAAAAGATACTCCCCTCCATGTTCAAGTGTTTGCTGCTTATATCTACTCTCGTGAGACTGTTTGGTAACTGCATGTTGTTCAAAATACCCATATTTATTTGAGTCTAATGCACCATCAAATCTAATGTGCACCTGAAAACCCTGAAACCGCCCCTCCCCTCCAAGTATTCGCTGGCAAATGTAGTGCACAGTGATAAGACCTTTCTCTTTCAACAGGCCTTCGGCTTATAAGATGCCATCAGTGTCCCAGTCTTGCCTGTTGATTTTATCTTTTATACTGTATTATGGTGTGCGTTTCGTATTTCTTACAGCGCATTGTGTTTTTAATGTATGGATATTTTAGAGTGCTTTATGTGTTTTAATGTGTTTTAATGTGTATTGCCCTGTTGTGAGCCGCCCCAAGCCTCCCGGGAGTGGCGGCCTAAAAATTTGACAAATAAATAAATAAATCAAATAAAAAGTGCACTGTTTGTAATTTGGCCAAAAAAGGTGCGCATTACAGTAGCTGCATGCTTGGAATTCCTACTTTAAAAACAGAAGTGCTAGAACACCAAAGCTTTCAACAATGGAAAATAAAACTTTGGGGTGTATCTATGTTGCAGAATGAATTCACTTTAGCTGCCCTAGCTCAGTGCTATCAAGTCATGCGGGCTATAGTTTTACGAGGTCTTGAGCCTTCTCTGCCAAAGAATGCCGATGTCTCGCCAAACTACAAATTCCGGGACTGCATAGCATTGAGCCATGGCAACTAAATTAATGACATCCCTCATATAGGAGCTCCAGGTGTCCCAAAGTCACTTCCCTTTTTGCTTTGGCTCAGCACTAAGATTACCACACTACCTTTCCTACTTTTGGAGAGGTAATTTAGCCAAAAAAGGTGAGCATCAGATTCAAGTAAATACTGTATCTCTTCTAGTATGCTAGTAGGAGCCTTTTCAGGTGGGCTTTGGTATAGCTATATCCTTCACCAAGTACACTTGACCAATTAATGCCAGACTCAGTTGAAAGCCTTTTGCGGGCTCTGAATGGCTTAAGAGTAGAATGGCTTAAGAGTAAGGAGAACACATGATACCCACCCTTGCTTTAAGAACATTTGAAGTTTGGGGAAAATTAAAATTAGCTTAGGAACCCCATCATTAGGTTCAGTAAGAAGTTTAAAAAGTAAAATGAGGAGCAAAAGGTTTTGTTCTTGTTAAGTTTATTGGCACGTTTCTTTACAGAAGAGTTCTGTCTATGTATTAGTATGCTTAAGCATATCTGAGTCTGCTTGAACAGCTTCAGAGGTCCTGCTTTTTTTGTCGATCACTAACAAAAACATAGTCCAATTTGTAGGTACTGGCATGAGGGCTCTGCATCTGTAGATTTTGTTTGAAGAGCCATTTTGAGTTCCCTTTGGGGTAGATAAAGTGGGATATAAATAATAATAATAGGTCTCCAGGGCCCAAAACCACTCACTGGCTTTTAAAATTTTGTCTTAATTGTCTTTATACTTGATCTGTGGATTTGTGTGCTGATGTGGTTTTGATCAAATCATCTTCATCTGCCACTTTCCAGTGTTGAAAAAACCTGGGGCCAGGATATAAATTAAATAAATACATAAGAATTCCACAGTATTTGGAGAAAAGTATTATGGAAAGCATACGGTTGTGGAAAGCTTTTCTTGACATTTGAAAGCTGCTTTAAAAAAAAGTTCTTCCAGTGTTTTTCTTTCTTTCAATGATGTAATTCGCAAAATGAAGCAGCCCCAAGCTGTATTTAGTTTGAGAAGCAACTTTGTAACCGATCTTAGCAACTGATGAGCACTTTTTTGTGGTAGATTGTTCTATGGTTGAAGATATGAGATAAAGTTTTGTGCCTTCAGGTTGTTTCTGACATATGGCAATTCTAAGGTGAACTAGGGTGTGGTGTGTTGCTTTAGGCTTTTTATAAAGCTGAGAGTGTGTGACTTCCCCTGGTGATGGTTGAGTGAGGTTGAGTGCTATGGTTGAGTGAGGATTCGAACACCAATTCCCAGAACTGTAGGCCAAAGTTCACACCACTACACCATACTCTGTGACCTAGGTGTTGAGAAACATTTTGTCTCTGAACACAGATGCTCTGTTTTAAAATATCATCTCTGTGTCTTGTTTGTTAATTTCCCAGAACTGTTTTACTGGTCAGTCTTTTGCCATAGGGGTGACAGATGGATTGTGGGGGCAAGGAGCTATGCCAGCTCATGAATTCTTGTATTCTTAAAAATGTATACAGTATAGTACGTTATAGTCTACCACTAGAGGTCTCTACACCAAATCTGTCTGATGCATCATTGCAACTCCAGAAATAAAACAGGGCAAAGAGGAATGAGAGTTCTGTAGTGTCCAGATTTAGAAACAAGCCATTGTAGGATGGAGTGGGCTGCAGCAGGCAGGAGATAAATCAAGATATACCAGAAGTACTCTGGATGGTTTATTGTAGTAAATTGGCAAGGATTTCTGATGCTTCAATTGTCTTGCCTGCCTGTTTATGTTGGATAAGCGAGACTCTCATGTATTATTTTTTCCACTATTGTTGTGTGGTGCAAGTTATTACCAGTTTTATGAATCTATCACAGGGTATTTTTTTTGACAAGATTACTTCTGGGTTTGCGTTTGTCTTCCCCTAAGGCTGAGAGACTGTGACTTGTCCAAGGTTACCCAGTGGGCTTCCATGACTGAGAAGGAATTTGAAAATTGTTTTTAAAGTCTTGTCTTACTATTTTAAAAAAATCAAGCTAGTTCAAGAAATATTTAGTTTCACATGTGCTTTTTAGATTATCTACTGAATATGATTTCAAAATTCCTAACTCTTTGAAGGATTATACTTAAACTACGATTGCAGTCCATTCCAGTTGCCTGTGCTCAAGATGAGATCGTGAAAACGTATGTGATTCCCTTTAGTCTTTTGACCTTCCATTTGCCACTTTTATAAACAGAATGTAACTAGAAATATCAATGTGTGAATGGGGGAAACAACTGAAAACAACTTCTGTATTTGGCTTGCTTTGAAAGCAGTTGGCAATATATGCATTACAGCATCCTTAAAACAAGAGTAAGTAGCTAGATGTAAGTACTTATGTATAAATATGGAAACACTTGGTAAAAGCTGTTTTTGGACTAGCACTACTAGAATCTCCAAGCCAGCATGGATGGTAGTACAGTGTGTTTATAGACACTTGAACCCTATCTGCAAGGATATTTCTAGATTTATGTTCCTGACAACATTTATAATGCTGACAGTATTTTGCTTTAGAATTATTTTGTCTGCCTTAAATGTTTTAGGAAACTTGTTTGTTATACCTGTGAAGTGCTTGGGCCTTTAAACCATTAAAGTATTGATGTTTTGTGACCTGGAGAGCATGTCTCAGAATGCCCAAGGGCTCCTACATGCCTAATGGGACATTTAACCTCCACACTCCTTAATAGCATCTCCTGTTGCTGTATTGCAAGCTGTTTTTGAAAAGTAGGTCGGTATACAGAGCCATCATAAAAACAAACCTTCCTGTGTAGGTAAATTGAATGATATTAGGATATGACATGGAGTTCTCAAACCGTGGGAACCTCTAAATGTTTCTAAATGTTGTCACAAGTACCGAGGGTAATTTCAGATGACACCTTTACACCACCATTGCTTTCCTGTTGCTTCTGATGCGGTGTTCACAAGATGACATGCTTAGGTCATTTCCAGGCTGTACTTAAGTTCCTTTTGATATATAGCTTCTTTTAATATGAACAACTCTTCAATTAAAAATAAAGGAAAATCCATGTCATTGAGGCACTTTAGAAGCAGAGTCATTTTTAAGGTGTCAGTTTCAATATTTTAACTGTGTTTTTAATGCTGTTTTTATCGTGTACTTTATCTTGGTTTTTTAATATTGCATTTTAGAGTGTATATGTCTATTGTATATTGTTTTGCTCCTGGCTGTAAGCCGCCCCGAGCCTATTAGGGAGTGGCGGCATAAAAGCCGAATAAATAAATAAATATATCCTGCAGGATTGTTTTTGAGAAGGGAAGGGTTGCAGAAGCACTGAATGGCAAGCCGTATGTCTGTTCTAAAACAATGAATGGAAAAGACAAGTAAAGGTTTCCCCTGACATTAAGTTTTGTCATGTCCAACTCTGGGGGGTTGGTACGCATCTCCATTTCTAGGCCACAGAGACGGTGTTGTTCATAGACACCTCCAAGGTCACATGGCCAGCAGGACTGCATGGAGCATTGTTACATTCCGCAGAAGCCGTACCTATAGATCTACTCACATTTGCATGTTTTTGAACTGCTAGGTTGGCTTAAGCTGGGCCTAACAGCGGGACCTCACTCTGTTCTCCGGATTTGAACCATCAACCTTTCAGTCAGCAAGTTCAGCAGCTCAGTGGTTTAACCTACTGTGCCACTAGGAGTCCCTAGGAAAGGATGTGTGTGTGTGTGTGTGTGTGTGTGTGTGTGTGATAAATCAGTTATTAGACAATAGCATGAATAAACTTGCAATTCAGCAGACTGGCTAAAACAAAGTAAAAAAAGGAGAAGGGGAATGGAAGCTGGAGGCTCTAATGCAAATCTCATGATTTCAGTTTGATCATTAAAAAAGCTATCCAAAGTGCTGAACCTGACTGGGGATAGGATTCAGAATAGTTCATTTACAGTTTGGACTAAACGTGGAATAGATTGCGTTGTTTTAGGTTTTTTCGGGCTATATGGCTATGTTCTAGAGCAGGGGTGCTCACACTTTTTCAGCATGCGAGCTACTTATAAAACAACCAAGTCAAAATGATCTACCTACCCACTACAAAAATGTGAAACATATAACACAATATCTGCTTTGAACTGGGTTTTCTGAGTCCACACTACTATATAATCTGATTCAAAGCAGATAACATGGGATTTTATTCAACTGTGTGGAAAGGACCTCAGATAACCTAGGGCCGGCAGCACTTGGGTGGCATCGGGAGCCTGCGGGGCGGGACTGAGCCTTCCTTCCACCCTGCCTGCGATCTACCAGGACGCCCTACGTGATCTACCAGTAGATCACGATCTACCTAATGAGCACCCCTGTTCTAGAGGCATTCTCTCCTGATGTTTCACCTTCAGAGATTGTGAGGATGCTTGCCATAGATGCAGGCAGAAGCAGTGATTCCGGCCATAAAAGCCTTTGACAATGCATTGAATGGATTCATTACTGCACTTCTGCCTTGTGGATAATATTTTGTACTTCAACAAAAGCACCGTAGCTGCTCCGGAGAGGGAAATGAGAGAGGAGAGAAAAATGTACCTCCCACAGTTGCATAACTATACATTGTCCCACTGGAATGATCAGACCATAATATAGGTAAATTACAATTCCAGTTGCAACTTATATATGTTAAACAATGATTTGGTAATGGTAGGAAGCCTCAGTCCCAAATACCCCGCAAAGCTGGTTTCCAAATAGCTGCTAGATCTATCAAGGATAGTGTCTTTTATTGGTAGGCATGGTTTGCTGTATGCTACAGATCAAGCACTGGAAATAAAAAGTGTGGTAAATTGTTAACAAGAAGAGGAAGTTGAATTTTACATCAAGATTAGATTTGTTGTTGAGGTGGTGCTGGAGTATAACTTTTCTCATTTGCCTGCTTCTGCATTCCTGGAAAATTCCTAGTCTCTGTGGGAAAAAATAGTAATTCTTTGTGAAATGTGGTTTGTTATTATATTCTGTCTGTATCATATATTGCAAGTAATTTGTTACAAAGAGCTAAACATAACAGATTCCCTTTTTGCACTAACCAAGGATAACTAGGTTACATTACAATTTTAATGTAATAAGAGATCTCTCTCTTTTTGCAGTGTACTGTTGATTTCTTGAATTATTTTATAGTTAACCAGTGTCTTGCAGCCTTACTACGCAAGTGTGCTTTGTACCGAAGCCAGTAATTTGTAACATTATATATATATTTTAATCTATCACCTCCGATATAGTGAGGTGCCCCTATCAAAGAGATGTCTTGGCAACAGTTTTGCCTTCATCTGAGATTGAGAGAATGTGACCTGCCCAAAGTCACCCAGTGGGTTTTCATAGCTGAGTGGGAGTTGAATCTTCTTCATTCTTATTTGCACTGAACTTCGTAATACTTTCTGTGAAGACAACAGTAGAGGTTGTCAATTCAATATTAAAGGATACCAAAAAGTAGTTTTTTTCTTTTAAGTTTGAATAGATTATGTTAAATATTGTATTGCCAAATCATTGTTTTTTAAAATAGTATAAAGGGATATTTCTATCATTTGTGTGCATGCCATCTGGAGTCAATGACAAGTTTTGGCAATATATGGAGAGATTTAACAGCTATTCAACTGAAACATAGCTAAGAAGAGTTCTCTCCTCCCCCCCCCCTCTTTTTGAGAGAGAAGGAGAGTGGAGTTGGCTACTTGCTCATGGTCTTCCACTAAAGTCATAATATTTAGAATTATGGGATTCTTTTAACAAAAATAACTTTGACTGCTCTACCTAGTTCCCCATATTGGTAAAGTATCTTCAAATGATAATTCCCTTTGCAGTTAGAATTATCATTGCTGGAAATTTGGAGGGTTTTTTTACGCTCCTGTATTTATCTACACTGGTTATGATTGTGATGCTGAGTTTGGATTGCTATCATTTTTTTGGACCATGTCTTTAGCTTTAAAAATGGCAGTCAGGCAAATACATATATCACCGCTCTTTGTGGGACAAATATGGTTGGCCCTTCATATATGTAGATCCTGCATCCATGTATTAAAAAATTCCTGCCTTGAAAATGCTAAAAATAAACCTGAATATTTATTATGGCATTGTATGTAGAGGGAGAAAAGGTGGAGGCAGTGACAGAATTTGTATTTCTAGGTGTAAAGATTACTGCAGACGCAGACTGCAGCCAGGAAATCAGAAGACGCTTACTTCTTGGGAGGAGAGCAATGACCAGTCTCGATAAAATAGTGAAGAGTAGAGACATCACACTGGCAATGAAGATCCACATAGTAAAAGCAATGGTATTCTCTGTAGTCATCTATGGATGTGAGAGCTGGACCATAGGGAAGGATGAGCAAAGGAAGATAGATGCTTTTGAACTGTGGGGTTGGAGGAGAGTTCTGAGAGTGCCTTGGAGAAGATCCAACCAGTCCATACTTCAGGAAATAAAGCCCGTTTGCTTATTGGAGGAAAGGATAGAGGCAAAGACAAAGTACTTTGGCCACATAATGAGAAGATAGGAAAGCTTAGAGAAGACAATTATGCTGGGGAAAATGGAAGGTAAGAAGAAGAGGGGCCGACCAAGGGCTAGATCAATGGTTCCCAAACCTTTTTCACCTACCGCCCCCTTTCCAGAAAAAAATTTACTCACCGCCCTCCTAGAAATTAATTTTTAAAAAATTTAATAGCAATTAAACAGAAAGATATATGTATTAATGCAGTGGTTCTCAACCTTTCTAATGCCATGACCCCTAAATAAGGTTCCTCATGTTGTGGTGACCCCCAACCATATTTTCGTTGCTACTTCATAAATAATTTTGCTACTCTTACGCATTCTAATCCAAATATCAAATATGCATGTCAAAGCGAAGGGGGCAGGGCCAAAGAAGAGGGCCCTACTAAATGGCCAATCATTCACCGCCCCCTTAAAGGGGTTCACCGCCCCCAAATTCCCCTGAGCCTCCCACCACCCCCTTGGATCGCTTCACCGCCCACCAGGGGGTGGTACCACCCACTTTGAGAATCAGTGGGCTAGATGGATGGATGGATGGTATCCTTGAAGTGACTGGCTTGACCTTGAAGAAGCATTGGGTGGCCACGGCAGACAGGGAGCTCTGGCATTGGCTGGTTCATGAGGTGACGAAGAGTCGGAAGCGACTGAACGAATGAACAACAATGTAGAGGGAGCTGTGGATCCAATGAATTCTGATATTAATGGAACCAGATTTCAGCAGATACCAAGGGCCCACTATACTTACGGAGTTAAACCAGCACTTGTTGCAAATTTTGTTTTTGCATTTGCTTTTGATAAAACTACAAACCAAAGATTTCCTCACATTTTTGGTGTCCTCTCTTAGGTTTTCATAAATACTTTATTTATTTTTTTTTTAAAAAAAATAACATTTGACTATTGGAGGATGTATCATTGATAGGATTTGAAAAATGTTTTTCTCACATTTGGGAAACTGTGGGAAATAATAATAGACCAGGAAAAATTGGGTCTATGCAGTTTTCTCCTCATTTTTGAAAAATCCAAATTATTGTGAAGGAGTTATCGACAAAAAAGAAACTTTTAATGCAGATTTTTTTTTCTGGTCAAAAATTGTTTTCTTGTACAGAAATCACTTTCCTACACAAGAAACATGTGCAGAAAATATTACTCTTGTTTTTGGACAAAACACCAAAACATTTTTTCCTTTCCCAACTTTTGCAACAGTTAGATATGGGGAAGAGACTCTGGAGGGATATTGATTTTTTCTTGTAGCAGAGACAAACTACTATCATTGCCAATTACTGATATGTAAGTATGAAATAGTTGATAATTTAGAGGCCTACTAGAGAATATCTTACATGATTTCTGTAAATATGTGTTGTAACTTTTTTGCTCAGAGCTAATGTGATATCGTGGTATAGGCACTGAATTATGAATCTGGATGTGAGGGCTCTGTCATTGAAACACTTCAGGTAACAATGGGGAAGTCGTTCTCTCTCGGCCTCAGAGGAAGGGAAAAGTGAACTCCTTCTGAACAAATCTAGCCAAAAAAAACAACAATGCAATAGGTTTGTCTTAGGGATGCCATGAATTGCAAGCAGAATTAAGGCATACAATAATAGCACATTTTTCACCTGACAGCCCAGAACTCCCACCTGGTGAAGAATAACTACGACGCGCTGTGGGCAGGGGTGCAGAAGGATCTGGACAATTGGAAACAGGCAGGGCTATCCCTCTTGGGAAGGATAGCAGCCATCAAAATGAACGTGCTCCCAAGGCTGCTATACCTGTTCCAGAACATCCCTGTCATCAGATCGGATCGCATCTTTGAGAGCTAGAAGAAGGACATTCTGAAATTTGTGTGGGAAGGCAAAAAGGCTAGGATTAGATACCTGACATTAATTGACGGAAAAGGGAGAGGAGGCCTGGGCCTACCAGATCTCAGGATCTACTTCGAGGCGTGTGGGCTAGTTTTTCTGGCAGACTGGTTGGACCTGAGAAAGGTCGGGCTGCTGGCTCTCGAGGGATTCGACCTGCAACTTGGGTGGCACAACTTTGTTTGGTACGACCGAAAAGAGAAGGGGAGATGCTTCAGAAGACACATACTAAGAGCAGCAATAATAAGAATCTGGCGGAAATATAAGAACCGGTTCTACCATCACACACCCCTCTGGCTCTCCCCGCTGGAAGCGCACCAGAAAGACCCGTTAGGCTGGAGCAGGTGGCCCACGTATGGAGACTTATCCAGCAAGGTGGGAGGAAAGAGGCGTCTAAAGTCACTAGAACAGATTCAGTTAAACTTCAAAACGTGACCTGGCTTCAGCTGCACCACGTCAAGAAGTGTTTCAAAGATGATGACCTCCTGGGTTTTGAGGAGAAAGAGAACTTCTGGGGCCCCTCCTCAAGAAACATAAGAAGCGAATCTCAAACTGTATTCCAAGCTGCTGGAGTGGGCCCCAGAAACTGAAGTGGTGAAAGGCTGCATGGTGAAATGGGCCAAGAATATCGGCAGGCCAATCACACTTCACGAGTGGGAGAAAGTATGGAAGAAAAAATTGAGGTACACCTATGCGATGGAGTTGACTGAGAACTGGCACAAAATGTTCAATCGGTGGTACATGACCCCGTACAAGCTGAGCCTCATGTGCAAAGAGACGCAAAACAAGTGCTGGAAGTGCGCTTCCCAGACGGGCACTTTTTACCACATGTGGTGGTCCTGCCAACACGCTGTGCAATTCTGGAAGAAGATCCACATTGCCACACAAAAGATTCTGGGTCTCTTCATGGAACTTAAACCTGAAGCCTATCTGCTTGGACTAACGTCCGAAGAAGACATGCCGGACGAGAATGCGGAAAGACTATTTGCGTACCTGTCAACGATGGCGAGAATAGTCTACGCGAGGAAGTGGAAGAGTGAGGAGGTCCCCGAGCTCGAGGAATGGTTGGACAAAATACGAGACGCCATGGACATGGACAAACTTTCCTTTTACTTATCGGAAACGGGAGGGTACCCCCTCAAGAGAACTGACTGGTCCATGGTGAAAGCCTTCCTGAAATCACGAGGCCCATCTTGAACAATTGGAAACCCAGCCACCCCCCGCTCACCCTCTTATCAAGAGCAGAAGGGGATAACCACGAACTTGTAGCTCAATAGTTCACACGACGGAAGGATCTCTCCTCCCCCAGAGACCCAGAGGCTTTCTTCTCCTTTTTGGGGACAAGAAAAGACACTGTCACCCCCCAGGGACTGCCCTCACTGCCCCCCGCTTACTCCACAGTATCCTAACCTCCCTTCCCCCTCTTCCCTCCCACCACCTCCTACCCCTAATTCCCGGTTACCACCCCCCCTCCCCCTTTCCCATCTCCTCTACCCCCTCCCCCATCACCACTTCCAACCTCTCCTCACTCTATCGTTCCTACTGTCCTCTACCTGAAATTGTTCCCCCACTTTTACTGTCTATGGAAAACCCTAATAAATATATTTCAAAAAAAAAAATAGCACATTTTTGTTCAAAACCAGAATTATAAAATACAATCTCCCATACTCATTTTCGTGTGTGTTTGAATGTGTTGTGTTTCCATTGCTTTCTCAAAGAGGGGACTGTATAATCCATCTTGTCCCTGAGAGCCATGCAGACAGCTGAACTGAATGGGCTTTGACGGATTGGTATGAAGAATGTTTTATTATTGTTGTTCTAAATCACAATTCCTCTGATGTCAAGTTGGGCAAATATCGATTTAACCTGAATGAATGAACCGATGGGGCTTGTTTAGTAAGTTAGTCAGCTGCATTTTTTTATTCACTTAAGGGCAAACCAGCTTTTATGTGGCCTCATTGTGCTAGTACAGCCAATGTGCCAGTGGGAAGAAATTTATGGGACTGGAGCAACTCCTGTGACTAATAGACTTCTGGCTCCAGTGCTTTGCTATTCTCATTAGTACTATAGCAATTCAGCTGACGGATTTGAAAATTAGTGGTAGAAATTGCTTTTGACTAAATGTGTATGTATCTTTTTAAGAGAGCTGATTCCTATGGCCACCAGCAGCTAAATGAGCATTGCTTCCCATTATTATGCTATAAATTCCTAGTAGCCAAAAGTGCCAGCATATCAAGAAAACTAGAGAAACTTCTATTTATTTATCGTGTCAGGAGTGAACCAAACAGTTGTATTGCATTAAAAACAAACAAGCAAACAAAACACAAAGTTTGCAGACTTGGTATTCTATGAAATGTCCTTTGACCTTTTGGAATGCCTCTGGTGCCTCTGGTGTTGCCATAAGAAGGTCCTCCATTGTGCATGTAGCAGGGCTCAGGTTGCATTGCAGTAGGTAGTCTGTGGTTTGCACTTCTCCACACTTGTATGTCATGGATTCCACCTTGTAGCCCCATTTCTTAAGGTTACAGAAACTCCTAATACTATATTAATGACTCTCAGTCACAAACATAAATAGCACAGTACAAAATATGGTACTGTTTCATTAGCGGGCGGAAGCCACTAGGGGGGGCTAGAGAGAGAAGGACGGTCCATTTTACAGGGGCGGGGGAGTTGGAAGGAGGAAAGCAATTTCCCCTGTTTTCTCTAGTTATTCCCCCTCTGCACTTTTCATATCATAAAAGAGAGTTGTTTCCACAATGGTCACATGGATGGATGGAATAACAGGAAAACGGAGAATGGTTTACCTCTTTCAACCCACCCTCCACCCCATAAAATGGACTATCCTTCTTTCTTGAGTGCTCTCTGGTGGCCTCCGCCCAGATAATGGAACAGTGCCCAGAATACTGTATGTGGAATGGGCTTGACCAGAAAATGACTAAGAATATAGGGGAAAAGCCACTTTAAGAGGGGATCCTGGGAACTTAAAATGAAAGGAATGCTGTATTGTAAGGAAAATACAGTCATCCCACCACATTTGCAGTTTGGATTTTTGTGGGTTTGACTATTCACAATTTGATTAAAAAAGTTCTATGTATCTAGGTCATCCTATGTAATTTTATGGCTAACTTCATGCAGTCATGCTAGAGGATCCAAATATTTCTAGAGAGAACACTTTTCTGGGAATCTCTAGCTCCTCCAATTTGATTCTATGGTTAGCTAAAATAGAATTGTAGAAGACCTAGAAATTCCTGGAGAGGTGTTTTCAGGTTTAAAAAAGCAATTTCTCTATTCATGGTTTTTCACTTTCACAGGAATCCTCTGCCCCTAATCTCAGTGAATGTGGAGGGCAGACTATGATTGTTGTTGCAAATGTAAGGGAAAATATTTGACACTTGGTCTGTTCTGTGTGCTTCAGAACGACACAGCTAGCCTCTGTAGATACTTAAATTGGGGTGGGTAACTGAGGCCCTCCAGTTATTGCTAGATGATAACTTCTATCATTCCAACCATTCTCTTTGCTGGTTGGTCTATTAGGAGCTGCAATCAAACAGCCCTGATGATTGATATCTACTAGTTTGATTGAGATCAGAGTTACACATGAATGAAACTTTGCCAACTCTGTGATTGACTACTCTGTGGTTTGTCGTGGTCTGCAAAATGGGATAGGGTGTAACTTTTCATTCCCCCGTGTTGCTATTTGGGGAAAACCAAAGCTGAAATAATATCTTCAGTTGCTTCTCAATAAAAACTGAACCAAGGAATTTAGCTTCTGACCATAATCAAATCATTTATCCACAGAAAAGTGCAAAAAGCTTGCTGCTTGTCGTTTTGGTAGGCACTGTTGATATTAAAGGAAATGTGAGCAAATATGAAATCCCCATTGTCTTGCCATGAGTGAAAGCTTAGTCTGAAAAAACAAAGCCAGATTGAATGACACAATGAATCTCCTTTGGCGTAGTGACAGTACTCATTCCTACTGGGAGAGGCATGAACTGACTCAACTTTAGAAAGGAAATTTCCACTGGCAAAACCAGCCAGGCCATTGGCACTATGTCTTGTATCTTGATGTCAAATGATTCTGGGTTTTTACAAACATGTAGGTTGTAAAATCATTCCAATTAAATGCAAAATGAACACCCCCCACACATAGTCACCTGGAGGAAGTGATCAAATGTAGGTAACTTATAATAATGTCAGGGAATTGCTTATAATAATGTCAGGGAATCAGTTTGTTGATTCTGCTACTTACAGAGGAATTCAACTGTTCTGAGACTCTAGTTCTCTGTCATGTCACCAACAGAGGTGGGGGTATATAACTCGTACAATATGAGAACAATAGCATATACTGAACATGTATAGACTGCAGATCCACACCATCTATATGTATAACATTGGGTTATATGTCTTACAAAAGGTATGATTTTGTTTAATTCCTTCATTTTTAATATATTCCTTTTCCCCTCTTGCAACAGGGTGAATTCTGATTCAGAAGGCATCAAAGCTATATCCTTGAACCCCCAAGCTATATCCTTGAAAGTGGTCTGTTGGCCTTCTTCCACAAGAGCATTTCTCAGTTTCTTTCCACCTGAACTAATGACCAGGGATTCCACCATAGCCCCGGTTCTTCTTTTCCATTTTCAGAAGATGGGCTCATTCCGGAGGCCTCGGCCACGTTTCATGAGCTCCCCGGTGCTGAGTGATTTACCACGGTTCCTGGCAGCTCGGCAATCTCTGCAGTTCAGCTCTAACTCTGCATGGAATAGGTGAGAAGAACCTCATGAACCATGGAACTGCCTTATACTCATCCTTTTCACATGTTGGGATCTTTCACATGCAGCATGAGTGTTTGTATCCTCAGAAAATCTCTTTTCATCCACAATTCACATGTTTCATTATGTACCTTCAGACTGCCTGCATGTAAACAACAATATACATGTTGTAGATATTCAGTTGCAGACATGAGGTGGGAAAAGAGATCCTTTTTTAAAATGTTGTAATCCTGGTCTATTTGTTAGAAAGAAGGCTCAAACATGTGAAATGACAATTGAATCAAATCTAATCCAGCATTGTTTACTCCAAGTGATAGTGCTCTGCAGGATCTTGGGAAGAGATGTTCCTAGTCCTCTTACTTGAAACAACCATGGATTGAATCTTAATTGTTATACATTCAAAGCAAGTAGTTTACCACTCAATTGTGGTTCCTTCCTAGATTTATAGAAGAGTTGGGCTATAAAGTCAGCTTTGAGTTTTCATTGGTTTAACTTCCTCCCTAGTGAAGTAAGGATACAGATTGTATGAATGGTATAAATTGTCTTCTTGTGAGAAGTCTCTGGTGAGATGCTGTCAGGCAGATTCTTGTCCCACATTGTTGTGACAATATCCTTTCTAAGGATCCTTTGCTGAGAGATATGGCTGTTCATTTTTAAACTGTACAATTTTATTATATGCTTTTTCTGAAATTATCCCTTTTTTGATTATTCATATGTTGGAAACTATATTGACATGCCTGATTGTCTTGTTTGTTGTTGTTGTTCATTCGTTCAATCACTTCTGACTCTTCGTGACCTCATGAACCAGCCCACACCAGAGCTCCCTGTCGGCCGTCACCACCCCCAGCTTCTTCAAGGTCAAGCCAGTCACCTCAAGGTTGCCATCCATCCATCTTGCCCTTGGTCGGCCCATCTTCCTTTTTCCTTCCATTTTCCCCAGCATAATTGTCTTCTCTAAGCTTTCCTTTTTTCGCATTATGTAGCCAAAATACTTCATCTTTGCCTCTAATCTTTCCCTCCAATGAGCAGTCAGGCTTTATTTCATGAAGTATGGACTGTTTGAATCTTCTCACGGTCCAAGGCACTCTCAGAACTTTCCTCTAATACTACAGTTCAAAAGCATCTATCTTCATTCGCTCAGCCTTCCCTATGGTCCAGTTCAAACATCCATAGGTGACTACAGGGAATACCATTGCTTTTACTATGCGGATCTTCGTTGCCAGTGTGATGTCTCTACTCTTTACTATTTTATCGAGATTGGTCATTGCTCTCCTCCCAAGAAGTAAATGTCTTCTGATTTCCTGGCTTCAGTCTACATCTGCAGTAATCTTTGCCAGTTATCAATCATTCTTGTTGTCATAATCTTGGTTTTTTTATATTTAGCTGCAATCCAGCTTTTGCACTTTCTTCTTTCACTTTGGTTATAAGGCTCCTCAGCTCCTCTTCACTTTCGGCCATCAGAGTGGTATCATCTGCATATCTAAGGTTGTTAATGTTTCTTCCAGAAATTTTAACCCCAGCCTTGCATTCATCAAGCCCCGCACATCGCATGATGTGTTCTGCACACAAGTTGAATAGTTTGGATGAAAGTATACAACCCTGCCGCATGCCTTTCCCAATCTTGAACCAGTCTGTTGTTCCATGGTCAGTTCTTACTGTTGCTACTTGGTCATTATACAGATTCCTCAGGAGAGAGACAATATAAGAACATAAGAACATAAGAACATAAGAAGAGCCATGCTGAATCGGGCCTCAGCCCATCTAGTCCAGCATTCTGTGTCACACAGTGGCCCACTAGTTGTACACAGGGATCTCTAGCAGAAAGGACGGCAAAACCCTCACCTGCTTGGTTTGGTGGTTTGGTATGCCCATACCACAAAGAACTTGCCACAGTTTATTATGATCAAAGGTTTTAGAATAGTCAATAAAACAGAAATAGATGTTTTTCTGAAACTTCATGCCTTTCTCTATTATCCACCAGATTTTGGCATTTTAGTCTCTCGTTCCTCTTGTAGTTATTTTTTTAAAGTTCATTAATTGATCCTCTACCATTTATCTCTATCTGTAATTCACAGTTCTGGTTTGCAAGACAAGGATAAATAATAGTTTGCTAAATCAAATATAACAGGTTAGGGCCGCACTCTCAACTGGAAGGCAAGAAAGGAATTGATTTGTTTGTTGGAGAAGGGAGTTCTAAGGCGTACTCATATAGTGCCAAATAATAGTTCAGTTTTGATGTGAATTTGCTCGATCTGTGTGCCTCTTATCACTTAATCGGGGTTTGGAAGTACATTATACTTACAAATCCCGATTAAGTGATAAGAGGCACACAGTACATCCTTCGGGAGTCCCCAGTGGCACAGTGGCTTAAAGCACTGAGCTGCTGAGCTTGTTGACTGAAAGGTTGCAGGTTTGAAACCAGGGAGTGGCGTGAGTTTTTGCTGTCAGCTCCAGCTTCTGCCAACCTAGCAGTTCGAAAACATGCAAATGTGAGTAGATCAATAGGTAATCAATAGGGATGGTAATGGCGCTCCATGAAGTCATGCTGGCCACATAACCTTGGAGATGTCTTCGGACAATGCCAGCTCTTTGGCTTAGAAATGGAGATGAGCACTATACCCCGAGTTGGACATGACTGGACTTAATGTCAGGGGAAAACCTTTACCTTTACCCAAGTGTGAGGACTCTCTATATTTTACTTTCAACTGCGGCAGGGTAGTTTTCTTATTCCACCCTGACTACCAATTTATATAAAGACTTCTTTTATTTCCACTTGCTGCTACCATATAATGTAATAAGTATTCACACAGGTCAGATTTCCAACTGACCTTTCGATTACTGTGTCAGGGCAGGGTATCCCTCTAACCCAAACTCCCACTGACACTATTTGTTAACTTTTACTGCCACCATTCACTATACTTGGCTACCCACTAGAAAGAATTTGTTTTCGAGGCTTGAGTGTGAAGTAACTATGCGGGGAGATATCTTTGTTAAAGAGCGGCAGAGTTTATTCAAACAATGTTTTAAGCATGGAGGTTTCAGAGTTCAGATCTTAGGTGGTTACAGTATCTTCTTAGAGGCACGTATCTTAAGGTTACAATACACTGACTATGGAGATGCAACTTGATACTATATAACTGTACTCCCAGAACCAATAGCTCAGCAGTCTTTACACTAACTGCTTGTCCTTTAAACCCAACTGCTTTCCTAGCAGTTCAAACACAGCTATTCTTCTACTCTCTCACAGAATAGAGTCAGAGTCCTCTTTTAAACCGGCTGACAGCTGGCTAAAATGGACTCTCTAACTCTCCACACAACCTCTCTCCTTTGACTTTCACTGCCAACTGCCAAAGTTTGAATTTGAAGATTCTAAGGCCAGTTGCAGGCTCCGCCTCCTGATTCCACGGTAACAGAAACCCCTTGGAGGTTCTGCACACTAATATCTCTGTTAACCCTTTAGGGTTTGCTAAGTTTTTACTCCTTCAACATATATATATAAATTCCAACCATATTTAAAACCTGTAATAAAGAAATATGACTTCATCACACCAAGTACATCCTTCATCGGATGATTCCTATTATTAAGACTGACTGCTTCAATCATTTGTTAGGCTTCTTCTAGTTTCTTCTCTTTTTCAGACGTGTAAGGTTTATTTCTAGAGCCACTAACACCAGCTGCCCTGACAGATCAATAGGTTTGTGGAAATAGTTGCATACAAAGTTGGACTGATGTCAGTAAGTGTCTTGGGATTTGGTAAAGGCTGACATTACCTGATTTATTGTGTTCCAAATTTTGAGGATAGTTCTCTAATTTTCTTCTTGTAGTGGTGATCGTATGGACTTCAGTTTCTCATTAGAACTGAGCATGTGACCGGAAGATCAGAACATTTGCAATTTGTGGGCCATACAGCATGCTTGTTTCCTTCTTTCTTATTTTTGTAGTATGTAATCAAATTTTAGGTGTCTTCTCTTCATGTTTGCAGGGATAACTTTGATTGTGTGATGGCAAAAATTTCGCAGCAGAATGGCAGCCTTGGATCTTACAAAGTCTGGTCATGTGTGGTTGACTATATATTAGTCCCTTGGTGTGTGTATAAATTGTATTTGGTGCTCTGTTACTTATTGGCAGCCATAAGCAAACAAGTGTGGTGATTCCAGGTAGGAAGAAAAAAAAGCAGAAGCAATTTCAAGATAATTAATCTCCTTCACTCCTTACTGAAATATTTACATGGCTCTTGACTGCAATTTCATTGCTTGGTGTAAATCAAACCCGATGTTTGTTGTTTATGGCTGTCCTAACTGTCTTGCTTCTATTTGGCAGTGTTCAAACAGCGGTGATCAATGTGTTCAAAGGGGGAGGCCTACAGAACAATGAACTCTACACTCTCAATGAAAATGTCAGGTATGTTATTCTGACTCTGGTGGATGGAAATATATGCCTGATACAGAACAGGTGGTGCCATTTGAGAACTTGGCCAATATGACATGCAACTTAGATTCACGACCTGACTCGTTTTATGTATAATTTCAAGGTGGCTGGTATGGTAACTGTTGTAAGAAGGTGTTTTGCTAAATCAATATAGAAACATACTGTACAATAAGTCAAATTAATTGTCCCATTTTAAATTATTCTGTGGAAGATCATGGAGACTTCTATTATACTCCCACCTTTGCTACTGGGCTATTTGTGGTCGTAGCACTAATAGATTTTAGGTCAAGAATTAACTGCTTTTTTCTGATAGTGAAAGTAGTACTTCTTTTCTGCTATAACATTTAGGACAAACGCAAAAATGCAATAGGTCTCAAGTAGAGCAGACCACTTTAAGCAATAAAATGTATGTAAATGTTGACTTAAATCATCCACTTGAGGCCAACCCATAAATTTAATAGAGGCTTTTTCTTGGACAAGGAATACCAATATATGTTTTATCATTACCTTTGTCTGTAATAAAGCAATTTACTTCCATGATCAGACTGGATTTGTTCCCTTTAAGGCAGTGGTTCTAAACCTGTGAGCTGCGGACCACTAGTAGGCTGCAAGGATGAAAATGTGGTCCACGAGCCTCCTCCTCCTTTATTTGTTTATTTAATTTACTATATTTCTTCACCTTTCATACTCCCTGCCACTCCTTCCCTGTCACTGACCAGCCCTGATCCTTTGACTAGACTACATCAGCTCTAGATTATTAAATATGGTTTTCTGTGGGTGAGCAGATGGCGACTAGACTACTGTATAAGAAATTAGAGCTGATGTGGTCTATCCAATGCAATTTTCTGAATCAGCACTCCAAATAACCATTGACCAAAAACTGATTCGTAACCCTTTTGGTACTAATGTTGGAGAGTGGTCCCTGGGCAAAGCGATCCCTGTTTTTTTTTTTTAAAGGCTGTGAAGCACTGTTTTAGGATATCATTCAAGAAACTGCTTCTGAAGTTCTACTCTAGTTGACACTAGCAATTAGATTTATGCAAATATTGTAAAACAGTATAAAATAGCAATATACGAGTATTTCAAAGATCTGTTTGTATGTACAGGGCTTGTTGCACTATAACATGGATTGCCTTACAACAGTTTTTTCAGTATGGTGTAGGTTGAAAGGCTAAAGGTTTATTACAGCAATAGCAATTTATACCATACTGTAACAGAGACAGAGCTGCTATTCTACAAAATAGTATGGGAACAGAAAAAGGACACTGCTAGATGAGATAAAATTCTATCTGATTCCGCATTCAGTTCCCATAGTGGCTAATCAGTTGCTTTTGGAAAGACCAGAAGCAGGACACGAGTGAAAATGAGCCCTTCCACTCATATTCTCAAACAATTGGTCTTCAGGGGCATACTATTTCTGATATTAGAGGTAAAATGACTTCATTTTAATCTTACCTTATCTTTTTCATGCTCTCAGAGCAGACATTTCAGATGAGGGAGAAGTTATTGTTCTGCTTCTGTTCCTAAAGCCCTGAGAGGCTTTGTGAATACTTTATGAGCTAATAATTTAAACTGGCATTATAGAAAGGAAATAAGCTTCAACCTGATGACATTTTTGATGTTGCCTTCTATTCTTCCATTGTAATGTGTATATCTTTTTAGAGAGAGTGCTCATATTGCTTCTCCAACAGTCGGCTTTGGGAGCAGGATGCCTGTTCTTGATATCCAGCTGAGATGGAATTCATTTTTTGTTGTTTCATTGGAATGAGAGGGCAAATGAGATAGAACATAGTCATAGTTGAGTGTGGAGTATGACTTTCAGCTCCTTGCAAGAGTCCTTGTCACTGAGGAAAGTTGAGAATAACAGCCATGTAAAGACATGCTACTGAGTCACATGCTACGTTTATTTAAACAAGACAATGTCAGATGTGGAGCCCCCAGTGGTGCAGTGGGTTAAACCGCTGAGCTGCTGAACCTGTTGACCGAAAGGTTGGCGGTTTGAATCCGGGGAGCGGGATGAGCTCCCGCTGTTAGCCCCAGCTTCTGCCAACCTAGCAGTTCTAAAACATGCAAATGTGAGTAGATCAATAGGTACTTCTCTGGTGGGAAGGTAATGGCTCTACATGCATTCCTGCAGTCCACATGACCTTGGAGGCATCTACGGACAACACTGGCTCTTCAGATTAGAAATGAGATGAGCACCATCCCCAGAGTCGGATACGACTAGACTTAATGTCTTTATTTATGGCAGATATATTTTTATTTATGGCAGATATATTTATCTTTATTTATGGTGGATATATTTTCTCATTTAGACATTATATCTACCATATCAGATTAATTTTGAGCATGTCCATTAGTTTGTTCTAGAAATGGGAACAAGTTTTTGTTAGTTCGATTATGAAAGTCGTAATCCTTGCTTTCAATAATCCCCAGCCTTTCTAAAAGATTAGCTTCTTTATGTTCACTTCTCATTCAGCTCTGTGAACTTGGCTATAATATTTTGGGTACAGGAACGCCAAGATGTTTTTATCAAAATGTTACCATTTGCTCACATACTGATGCTAGAGTTATGTGTTAAGTCTGAATATTCTCTACACAGAAGCACTCTTTTTGTCCTACTTAAAAAACAAATCAGTAAAGCATGAAATTCCTCCCTTAAGATCGTGATTTATAAATGCAAGCTTCATAAAATTCTGCTCACTGCTTCTTACAACATTTGAATAAAACAACTGTTTTTGATGCTTTGATAAGTTGTTTTTGAAGTTTGCTCTAGAATCAGACCACCAATCCAATTCTCTTTATATAAAAATTTGCATTTCAATTTTGCTCAGAAAAGGAAGTTTAAATCTGTTTGAAATCCCTTTGCTTTCTGTATTAGCAAGATGTACTTACCCACCACTGTACTGTGGTGTGTGCATAAATAATAAGACATACACAAAATAATACAGAATACATTAGTAATCAGTTGATCTATCTTCTTGGCTTTTCTTCGCGAACAAAAATTCAGGAAGGACTCATCCCACACTTTCTACAAGCGCGTTGATGATTCGGAGGTTGGATGTGATCTATACCAGGCTACAATAAGGATGGGGGAGCATTTGATGTTTCAGAGATTTTAGATAGATAGAAGACCTAGTTGTCATGTGCAGTAGTAAGAAATTCTGAGAACTACCGTGGAACATATGAAGAGCCAAATGTTCTCTATTCGTGGGTTGAGATAATGGTTTTGTTTTTATATACAAAGGGCATAGTTCATATTACAGCAAAAACAACAAGGAGTCTTTTGGCACCTTTTAAAAGTTTACAGATTTTAATTGGGACTTCCAGGGACTGAAGCTCATTTTAATGCAGCATCTAATAAAGCAAATAATAGTCCATCAAAACTTCTTCTATAATTAAATTTTATTTTGAAACGATGACTACGAGGTTTGTCAAAAATAATGATTAACACTCCAGGTCAGGATATGAATATGAGGGTTTATTAGGATGGCATTGACAAAGTATCCATTATGATAATTGTCATTCTTTTGTTCACAGGTCTGTATAGATCCCCCATTAGAAAATTAATTGGCCTTGAATATAGGATGGTAAAAACTAGACAGTGGCTAAGGAAAAAAGTAATGACAAATAGCTTGGGAACTCATAACCTACTAAGTGCTGGAGTATGGCAGTTTAGTATCCAAACAAGCCCCTAGTATTTCTTTTGTGTTGAGCCAGCATCAACAATATAAACCTCTCTGCTCCAAGGAGAAAAGCAACTTGGAAAGGGGAGCTAGTTAACTTATAAAAGGAAATCTTGCCTCCCCTAAAAATGTACTTACTCCCTTGGGAAGGAACTTGAATACCTTATACTAATTTTTCCTGCCTTGTGGCTAGTCTCACACAGTGGAGTGCTTCTAGTACAGACCATTATGTGTCAGAAGGAGCTGCAGTTTAGAGTCAATGGTTCCATGTGATTCATGCAAGCAAGCCATGTCATTTTCATAAAGTAGTCTTTCTTTGCTTCGCAGGGCTACTTATTTAATCTTTACGTTCCAAGGAAAGGCCCTTTCACAAGATATATTTATGACACTATAATTTTATTTCACTCTAACTGCCATTGTAACATCCTACCTTACATTGGAATTTGTAGTTTTGTGAGGAACTTACTAGAGCTACCTAACTGTGACTTTTAAATATCTCTCCTTAAACTGTAAACCTCATTATTCCATAGACAGCTACAGTTAGATATAGCACTATAATACTGTAGCATGAAGTGGCCCTGAGAAATTCTATAGTTGGTGAAGTTGGTGTGTCTTTGGTGGTGGCTCATTAGAAAATAGGCAAGAAATGAAGGAAATTGTGGTATGTAAGAGTTGTTTATAATCTTGACACTGTGCTTTGTAGTGTTCAAAATTGAATTAACTGTGGAAATTTTGCCTATAAATATTTGTATAATATGTGAAATATTTTTCCCCCAGGAGGCTGTTGAAGAGTGAACTTGGACCTTTCATCACAGACTATTTCCAGGTAACATTGGTTTCTTAAGTAGATAGTTAAAGCATCACAAAGTTATGTTCTTGCTACATTTTGCTTTGTGCTTTTGAAGCAGGTTGAATGCCCTTTGACAAGCAGTTGCATATATTGTAATCTTGTCTATTTGTTTATACTTATGTATCCTATGTTTCTTTCAGTGAGCTCAAGGATTCATACAGTTCTCTTTTTTCTTCCTGAAGCAGCACCAAGCATACCCTGTAAAGTGGAGAGGGACTGGCCAAGGCCATCTAAAGTTCTGTGGATTAATGGGGACTTGTATCTGCGCCTCCAGCATTCTTACACTATATTACATTGCCTATGTTCTGTGTTAGACAGAGATTTTGAAAAACTTCTGATTTTGAATGACATTACTTATGTAGTAATAAGTCTCAGATTAAGACTGAACAGTTGTATTCCAGGTTGTCAGGAGATTTAGGTTAGCAGAGTTATAAGTATTTTTAGTTGCAGAATGTGGAAAAACTTGGGGACAGTAGCTGATTATACCTCTAATGGTATGACCAGCAAGCCAGAAAAGTCCTTTGTAGAAAAGAAAGTACTTTGAGATGTTTCTTGTGTAACAGTATTTAGTATTTCTCAGTGATTTGATGTGTTGCTCTAAGAAAAGAGAGAGCAGCACGGTTGTTTTCCATGGTCACGTGCCCTTCAATGGATGGACAAAAATCTAGGCAGTGCTGCTGAACCACATAAATCTAGCAGCTTTCACCTCTATCAAGAGCAAGTCATTTGTTAAGCTGTTAAAGTCTTAATTGTCAAAATACACAGTAATAGGTCAGAAGGATGCATATTGTTGCCTAGACTAAAACATTATTGCACTTTTCACCACTGAAGTTACAGTGAGGATTGCAGTTAAATTGTGAGGAAACAGGTGTATAGGGATAGTGGCAGATTACATTATTTTCCCTCCTGATGGAATTGCTTTGAACCCGTGAATACAGTGCTGGATGTAATGGTGTAACGGTGTACAGATGCTTTGATGACCTATCATGGAATCACAAGACCAAACTGAAAAAGCTGTGTTAAATTTGAGGCATTTTATTGTCCTAAAACTATTTACATCCTAACATGCCTGAAAAAGAGCAAGACTAGGAAGTAACCTGTTGCATGTTCAGCTGAGGCCAGGTGTCAACCCTTGACTGGCTTCTCAGCACCTGAATATGGGAGCAATCCTGATGGTGGGTAACAGAGATGTTCCCATGTTGCCAAGAAAATTCTGTAATTAGGTTACAATACATCAGAAATTACTAGAAGGCACACAACAATAACGACGACAACTGGGTTACCAGCAGTTAATTCTTATCCATCTTTTTGTTAAGACCTACTGTATATGGTGGTGAGTTGCTTGTTGCAATGGAAATACAAATATGTGACAGTCTTCTGTAGAATGCTCATTAAGTCAGGATTAAACCACATATTCCAAATGTGTGCCAGTATATACTTTGTGGCTTTGAAACAGTCAGTGGAAATCTCATTTCAAAAGTCTCTCTGGGAATTTGGCACAGCTTTATGAAACTTGCTTAATTTGTAGCAACATTAATTCTAAAACTAGGCAGGAAATATATGAGTCAACGTAAAAGATGTTAGGTGTCTTGTTACATTGTTCTTGTGATGAGAAGTGGGCAAATGGCAGCTCTTGTTGG
The DNA here is from genome assembly GCA_030556195.1 of Anolis apletophallus. Lineage (NCBI taxonomy): Eukaryota > Metazoa > Chordata > Lepidosauria > Squamata > Anolidae > Anolis > Anolis apletophallus. The sequence goes on along the minus strand of JARBWK010000002.1, from coordinate 65,324,468 downwards.
AGGACTGCTTCTTCCCCAATATTCGCAATGGTTAGTAATGTTGGGAATTGTAGTCCAAAATATGTGGAAAGCTTCTCTTTGCCCACCATAGATCATTAACTAAGTGTTATTATCTGCATGAATCCAAAATAGGACTGGTACTTCTGATCTATGTTCCTTCAGAGTCACGTTATTTGCAAATTGAATGGTGAACTGGGGACTTTCTATTTGGAAAAACTGAGCACAGACCCCATTTTGGCAGAATAAGCAAAGCCATAACTTTATTGATTACAGCTGAACAGGACTGGTCCACAGAATGCATTTGGATGTAGACTTTGGTCAATCTTCTCCCGGATGATGGCAACCCATTCATGCATCCCACCTGTTGGGTTTATTTATTTATTTTTATTATTTCGATCTATATACCACCCTTCCCGAGAGGCTCAGGGTTGCACTGGAATGTCAAATGTAGGAATTCACTTGTGTGGAAACTCCTGTGGAGGAGTGAGCTACTATGATCCCAAGCTGGGTGTGACCTTTACCCTTAATCTTTGGTAAGGGGACCCACATACTTGGTATGCTGAGCCTCATTTAGTCTCAGACTGTATTTGGTCCCCATGCCAAAACTGCCCAAAGTTGTGAAGATCAACATTAGCAATATATACCAACAATGTAACACTTGTATATGCCAAACCCTGAGATGATGATCAAAGCTAACAATTGTCATGGTGTGATTCACTTGTTTGGCTTTAGTTTGGCTGGTTTTTCCATTCAATACCAGAGCTCAGGAAAACTGTGAGCTTTGGTGTGGACTGGGAAATAGAAGCAGTACTAGTACTAGAAACATGTCATCCGCCTTTGCTTCTCCACAGCTGCGATCTGCATATTGGTATTTGTGGTACGTCAGAAAACAAACATATTTGCAACTGATGTGATGGTATGCCATTAACACTGTGTATTTGTGAAGTGTGTATAATGCATATTCATTTATGCATTTCTCAGATCCATATAAATGGGTGTCTAAAATGCTCACTCACTGATATTTCACAATATGGTTCTCATGCACAGTGCAATCAGAATTGTTGTAGTGGACCTTTCCATATAATTTCACTGATTATTACAATCTTGTGGTTGGAAAAAGTGTAAACAAAGGTACAAATTCCCAAGGTTATCAAAAACTGTATTTTTTGCTACTAATATAAAAAATAGCAGGCAGTTATTAGTTTCTGTAGATATCTTATTGAATGCTGTTTTAGTACAAGCTTGAACTTGCAACTCTCAGAAGAGGTAACTGCACCATGCCAAATCGATCAATAAAAGCTTTAATTATTTAAGGAGAACCACTTTCATTGATACAGTTATACATTAATAACATTGACTTCTAACTTTTGGTTTTGTATTACAATGCTTTTGGAATGAGCAGAAAAGTCAAATGAGTTATATTTCATTTGAATGGGCATTAGTAATATTTGTTTATATATACACAACATACTGCATCATCTTCCAATATCTTAAGAGGCATTATTGGTTTGGAAACTAATATGCTAACAAGCCATGTTTGTTTTGTTTCACCACTTGCCCTGATGGGAAGAGCCAAGCAGAGTCAGCAAATGTGATGTATATAACAATACGAAATTTATTTACAGTAAACTTATCACTCCATGAAAACATGACCATCATCTAAAGAAATTACTACAAACTCCCTTTTGTAAACGGAGGAGAGAAGACACTGATCTAGTTGAGATTTATAGGTTTCCCGTGTGTATACATACACATAAATATTGAAGATTTCCAAATATACTAAAATATTTACATATCAAAGAAAAAAGAGAGAAAGGAACACAGTTAAAGACAAAATAAAGAAAAATTACAGTGACTTCCATCTTCCTTGACAGATGTTACAAGTGTTAACATAAAATCTAAGTTTTTCCATTAACATAAAGTAGTTATTCTCTTCTTCCATTAATTTAAATCTACTAATGATCCAAATTCATAGGTTGGAGTTTCAACCCACTCAGCTCTTGAGATTGATGTAGCTTAATTATTTTCTCTTTTAATGTGTGTGTTTTGTCTTGGGTTTTTTTTAACCTAGGAGCAAACAGATATTTAGTCCAGCTCATTAGCTGAAATGGTGTTAAGCACCAGATATCTAAAATAATATGATTCATTTCAGCAATAATGAAAAACCATAGTTTATGGTTACAAGCATGGACAATCACCAAGCTGAAGGTTTCCCTATTCTTTTCAACTTTCTTTTGTGCTTGCTTTTTTAGTAGTAAATCTGTGATTCCATCGTTTGTAAGTCTTATCTTGTCCTCATAGTGGCAACCCTGGAGTGTTGTGTCTGAACAGAGTTTTGGCTTCCTGACAAAAAATATTGGATATACCTTGGCTCACTCAATAAATCAGAATACTAGAACTTGGAAGAGCAATTATGAAGGAACTAAATAAGAGCCTGAAGTATGAAGATCTTTAATTGAATACTAAAATTAAGATTGTCTATGTTATTGTTTGAAAAGCCAAGTCTTCACTTCCCTCCAAAAGGTCTAAATTATGGGGGCTTTCTGATCCCTCTGGGGAGGGTGTTCCAGAGCTGAGGAAGGCCGCTATCGAGAAGGCCCTCTCTGTCATCCCCACCAACTGCAGTTGTGATGGAGGTGGGACCGTCTTGGGCTTTAAAGGTCATAACCAGCACTTTGAATTGTACTCGGAAACAGACTGGTAGCCAGTAGAGCTGCTGCAGGAAAGGAGTTGTTCGCTACCTGTAGCCAACCCCAGTTAGCAACCTGGCTGCAGCTCTTTGGACCAGTTGAAGTTTCCAAGCACTCTTCAGAGGAAGCCCCACATAGAGTGTGATACAGTAATCCAGACGGGATGTAACTAAAGCATGGACCACCATGGCCAGATCTGGTTTCTCAAGGAATGGGCACAGTTGGTACACAAATTTTAGTTGTGCAAAGATCCTTCCAAAGAACCTTGAGGTCTGCAAATACCTGGGCCTCAAGGAGGAACCCCAAACTGTGAACCTGTGTCTTCAAGGGGGAGTGTGACCCCATCCAACACAGATTGGATTCCTAATCCCTGATCTGCCTTCTGACTGACCAGGAGTACCTCTGTCTTGTCTGGATTAAGTTTCAATTTGTTTGCCCTCATCCAGTCCATTTCTGATGACAGAGTCAGGACAGCTTCCTTGATTTTAGGTGGAAAGAAGTAGTAAAATTGGGTGTCATCTGCATATAGGTGGCACCACACTCCAAAACTCCAGATGACCTCTCCCAGCAGTTTCATATATATATGTTAAACAGCATGGGGACAAAATAGAACCTTGAGGAACCCCACAGGTCAACAACGAGGGGTTCAACAAGGGGAGTTTGAGAATGGAATTCAAGAAAAATGACTTCTATGTCATTTCAGCAAACATTCCAATGATTAGGTAGTGATATTTGACCTGAGTTCTGGGACTTGTCCACTTTTCATCTCAGACATGTGAACTTATCTTGGAAGAGATTGATTTTGTTGCAGAATACAAACTATTGTGGATATCCAATTAAACTTCGAAAATAACTGGGCTGTTCTAAGGATTTGATCAGTAGCAATTTAATTATCTCTGTGTGTCTTTTAATTGAGACCAAGCCATTTGTACGCTATGAGAAGTGTGTGCTTCTTTAAAGAAATTACCTTCATCCTTAGGAATGAGAACTGGGGAACAAATTACAGGAGAGGAAAGTGGAAAATGTAAAAAAATTGCTTTATCACTTATGTGATTCCTGAAGATTCAATTAGTTGCTATATTACTCACAAAAATATTTGAAGCAACCCACTTCTGTGGAAAAGAATATTCTGTTCAGGAAGATAATTTTCTTTCCCAGAAATGCCAAAGAAATAAAAGTAACTAAAAAGGAGACCAGCCACAAATCTTAAGTTCAGAAGTCTAAAACATCAGTTTTTCATGTTTTTGGTTTTCCTAAGTAGTCAGTAGAACTGAAAATAAGGCTGCATTAAATCAATGCAGTGTCTTCACTCTGAGACATACTAATTCATCTCTGATTAAACTGGCATGCATTGTAATCTTTTGTGTTATTCGTATTTTAATTAAGGTATGGGTAGACAAGTTGTGGTTTTCCAGATGCTGTTGAACTGAACTTCCATCACCTTCCACTATTGGCTTCACTGTTTAGATCTAGGGTTGCTAGCTGAAGTGAGGGACATAGTTTGAAACTCTTTAGTAGTTGTGCAGAAGAGGGAATTTCAGGAGATGAATGTTATGCAAAATTCTCCTGATGAAATCCCCTCTTCTACACAATTGTTGAATGTACAGGAATTAAGTCTGATAGAAGTTACAAAACACATATGAACAAGACACCATTGCACCACTTTGATCCAGCAGAGGAAAAACTCAAACATGGTTATTCCGACCACATATATCAGGGCTGTCCAACTGGCGGCCCTGGGGCTGGATCCGGCCCCCCAGCCTGTTGGGCACGGCCCCAGCTATGCCCCCAGCCGCCATTTTTAATTTTTTTAAAAAATCTAATTTTTTTTTAAAAATGGCGGTCGAGGGGGGGAGGCGGGGCAGGGAGGAGGAAGAGAGCTAGCTCCTCCTCCCTGCACCGTCCCTCCGTCCCTCTCTGTGCCGAAAGGAGGGAGTAGGCGGCGCCAAGGGCAGCGCGTCACAGGCCTGGCGTGACGCGCTGCCCTGGCGCCGCCTACTCCACCTGGCGGCTCCTCCTCCCTAGGAAGGGCGGGGAGCCGCCGAAAAGGGGAGTAGGCGGAGCCAAGGGCAGCGCGTCACGCCAGGCCTGTGATGCGCTGCCCTTGGCGCCGCCTTCTGCTCTCCCTCCTCCTCCTCTTTCCCGGGCGCCGTGCCTTTCCCGGGCGCCGCGGCGCTCGGGACAGCCGTGGTGCCCGGGAAAGAGGAGGAGGAGGGAGAAATTCCTTCTCCACAGCGTCAAACCGGGCAAGAGGCATGGCGAAATCGCCGTGCCTCTTGCCCAGTTTGACGCTGCAGAAGGAAGGGAGGTGCAAAGGGGAGCCCCTCTCTGCGCCTCCCTTCCTTCTCCACAGCGTCAAACTGGGCAAAAGGCATGGCGAAATCGCCGTGCCTCTTGCCCAGTTTGACGCTGCAGAAGGAAGGGAGGTGCAAGGGAGCCCCTCTCTGCGCCTCCCTTCCTTCTCCACAGCGTCAAACTGGGCAAAGGCATGGCGAAATCGCCATGCCTTTTGCCCAGTTTGACGCTGCAGAAGGAAGAGAGGTGCAAAGGGGAGCCCCTCTCTGCAAAGGGTGCAATGGGGAGCCCCTCTCTGCGCCTCCCTTCCTTCTCCACAGCGTCAAACCGGGCAAGAGGCATGGCGAAATCGCCGTGCCTCTTGCCCAGTTTGACGCTGTAGAAGGGAGGGAGGAGCAAAGGGGACCCCTCTTTGCTCCGCCCTCCCTCCTACAGCGTCACTCCGGGGATCGGCCCCGCCCCCTGCGATTGGCCCCGCCCCCCGCCCCGGCCCGCCAGGTGGTCAGCCACCAGACGTCCGGCCCTTGGGCCTATAGAAGTTGGACAGCACTGACATATATCATTACTGGCACAGAAACAAGCCATTTCCATTCTATCTTTATTGGTGATATATAGAAGCACAGATGTGACAGTTTTCTCCATTGCAGTGAATGAGAAAATATCTTTGTTCAGATGCACCATATGTGCAGTCAGAATGCCTTGATTGTGGGTCACTTAAAAACTACATTAAGAAGTTGCATCATGATTACTCAAAATAAAAGCACTATTCCAAATAGGGAGATGTGTCTGGCTACAGTTACCATGTGGTAACTCAGTTCCTTTCTCCCTTGCCTTTAAATATGAAAGGTGGAAAAGTATGAGAAAAGTTTTTATATGGTGACTCAGTATAGTAAACAGTTTCAGAAGTAGAATTAGTCATCAATTCTAAATGTTCTTGAGAGAAGACAAATGTCAACCTATAATATTTTCACTCAGTCCAAGTGCTGTGGATGAAGAGTTAACCAGCAATTATGAAATGATGAAGCATGTTAATCTTACTTTCCATGCTTTGGTCTGTTGAAAGGACAGAATATGTCAATTCTGCTAATGGAGTGTTGTGTGGTTTCCGGGCTGTATGGCCTTGTTCTAGCAGTATTTTCTCCTGCTAGAAAATGCTCTTAGAACACGGCTGTACAGCTCAGAATCCACACAACACTCCAATGATTCTGGACATGAAAGCCTTTGACAATACATTTCTACTAATCTTTACTTGTTTAGCAATATTTGGCTGACTGACATTTGCAGAAAATACAGATTGTCCAGTCTGCATTTCTTGTGCCTTTGTTGGCTCTGATACGGGCACAGAGAAATTGAACATCTCCAGCCCTAGCCAGCAAAGGTATTGTAAAAGATTGATGGGGTTTGTAGTCCAACACCTGGAGGGCTGTACTTTAGCTATTCCAATTGTAACAAATACTGCTCTTGTCTAACTGCATGAGAGCATTGATTTAATAGTTCTGTAATCATTCATTCTTATACATTATCCAGTGACAAATTTGCCATGTACTGTACATGAGAAAAATATTTGCGTAACTGTCTTGGATTTTCCTTTGAGATGTAGGTGTTGAAGTCAAAGGCAATATGGGGTTGCCTTTAACAACTGTTCAGAAGTTCCAAATGGTCCAATGGGCGGCAGCTAGATTGCTCACTGGTGGAGCATACAACCCTCATTACGTCAGCTCCACTGGCTGCCATTCTGCTACCAAGCAAAGTGCTGGATTTAGCCTATAAAGCCTTAAACAGTTCCGGCCCACCTTCCCTGTCCAAACGTATCTCCCCCTATGAACCATCTCAGAGATTGAGATTGTCTGGGGAGGCCCGCCTCCTTTGCAGGCACAACTGGTGGGAACGAGAGATAGGGCTTTCTCAGTGGTGGCCTTTCGGCTATGGAGCTCCCTCCCCAAGGACATAAGATCAGCACCCTCGCTCCTAGACTTCAGAAGAAAGGTAAAAACTTGGCTGTGGCATCAGGCCTTCAGAGTATAGTGTAGTGCAGTTAACAGAGCTGGAATATATGGAATGAGTATGGAATGGCTTGGACTATGACTATGGCTGGGATGATTTTAATATGGAATGGTATGTTTTAACATGTTTAATATGTTTTAAATTTTAATCTAATTTAATTTTAATTTTTGGGGGGGAATTGTATGTCTTTTAAGGCATTGAATAATTACCTTTGTGTAAGCCACCTTGAGTTCCCTTTGGGATAGAGAAAGGTGGGGTATAAATAGAATCAATCAATAAAATATTTTCCAGCTTTCTGCAGTCATTGCAAAATATCTCTACAGAAGTTCTTAATTTTTGAAGTTAGGCCACTGGCTGCTCTGTATGTGGTCAATTTAGGATGAAAGAGTAAAGCCCTGAGCAAATTGGGGGGGGGGGGGGGTATATGTAGCAAATTAGTATTACTGATGTTCCTGGGGTAGAATGAAAAGAAAAGCAATATGAACATCTTATATCTCTATAGACACATGAGAACAGCATGAGTAAGAGTTTTACTTTCCTGGTTGGGAGGATTTTGTATGTGCTCACACCAAAAATTAATAATCCCAAACTCTGGTTCTGATTTTTGTTTTAGTATTCTGGAAAATATGAGAAACTTTTCATTCAATTAACATTCCCTAAACATTTTGATTCTGAAACATAATTTCTGATACCAACGTTGAAATACATGATCCATTATTAGTTTTATGAAACGCCTTACTGTTTAAAGTGAGACAGAGACCTCTGAGTACCAAGTAAAAACTGAAACTAAGTGCTAGCAGTATACCATCTTTTTTGCTCTAATCCCAGATTTTTGTCTCTTCTTTGATTAAGTTGGTATTCTGTTTGTATCCTTTCAAAATAAATACAGATGCTTTGACAAAAAGCACTGCAAAGAAACAGTTGCTTTTCTCAAAATGAGAATGTCTTTCTCACACATGCCCAACGTTTTGAATCTTTGTGTGGCTTTTCCCCCTTTCTGGCATCAGTCCTACGATTGGCTGTATGCACTTGCCCACAAAGGGAACTTTTCTAACCTTTGATCTGTATGTAGTGTCTGAACATCATTCTGTAAAATATGAGATTGTGTAAAGGTTAAGAATAATGATGTTAGGCCATTTCTCAGTATATTATGGAAAGAAATATGGAATCTACCTCCCAGTTTTGCCTCTGCCTTGACTTGGCTTAATGTTATCTTATAATGACTCAGGGAAAAGAGCCCTGTAAGCTTTTGCTCCCGTCTCTATGTCCACATACAGCAAAAGGCAAAAGTAACATTTTTTAAATGGCTGATAGAGTTGGAATTTCTTTCCTCTCTTGCAGCAGCAGAACCTGGAGTCATCTGTTAGAATTGAATAGCAGGAAATTAAGGATAGGAAATATTTCAAATAGCACAGAAAGTTGTTCTTTCTATGCTATCTCAAAGATATCATGATCAACTGGTCTTCTCAGTATCTAAACTATTTGTTGCCTTCAGCTGATGCTTGGGAACAATGCAGTCCTATATGTGTCCTGGGCTCCCTAAGGGCATCTGGATAACCGCTGATGGATATGCTGGATAAGATAGGTCTTTAGTTCTACTATCATGTGTTTTCTCAAATCAACTGACAACTTAAAACTTGATCAGAGAGAGAGAGAGAGAGAGAGAGAGAGAGAGAGAGAGAGAGAGAGAGAGAGAATAATAATGAGTAGAGTCTGGCCAAATGCAGTTTGAACAAATGCAGATATGTGAATCCATATTCAGATGATATCTAAATGTATTTGAATTGCTTTTATGCATTCATATTATTATTTCCTCTGCCTGTAGTTAAAGTTTAGATTGTCAAGTTACCATTTCCCAATGGCGATTTTACCATAGTAGTGTAAGCACTTTATACACCCTCCTCCATGTTTATTCTTCAAAAGTAATAAATTGTGGGAGCGTTATTGTTTTCTCATCCATTATGTAATAGGTCACTTTGCAAAGTTACTACATTTTTCTGGTAAATTCATTACCAGATGAGTGGCTATCTATATTCATATGGTACTTTAAGCTCCGAATGTTTTGCTCTTGTTATTCTTGTCTAACAAACATGGAGCTTAAGCTCCTCGAGGCTGTAAAGTGGGGCACACAACCCAACAACCCTAGAACTGCACTAATTCCTTTTCAGAGTCATGATATTATATATTATTTTTTATTTAACTTTTGAACAGTAGATTTCCTTTCTTACAGACCCAAGTAAAATTAATGTATAGATTTCTCATTATAGTTGATGGTCCAAGTTGGTTGAATTACAGAGATATTTGGGTTATGTGTATTTGATGTGCTGGGATACCTAGTTCTTTTTAAAAATGTGTGGTATAGTTTTTGTTTGTTTAAATTGTTAAGTCAAGAGGAACCAAACATAGATTTTTGTGAACTTACTATATGTGCAGAATGTGAGTTTTTGAATGCCTGGTCAATCATATTTATATGGCTATCCATCTACATACATTCTCAGAGCAGTTTACAAAACTCAGAATAAATTGCAATACAATGATTAAAATGCAACAAAAACAACAAGCCTCCCCTTTCCAGCAGGTGAAAAATGAGACCAGTTAGCAGTTTAAACTTATACAAAACTTGTGTTTCAAATGTGTGCCTCAATCAAACTGATACACAAACACATTATGCATTCAGTCCACTCCAAATACAGTGCCATTTTAAACATAGATAAAGAAGTGTGTATGTTTGACTTTGTGGGAAAATGCAATGTTTCTCTTCTTTTTCTCTTGGCAGAACCAGCTCCTTGCGAAGGGCTTGCTGTTCATAGAGGAAAAGGTTAAGCTTACTGAAGGCAAGTGGAGAGAGGATGCTTTGGAGGAGGGTTTGGGGCTTACAGGAAGCTATATGACTCATCTTTTGAGGCTTGGGCTGCTGAAATTAGTTTATGGAAAAAAGCTGCACCTGAGTCACATGGCTGGGTATTTGAAGAAGCAGTTATGTACTCATATAAGAAACACATGTGAAATTTGATAATAGGAAGGCTTAGAAGTGGCTTTTTGTGTGCAAATGCCAAGAGGCAGCATGTGTGTGTACACCCCTCCCCTCACTGTATGGATTTCCTATTCTATAAATAATAATAAACAACTTTATTTAATACCCCACCACCATCTCCCCAACGGGGACTCGGGGTGGCTTACATGAGGCCAAGCCCAACAGCATATTACAATAAAATAAAAACCAAAACACAGTAACAACACAGTAAAATACATACAACATATAAATACAATAAACAATATAAAATGCAAAACAAAATCATAAACAATAAATAACAATGAGCGGGCCACATGTGCAAGATAAAATGCTAAATTACTTAAAAAATTCAGGGTGAGATAGGAATGGAGCAGATTGTTTGTGAGGGAGAAAGGAACAGGGTCATAAAAATAGACCTTCATACATGTGGGGAAATATACTCTGGGGACAAAACGTTGAGGGGGAGCAACTGTGTATGGTAGTATGGCTACTCTCCAAAAGTGCATTGGAAAAGCCAGGTTTTGAGATCCCTCTTGAAAGTTTCTAAGGTGGGGGCCTTCCTAATCTCACCTGGCAATGAGTTCCAGAGTCAGGGGTCACAGAGGAGAAGGCTCTCTCCAAGATGTGCCTGTGATAATGGCAAGAGCAAAAGGAGGGCCTCCCCCAAGGATCCAAGAGCTCAGGCTGGTTCATGGAGAGAGATCCGGTCACGAGAGTAGGCAGGTCCCAAGCCGTTTAGGGCTTTGTAGGTGATAACCTGCACCTTGAATTGGGACCGGAAAACTAACGGCAGCCAGTAAAGCTTCTTAAACAGAGTGGTTGACCGTTCCATGTAATTCAAAAATCTTTTAATCTGCTTTTAGACCACCCTTTAACCAATCTGTTAAAAATATTAAATATTTTTAAATGCAACAATAATATAATTATATGGATTATAAAACCAAATCGAAACCAGCAGCATAGAGTAAAACCAGCAGCATGTTAAATGTTCAGAGGTGAAAAGTAGTAAAATAGTTCTAAATGGACCTGAGGATCTTTTTTTCACAAACATAATTTATTGTCGTAAGCACAATACATATTATAAGGAGAATAATTTGACTCCATTGTGTCCTCAGAATTTAAATCAGAGATCCATAGAAATATAGTAAGATTCTTTTCTCTTCTTGGTATAACAATGAAAAGAATCAACTTCCAGGTATGTTCATTCATTCTGTTTTAGCAAATATTGCTAATATTAACCTATCTACATCTTCACTTTTCTGGTTAGAAAGCTGAACCGATCATGTTCATATGGCTTTGACTTCCTCCTGTTACTTAGATCCAACTGGTTCTCAAACCTGCAAAAGCATAGGAAAGAAAGTAAACCCACTCATACCTTACTTTACAGAACTATGCTGTGATCTTTATATACTTTTAAATAATTAAAATGAACTTAAGCCCTTTCTTAACTAGTGATTAAATGGTTGATGCAACAAATTTAGGGCTTAACAAACTCTATTATGTCTAAGTCCAGTTTTTGAAAGTCATTCCAGCTAGAATGAACTTGCAGGGTTGCTTCAGGGGAGAGTTTCTCAATGTATGTTTAATTTTGGATGTAGTAAAATTATGATGAAATCAGTGGGGCATGGGTTGCTAAGGCTACAGTTTAGAGTATACTGACTTGGATGCAAGCCTAGATATAAAGAAAAGGGTCTAGTAGCAATATGACAATATTCAGCACTAAGGTAAGTAATCTGAGATCCATGATGAAATACATCCTTTTGGGACATATGAAATACATCCTTTTGGGACATATAGCCCTGTGTGTGCTTTCTGGCTCTCTATGTAGAACACAGAGCCGCTAGAAACTGCTGGTTCCAGATTGGAAATAAAAGCTCATTTTGGCATCTTGCTAGTGTTAAGCTTCTGAATCATTCAGCGTTATGTGGAAATTCAAATTGTGCCAGTTTGTGGCTGCTCAAGCTAATTTTGGAAGAAATTATTCTTCTGTTCCATGGTTATAGCAAAGATCATGGAGATGCCCTTTAGGGCATGTGAACTGAAAATGTTTGCCAACCTGGTGACCAATGAAGTTACAAAATTTGTGGTGAAGAGAAGGGCTGCTTGGTTCAGTAGACTGTGGATTGTTTGGTCTTCCTTGCTATGTGTGAGACACACATATTCTGCTTGCCCCTTTTGGTTTCAGAAACATAAAATACTGGTGGTAATATAATTTTGTAGAATTTCCATAGGTGAGTACCCAAACATATGCTTCTGTGTCTCAGGTACATGTGATGCATGGCACTAGAATGCAGATAGGGATGCAGAATCATGTACAAATCTATTGCAGATAGACAATGGTATACATTTGGATTCACACTTAGAGTTCAAATAATTTTAACTGAATCAATGTACTAGCACCCATGTAGATTCCTTCCTGCCACAGCCCAGGGTTGAAGCTAACTTTGTAATTAACTCTATGTACAGATTGTGTTCTAAGAGAGAAGTAGATGAGACAAAGACTTCCCTGTGGATATCAAAGCACCTTTGGCAACTACCCCAACTGTGCCCATGGGGAGATGGGACAGGGTGTAAATAGAGTTGACTTGACTTGACCTTATCTGAGTGGAGGTATCTTGATGGCAGCTACCCATACTGTGGCAACCTCCAGCGCATAAGCATGACACACAGAGATGGAAGAGACCACAGGGCCCATCCAGTCCAACTCACTGCCATGCAGAAACACACAAGTAACTTGCTCTTTTGCGCACTAAAGGTGAGGTCTGGGGGTGATCCTGTACCAAAGCCCAACCTCTAGAGCAGTGGTTGTCAACCTGTGGGACCCCAGATGTTTTGGCCTTTAACTCCCAGAAATCCTAACAGCTGGTAAACTGGCTGAGATTTCTGGGAATTGTAGACCAAAACACCTGGGGACCCACAGGTTGAGAACCACTGCTCTAGAGACCCCATCACCTCAGTCCTTGAGGTTCCTACAATGAGCAAGAAGATATGATGGCGTTGCATTTTATTGAACTGAGAACAAAAGATTCCTCATGATCAGCAATTTTGGTCAAGAATGTAGAAGTGCACTTCTGATCTTTCACCACAACACAGGAAGACTGGGTGACAAACAGGTGGGAATAGGAAGGGCCTCTATAAGCACTCCCTGCTGTGGATTCTTCCTTGATGCTAAATATTGTGCGCACACAGTTGGCCTCAGGATGCTTTGCTATATGAGCCAGAGAGCACAAAGTCGGAATCAGAGTTTTAAAAAATTATTACAGCTCTCAGAATCTCCCCAGGCATCATGGCCTCTGGCCTCCAAAAGGTACCCTTTCCAAACTCTAGTCTAATCTCCTTTTGATGGCAATAAAAGCTTGTCACATTTCAAGGGCACAGAGGAGTTCTCCAACTGCAAAGCATGTAGGATTTATGAGATATGCTTGCCCTGATATCAGTCAGTGATATCATTTTCAATGTTTAAATTTCAAGTTCTGAATTAATGCTATTCTTTCTACCACTCTCTAACAGAGAGTGCTAATACTTTTAGTTAAAGGTTAACAAGGTTAGCATGACTTTTGGCAGTTGGGTTTCTTTGCAAAGAAGATGCATAATCTCCCCACTGCCTTTTACCATAAGAATAAATCATGTGATTTTATGTGGGTTTTTTCATATGACCTTAAGCTGTGATTCTGCGAGAGACTTATTCTTTCTGGACAGGAGCTAGCATTTTATTTCTGAAGGTGAGCAAATATCAACTGCTATAGCTGCCAAATCTTGTCACCTTTTCAATGAAGCACCATATTATTTTGGTAGGGAAAAACTTAGTAATGAGAGGTTTCTACTTGAACAGTGACCTAATCCCACCCTCCCTTTTCTTTGCTTTAGGAGAGAATCGCATCCATGTACTATCTGAAATCTGGGATCACTTCTTCACAGAGACTCTTCCAACACTTCAGGCAATATTTTATCCTGTTCAGGTAAGCCTAGTTAAGACAGGAGCTTACCACAAAGAGAATAATGTGAAAGCTTACCACAAGGAGAATACATCTGCAGCTTATTGCAAAGCTATTGAGAAGCTCATGACCTTAAACCTTTAAAGAAAAATATTTGAAAACTTCAGATTTCACTAATATGTTACTTAAACTTTTTTTTGCCAGCAAACCTGGGTATGACTATACTAGGATTTAAACAACAAAGAGTTTGTTGGCATATAAAAATAACAAGTAGCTTTCTTCAGGCCTTTACTTAAGATCTGTGTAAGCTCTGTATCCACAGGGCAAAGATGGGCTTTCTTCAGAAATCTGGGGACATGCATGCATGTCCTTCAAACCTAAAAGGGCTCTTTTTCTTTTTTAATTTTTTGATGTAAACATTGCCTTTAATCATCCAGGGATTGTACCACATTTTCAGCCTTTCGCAGATATTTTAGACCCTTGGGAGCATTTCCTTCTAAACTATGCCAAAAAGCACTGGCCTAAAATAGCTGTGATGTTTTTAAAAATATGACAAAGTTGCTCTCTGTTGTGCCCCTTAGAGAAAATATTGGGGTTTGGGGAGTAAACCGGAGAGAGTGAAGACTGCAAGTAATCTGTGGGCCTTCTTTAAACATCCCTAAAGTATTATTTATTTATTTATTAAATTCGATTTGCTATACCGCTCTCTCTGGTGCCCAGAGCGGTTTACAGAAGAGAAGCAAGCACATAAAATTCATTTAAAAATACAATTAAAATACATTTTAATAGAAGACCATGTTGATACAGTAGGGTTCTTGATTGGGTGACCCATCTTACTTACATTCAAGTAAACATACCATAAGTAGTGCCTCTGCAAAATATGGAGTGATTCACGATATAGAGAGTGCAAGGGCATATGAATCAGTGTGCATGACCCCATCCTTCTTTCTACATCTTATCTTCCTGCACTCAAGTAACTGCTTAATAAAGCTTAATGAGCAAGGCTTTATGAACTAGAGTTCATTTTGCACTATTCCCAGATGTGGGTGTGGGTGTGGGGTGTGGGTGTGTGGGGTGTGGGGGTGTGGGTGTGGGGGGGTGGTGTGTGTGGGTGTGTGTGTGTCAGTAAAAAAATACTTTGTTAATTGCCCAGAGGGCATAAATTGAATGGTATGCTAATATATTGAATAAATAAAATAAATATACATACACATAAGTATTCAATTAACAACAACCATAATTTAGGTTTAACATGTTATGCCAAATTATTTCAAGCTCCAAAAATGCTGGGTCATTGCAACTGTTTTTTAGTCCAGTGATTCCTGAACTCGACTTCTCCAAAAGTTTTGGACTTCAGCTTCCAGAAGCCTCAAGTGACTTGGCCAATTATCAGGGATTCTGGGAGCATCTGGTGGACCAGAGTTTGGAAACACTGGTTTAGGCAATATATAGGTAATATGGTATCCTGAACTGTGGTTAATTGCAGCTTCTCCACTGCCTTGGAGTTTGCGGCAGTCTCATAGTTGTGGAGTCAAGTCCCAGATCTGTCCCTTCACTGAAACAGACACATGGAATTATGCAGCTGAAACTCATCTTGCAACTTGAATCTACCACTTTGTGTTACAAATACTCAACCAGTAAACAATTCCAGACATACAAACAAACAGGTTCAGATGGAACAGGATTGCTTTTTAAAAAGAGTATCTTGCAGTATATTTATAAGTGGTGTGCATCTCTTGCATTGCAGATGTTCTGACCTTGCTTAGAAATCTCCATCTGATTTTTCTATAATTGATGTCACCTGAATCTGTGCATAATATACCTTGACAAGTGAAAATAGCAATTACAAAACCATATTCCATGGCAAAAAAGTTTCTCCAGGAGCAATATGGTACCCTAACACAAAGCTGATGAAAATACTGGTTCATGAACCAGTGTTGAATGACAAACCAATGGCTGCAGATCTGGAACAGAAAAAGTAGTAACACTCTGTTGTTGTTGTTACTAAATTAATTAATATTCTGTATTTTCCATAATAGTGAAATCCAAGAAACCTGCCAAAAGTAAAAACAAATTCAGTCAATATATGCTATAGATACGGTACAGGTACCTGGCATACCAGAGGAAAGAATTGCTGGTCTCTTACATTACTTAGACTGAGAAGAGATCAAAATGGCATTCAAACTAGAATTTAAATGAGAGCAGGAGAAAGCATTTCTGTTTATTTTCAAGCTGTGTTTTGGCATTATTTCTACATCAAATTTTAATTAGGATTGCTTACAGTTGGAGTAGATGTATTTGGCAACAGTTAAAAGTTCAGTCTTTCTGATTCTAGGAATGTATTCTCCTTTGTGATTTGAGAAATAAGCAAATAAAAATATGTGATGGCCTCTCACTCTGTTTGTATCAGTGAAAACCAATGATTTAAAGTATTTTAAGTATCCAGACATAAGAATCTTAACTACTGAATATATTTTATATGGGAATTTTAAAGATCAAAAAACCAACTAAATCCATCATGTTACTGTCAGAGAAGATGAACAATATCTGCTCTTTTTCTGTTTATTACACAATATCTATGTTTAATTTTGTTGACACGAACATATTTTTTCTACAAATATTTGAGCAACCTAAGTTAGAGAGAACTACAGTTCTCAAGGACCAAGGAAATAATCTTGTCTGAGCAAGAGAAATTGCTGGCAGTTCAAATGTCAAGCATAATGAAATTCCTAAGAAAGCTCTGTACCTTGTCTTTGCTTTTGCATCTGCCAGGGGCAATCTAATATTGGTTGGCTTACATTTCTTCTGTCTGGATCCAGAACGTTAACAGGTAATACTCACTATCTCTCTCACTTATGCCAAGCCAGACCTTTGCAGAAGGCTTAGGAAACAGATCTATTCCATTATTATCCCAACTTTCAAAACAAACAAATAAGCAAATAAAATGCAACCAAAGGTGGTTAACAGTGGTAAAATGCAGACTGAAATTTAAGGCTGTATTTTTTAGAAAAACAAGAAAAGGGTAAATTAAAAACACAGTCATGTGTAGGACTGACAATATTGTGTTAGTTTATTGAGGATTTATAAGAAGGAAAAACAGGTATTGTTTTCAACTTGACAATGCCCGTATTTATTTAAAACAGTGGTTCCTAACCTGTGGTTCATGGACCATCAGTTGTCCGCAAGAATGAAAATATGGTCTGCGGCCTCACCATTACTTCCTAGTTGCCTCAAAACCATGTGGCAATGAGAGCGACTGGTCTCGCGAAACCCTCTTATAGTGCCAAGGCAATGGGGAGGTTGGGAGGGGAGAGGCTGACTACCCATGAAAGACTACTACTACCACATCAGCTCTAGATTATTATCAACAGTTTTCTGTGGGTGAGCAGATGGCAACTACTAGATGGTCTATGTTCTGTATCAGAAACTAGAGCTGATGTGGTCTATCCAGTGCAATTTTCTGAATCAGCACCCCAAATTACCAAACCGAATCTGAAGTTGATCAAAAACTGATTCGTAACTCTTTTGGTACTAATGTTGGAAAGTGGTCCCTGTTAGTGGTCCCTGGTCAAAAAAAAGTTGTGAATCCCTGATTTAAAAGCATTCATAAATTATAATGAGGTTTTGCTAAGTTGTATAGTATGTTTTTGACTTAAGAGAATATAACTGTTTAAAACTTGGGAAGGCTTGCAGTCAGGTGGGGTTTGTCATCTGCAAAGGTTCTGCAAGGAACAGGAGCTCAGATGTGTGACCTGGCAAGATTTGGTCTGGTTTGCAGATTGCCTGTAGTTTCTTTCAAAAGTAACAATTTATAAAATGTTTATTGAAACAGACCGCCTCAAGTCGCCTTTGGGCTGAGAGGGGTGGTATAAAAATATAGTAAATAAAAATAAATAAATAAATTGAAGATGTTCACTACTAATGTTGACAACAACACCTTGATTGTTGCTGTTATCAATGATTAATGAAATTAATGAATTTGTAAGTTATTTTGTGATCTGTGAAATTCCTTTTACTGTAGAAACACTAATTTCCCATAATGTGTGCTTCTCTCTCTTTTTCCTCTGCTCTCTTCTATACTTGCAGCAGATGATAGCAGGTATGTGTTAGAATGCAGACAGGTTAATGTGTCTCATTTGAGAAGACTTTAGTCCCTATTTTGGTCATTAAACCACACCACAATTCTAAATATTTTATACAGACTAGAGGTGGTTTCTCTTTTGATGCACTAGAATGTGCTCCATATAATGTGTGTAGGATTGCTGTGTGAATCTGGTAAGAATGCTTTGTACCATAATGTCACTATTTGTCAATCCCTTCACATTGGCATTCCAGATGAGGCCCAGCTAGTTGGAAATAGAATTTACCTGAGACTTCTCACATGCTTGAAAACTATATTCTATCAAGATAACCATGTCACATTACTGTACCTGGCAGCTGTATCACACTGCTACCCCACTTCTCCTTACCATCATCTGGCTTTCCCCTGTATGTGTCTGCATATCCTTTCATTCCTATTATTGTAAGATTAACAGTGTGTATGCTGAGACAACACTGAGTTCCTCTTTGGGTATCTATCATTGATTTTTTTTCTATCTTCGATTTGTATGTAGAGGTTCATCCTGCTAAACAGAGACAGTAAGCTAAAATGAGCACATAGATTCACAAACGTGATCTCACGAACCAGTATGAATGATATCCCATTCTGCCTATAGCCCTATTTTGGTTTTGTTGCATACTGATAACAACAGTCTTTAAGCAGGCAAAACATTTTATAGCAGAAAGACAGGCTTCAGATTCCTTACCTTTTGTTCTTACTTTGCATTTTTATGAACCTGTTAGTTGTATCATTAACCCCATTATGAATTGATGATTAACAAACATTGATTCCCTCCACTTCATTCCCTCTACTTCATTGGTTGCAAATTGACTAAGCTATAGGTTAATTCCCATGGAGAACAGAGACCGTAGTTAACTTGAATGTGAAAGAAGAAGTTGTAAATTCTGCACTGAAACTATCAGCATCAGAACTAGGTGGGAAGGCACTTTGAATTGCTTAATTTTGGCAGCAGTTTGTTTCACGCTATAGCCTATTTGCCCATAAACATATGGTAATGAAACACAATTTCAACAGCCGTTAACTTTTGCTAGCACTCAGTAAAGCACGATCTCTTACACTAGCCTTAGAAATCAGAAAGTGTAACGGAAATGTGTGAGATAACAGATTGGATTAATGGTTTTTGTTAAGGTTCTTCAGACTAGTTTCCTGGCTGTGAAGTAATATCTCTGCCCCCTCATTCTTCTAAATATCTTTCTGACTCCATGCTTTAAAAACTAGCCATAAAGCATTTTTTAAAAATGGTAACCAATTCAGTGCTACTTTGTGTTCCTTGAGATCTCCACGCATTCACCCACAGCATTACTTCTGGCTTCTCCCAACCTGGTGGCATTATACAAGTATAATTGAATTTACCTCATTGTCAATTATTTTTCCCCTCCTGTATTTTTCTTTGTACAGGGACAAGAATTGACTGTTCGCCAAATTGCCTTGCTTGGCTTCCGAGACTTGGTCTTATTAAAAGTCAAGATGGATGAATTTCTTCCTCGGGTCCAAAACAATCTCCCCCCTTCTATTGTCCAAATGCTACTTATTTTGCAGGTATTGTACAATCTATTTCCATGCCTTTTATGTATCTTGTTAAGAAGATTTATAAATAGTGGGAAACCCTGTAGAGTTTTTAGTACATCTGTTACCCCATTGATCGCCAGAGTTGATTTTGCTGATCTGTCTTGCTAGGCAGGTGTCCTCTTCTTCCCAATTCTTCCAGAAAGGATAGCATTATTAATATTATTATACTAAAGAAATAATACTAGCCATGTTTCCCCTCTTGATCTGGATCCACAAATACTGTTATCCGAATTATAAATATAATCCGTAACAACCTATGGCTATTTCTGTCTTCTAGGATAAAATGTCAACTCTGAATTTTTTAATACATCTGACAAAGTTAATTTTGACTAATTGGCACTTATGGCACAGTAAATTTCTTAGTACTTTAAGCTTCTACAAGTCCCTTGCTTGGATTTAAATTTTCCTTCCAAACTAAATAACGTCAAATACTAGTAGGGGTGAGAACTGAAGAATATAGTTGACTGGCTAAAACATGAGACTGTCCTTTCCCAACCTCAAATCTGATGCAGAAGATTATTGTATACTAGATCTCCTTTTTCCATTATTCCCATCATTTTTGGAAAAAAAGTATTCTGAAGCTATTATAAAACATCTTTATCCATTCATATAAACTGATGGGTGATTGGTTGAAATGTATGCGTTTTCATAGGATTTCCCCTTTTGTTACAGGGAGTCCATGAACCAACAGGTCCCAGTAAGGCCTATATGCAGTTGGAGGAGCTTGTTAAATTGGTTGTCTCTCCATACCTTGGTTTGTGTGAAGAACACTGCTTTCCTGACAGTACCTGTGCCCTGGGTAAGATGCATTATGATGGGTTACAGGACCTGACATTCATCATTTTTTTTCTGCTCGTGGCCACTTGGGACTCTGTGCCAAGTCCAGTTGGTAGCCAGAGTGTTTTTTCTTGTCTTAGTGCCCCTGTATTGCTATAAACCCAATACAAAATATGTTTGGTCAGATATAGTACCTTGAAACAAATGAGAAGTGTTATTCTTGTGATATGTCTTGACACAAATTAAAAAAATTACAATCTCTTTTATAGCCATGAAGACCTTATCACTGCACAGTGTAAAAAAGAGATTGAAAAGGAAAGCATAAAACAACCCTGAATGGATATTAATCAATGCAGCTTTAAATATAATTTATGTGTACAAAGATAGCCTTTGTTTCTTTTTATTGAGTACTAAGGAGGTACTTATTCTTTGAAACCTTCTTCTATGGGTGTTAAATTGATTTTTAAAAATTGAAACCCTACTAAACCTCAGTTATTTCTGGCAGCTAAACACTAGTTATTCCCAGCCCTTCCAACCCCTCCTCCCACTTTTAAAAAATCTGAACACTTGTAAAAGGCAGTTATGCATGTGCTGAAATCCTCCCCCAGGTGTTATACGTTCTGGAGAAATCTTTATTTTAAAAAGCAGTAAAGCCAAACTCAGGGTCTTCTTTCTCTAAGGGCTGGGAGAAGGGGAGGGGGATTAAAATAATATATTATTTTTTAAATGTAAAGGCGAGTAAGGTGGGACATCTCCAGTGAGATATTCCTTCCAGGTTCTTGTGTGGGACCAGTGTGGGCTGTTGACCCCTGGAAGTTGCCGAGCCTAACCTAAACTGGGGCTTATTTGTGCGGACAATTAGGGAATAATAATAATAATAATAATTTTGAACTGCCATGGTTCTGTCTTAGGGTTTGTAGTTTGATGACACAATTGAGAATTCTGACTGGGAATTCTAAATGCCTATGAATCCCTATACTGCTAGGCATAGAACACTATAGGATGGGATCAGGATAGTTAAAGTGGATGTAGTTCCATAGTGTGAATGGATCCCAGTTGACCTTATTTGATTTCTTTTGGCATTAAGATGACATACCTATTCACTGTCTTACTTCTGGATATTTGTTATTGTTATCTGTCTTCAAGTTGACCAATTCAAGATGACTATGAGCAAGGAACCTCCAAATCGCCCTACCTTTAATAAGTCTTTCAAACTCAGAAATTTAGCTTCCTTGATTGAATCTACTTATTTGGGGTGTGGTCTTTGTCTTTTCGTAGTTCTCGCCACTTTACCAGTTGTTGCCGAGTTTTCTAGTCAGTCATATTTTCTCATGGTATGTCCAAAATATCATAGTTTTTTGGATGTGCACAATGGTTTTTTTCTACAATAGTTTCTGGTGCATTGCATCCCAACTATGCACTATGGCAGGTCAGGTTGGAAGACAACTCATAATGACTATGGGATCATCTTCCAAATACCTAGTTTTTGGTATTGTGCTTATGAATATGACTGTAAAATAAGCAATATCAGATTTATGGTTTTTTTCCAATGCTATACTGTTTTTGTACTTGGCAGCCTCTCTCCAGAATATGAGCCATCTTTCTCACTCCTACCTGAGACCATTGAAATAGAAATTTTATTAAGTAGGAACATGTCATAAAACATTAGCACTTGTTGAGTTGTGCTTCCTAACCTTATAGCTATATGTCTAGTTTCAGATCTAATCTAATGTGAAATGACTCATTTCTGATGATCTGCTTGTCTCTTATGCCTGATTTCAAAGTCTATCCATTTGAAAGGGACATGGTGATAGCCAGTCCTGGGGTGGTAAAATGGCCACAACCACTGAATTTGCAGATTGCATGGGCCCCTGCAAGGGAGAACAGCAGCGCTACCCAGACAGTCTTTAAACATGAATTTTAAATGCATGTCCTTCGTTTATTCTCAGTTTTGTGTATTTTAATATGCATTTTATAAAGATACGTTTTGGTGTGTAACTTTTATAGAGTACATTTTAATATGTGTACTTGTGGTATTTTTCTGTGTTTCTGTTTTTTAATTGTCTTGTAACCCACCTCGAGCCATGAGGAGAAGCGGGAAATAAATTAATAAATAAATAATAGTTAGAAATGCAACAAGATTAGTCCACAGCAAACAAGATCACTATGCTAGTTGTTGTATTGGATCACATGTTGGACACTTCCCAAGTGTCTAGGACTGTGTGATGTATCGATGAATAATGTGTACATATCCCAGTAGGGTGGTCTTTGCAGCTGACAGATGGTAATTTTGTCAGCGCAGATTGTATTTAAGTGCAGGCCAAAGTCTCTAGACACTGCACCCAGTGTGCCGATGACCACTGGGACCACCTTTACCAGCTTTTGCCAGAGTCTTTGCAGTTCTATCTTTAAATCGTCATATCATGTAAGCTTTTGCAGTTGCTTCTCGTCAATTCTACTGTCAGCTGGGGTTGCAATAATAATAATAATAATAATAATAATAATTCTATTCATGCCCAGGGTCTTTCGTCTTTTTCTTTGAGGCAGTCTCCCTGAAAGAGCAATTAAACAGAAAACAGTGCTTCCTAAAGGCCTTGGGAAATATAATTTAAGATGATACTTAAAAAAAAAAAATTATCGGGGGCAGTGTCCTGCATCAAAACCCCTAGGTTGCAGAAGAATGCAGAATTCTTATCTCTGCTGTAAAATAAACCTCCTATGCATGGTTATGGGTAGTCAGTATTGCTCACATCTTGGGTCCATACATGCTCCATAATTATAATATTATTACTCTACATTAACTGCCAGATTTCCATCCTGTGGGGTTCTGGAGTTTGCACTTTGTAGAGACAATGTAGCAGATTTTGTAAAAGGCTGCTTTCTAAACTGTCAGTCCCAGCTGTCCATACAGAACAGAACTATGGCTGCTTAAAAAGAAATACAGCACTTTTATTCTGTACTATCCATGATCCAGTGTCCAGGGAGGGAAACCCACATAGTTAAGCCTATACTTGAAAATTCAATACTGTGACTGTATACCAGGAACAAAGTACCACTGGGTGCAATATTATGTTTCCCAAAGACTGTTACCCTTGCTCTACTTTTAAACTGGGCCTATTGTGACAGAGAGTGGAAAGTATCTGGTCACTTTTTTCTTTCAGATGTAAAGGTCTGTACTGTCTTTCTGGAGAAGAGCAGGAGCAATGTTTTTGCTTTTACAAGTTTTAATGTGTAGTTTTAATTTGGTGGGCATTGGGAAATCTTACCTGCACATAGAATTCCTCAGAGTACTGAATTCATTATTGGCTTGATCTGTTCTATTTGTAGCGCTGATTACTGTTAGTTGAAGTAAAGACTACAGGGCAATTTCATTGTCTTTACAGATTGGATTCTTTCCTTGAGCTACCTTTTCTCCAAATTCATAGATCATTTGTGTTGGAGTGTTCTGTCTAAATCAGTGGTTCTCAACCTCATGTTGTGGTGACTCCTAACCATAAAATTATTTTCGTTGCTACTTCATAACTGTAATTTTGCTTCTGTTATGAATCGTAATGCAAATATCTAATATGCAGGATTTTTATTCACTGGACCAAATTTTGCATAAATACCCTATATGCCCAAATTTGAATACTGGTGGGGTTGGGGTGATTGATTTTGTCATTTGGGAGTTGTAGTTGACCAACACAACCAACAGAAAATACTGGAAGGTTTTGGTGGGTATTGACCTTGAGTTTTGGAGTTGTAATTCACCTACCTCCAGAGAGTACTGGGGACTTAAACAATTATGGATCTGGACCAAACTTGACACAAATACTCAATATGCCCAAATGTGAACTCTGGTGGGGTTTGGGAAAAATAGACTTGACATTTGGCAGTTGTAGTTTATGGGAGTTATGGTTCACCCTCAATCAAAGAGCATTCTGAACCTCACCAATGATAGAATTGGGCCAAACTTCCCACATAAAACCCCCATGACCAACAGAAAATACTGTGTTTTCTGATGATCTTTGGTGACCCCTCTGAAACCCCCCTTGCGACACCCAGGTGGAGAAATGCTGGTCTAAATGTAGCATTGAGTCTTTTTACTTAAATCTCACTGAGTTTAACGGGACTTAATTTTGGATAAACATGATTATGATTTTATTGTTGGACTCATCACTATTACCATTTGTTTCTGCCTGGAGAAATCTTCTCTCAAAGCTCCAGGTTTGGGAAATGTGGAGTGGTATCCTATAGGATATATTTGACTTTATTCAACCCACTTTGTGGGAACTGTTGTCCAACCCATAAAAAAGAAATGTGTTGGTAACACTGTATCTTCTTGCTTTGCAAAATCTAAGCAACTGCAAATAAATGTCATGAGTAAACTAGGTGTAAAATCTCACAGTACAAACTTCTTCACAGCACAGCTTTCTGTTCATCATGACTCTAATAAAATCATGACCCTTCTCCCACAGAAGGAAAATAATACAAAGTGTACAGGACTTACATTATGGTGAAATTATTTGTTTGGAAGGCAGCCCTGTGTTTCTTGTGTTATCTTCTAGTCTGCCCATAAAACAAAGGATTGGTGTCATAAACCACAGTTTTATGGCATCTGTGGCCTTGAAAGAAGTATGGATACAAAATTTGTATCCATATTTCACACCCATTGCCCTCATTCCCATGCATGTAGACACAGGCAAATAAGTGCACTGTACTGTGGTTCTGTTTTCACTATTAATTTATGTGTAGAAAAGTTTTTACACATAGGAGGCAGCATTAAAACCACATTCTCCTGCACCTTTTCTACCTTTTGACTATGTAGGGTTGAATTTGATATTACATGGCTGCTACTGAGCCATGTCTTTACTGGTTTTTATGCTTGTGACATTCCTTTAAATCAGTCCCAGTTCCTATATTACCCTGTTAACAGTTTATAAAAAGAAGTGTGTAAAGTGACTTCATTTTGTTCAGTTTTTTTCTCACTCCACATTTTGTCACTTTCTAGTGACCTGGTGATGGAAACGTTGATTGAGATCACATTTTTACACCTTCAGTGTTGAGATCTCTTGGTTCCTCATCCCAGAGTTTCTATTCCCTTCCTTTCTGTATTCTTGAAATCAAGGTTAGACAATATCTCCATCTACTGGCAGTTGGAAGAAAAAAAATCAGATCTGTTTAGTGAGTATGAATACAGAACAGCTGTATACTTTTTGAATGAAGATGTCAGAAGTGGATAGCTAGGTGTAAACAGTACAACACCTCCAACCCTGATGATGAAGCTGCTCTCTTTGAGGAAGTTGCAGACTGCAGGGGTAACATGGATTGTAAGAGGAATCCAAGACATGCAAAATTTGGAACTGAAGGCCAAGGGAATTTAATTGAGTTGACTTTTCCCATAAAACTGATGGCGTGTCCATCTGTGGAAAATTTTCCTATGTGGCACTTTTTGGTTCCTGTGTATAAGTCCTAGAAGATTTGCCCGCTACTTTTAGCCACTTTTGGTACACTTACTAAGCTTTATGCTGCATTTTTGGCAAGAGAAACCTCCAGCACAAAATTAATTTCCCTTTTTTCTACTTTATTATGTGCATTTGTAGCCTTCCTGCTCTTGAAATGCTCTTTATATTACCTTCCCTTACAGCTGTTCTGTGGCTTTTTTGTGCTCCATCATCTCATTTTTCCATCCTCTGTTTTATAACTAAGCAATCTGAGTAATTCATGTACTTTTTTGTTTTCATTCTCTTGTTCTTACAGTTCCTGTTCCTATTTGAATATACGTTCTCTGGCTTTCTGTGAGCTGGAAGCATTGGTTCCTACGTTATAGAAGAATGCTTGACTGACTGACTGAATGAATGATTGATCAATACATTACTTAATCACTGGGATGTGTCCGCGCATGTTAATGTGAAGTGAGTTGTGAACGTGACCTGGCAGCTGAAGATAGAATAAAAAACTTTAAATTCATCCCTTAACATTGGATTTGAACCTTTTTTAGCTTCTCTACCTATAATTCTGTAACATTGTTTCACTAATCACAACCTTTATTTAGTCAGTGATATAGTGAAGCCAGGACACGTAAGGTCAAAGCTTCAGTTTCATTAATACTGACTATTATGTATCTGCTGCCCTCTTCCCCATCCCTTTAGCTGAGTTTAGCTTCAGTTCCCACAGTGACTGCAGTGGGAATGGATTTCTCCATCAACAGTGTATTGTTATGAAGTATCCCAGCTATAGTCCAAACATTAGTTTTAGTAAAAACCTCTTCCTGGAGATGAAAACTGAAAATTCACTGTATCACTAGATAGCTGAAGATGGCTTCCTGTAATTTGAACTCTACATGCAGATATTGCTGGAGGGATTGTGATGACAGGGCCTACATTTCAAAATTTATCACTACACCATGACATTTACATTTCTTATAACTCATGTGCATCTCAAGTCAGTTTCTATGGATTTATGGGTTTGCATAACCATGACTCCCTATATGGATTCACATTTAGATACATTTAGATACGAATCATGCCAATCTCTAAAGTGAAATGACCAATTAAGAACAATACCTGAATTTGGGGATTCAATAAAACTTAAGTGGCATTCATCCAATTTGTAAGTGGATTACCCAATTAAATGAGGTTAAGGGTAGCAGCTAAGCACAACTCAGTGAGATATTGCAGTGAAAGATTTTCCTTGTTAGTCCATCTCTCAACACTTTGGTCCCAAGTTGCAGCCCACTTTCTATTTTGAGTGTCATCTGTTCTGCTCAGCTGAACTTGCTGATCTTTTTCTCTTGTTCCTTCATTAAGAGTACAGCAATTTTCCGAATGCCCTTATAACTGGAATATCACAGGTAACCATAGTGTATAGGGCAGCAGAACAAAGCATTCAGTGTTTCTGTTTGCTCTTGGCTTAGATGCTTCCAATTTACTAAATCCAATATTAGATTTTTGGAACACATTGCCTTCTGGACACACTTTTCCAACTACTTTTTATTACTATTTCTCCAAGATGAAAGGGAACTGTTGGAGCTGAAGCTTCTAAACAAATGAAATATATGAGAAACTTGCAAAATCTAATTTTGAAAAGTGGAATCATATGCTGGCTACCAAAATAGATATATCCAGCTCTTTCTTCATCTCATCTGATTTGAAATAAATAAACTCAGCAGTTTAGAAGAGCTCTGGCATAGACATTCTGAGAAGCAGGGGACAACCTGGGTTTTGCATTAACTTTTTGCATTCTCTTACAATCATTGGAATGACTCACTGCTCTGGTCTGCTACATGTCCATGTACTAAACAACAAACATTTGGAGTTACAGTAATAATAATACCACTACTAATAATAATACCTTTTATTTCTTGCCTGCTTCTCACGACTCGAGGTGGGTTAAAGCAGTACTAAAACATAAACAAACACAAAATCATTTTAAAACACTCTGCAAAATACACATATTAAAACATCCCTTCATAAAATATGTATCAAAATATACAAAACAAAAACCAGGCAAACAGTGGAGTTTAAAGTTCACAATTAAAACTGTCTGATTAGGCATGCTAGAGGTCTTCACTTGTATCTTAAATTCTGACAGCTGATCCAGCTGTTGGAGCTCTACTGGCATGTCATTCCACAGTTGTTGAACTCCTGATGAAAAGGTCTTCTGGGTGGTGGTTGCCAGTTGGGTTTTGGCTAGCTGGAGGATCTAAGGGTGGGGTGGGGGGGGCAATTGTATGGGAGAAGGCAATCCTTTAGGTAACCTGGTCCCAAACCATTTAGGACTTTAAAGGTAAATAAATACCAACACCTTGTACTTGGCCCAGAAATGAATTGGCAGCCAGTGGAGTAACTTTAGGATAGGTGTAATATTCTCACTTCTAGATGTTCCTGTGTAACCAGCCTGGCTGCTGTGTTTTGAATCAGCTGGACTTTCCAAACTTGGTACAAGGGTAGCCCAATCTTGAGGTTATCAGTACATGCACTACCATCTTCAGGTCCTCCAAATCTAAGAAGGGGCACAGCTGGCATATCGGCCAAAGCTGATAGTAAGCACTCCTGACCATTGCATCTACCTGGACTGACATTTAGAGATGGATCTAGGAGCACTCCCAAGCTACGAACACAATCTTTCAGGGGATTGTAACCCCATCCAGGACTGGTTGACATACCCCCACCCCCAGATTAAGACCTTGATGGCAAGCACCTCTGTTTTGTCTGGATTCAGTTTCAATTTGTTTATCATCATTCAGCCTATCACCTTCTCCAGGCATTCATTCAGATGAGACACACTATCTTAGCTGTAGCTGCTTTTGAAGGCATGGAGAAATATATTTGGGTGTCATCAGCATACTGATAACACCCTGCCCCATGCCTATGAATGATCTCTCCCATTGGCTTCATGTAAATATTTTTTTAAAAAAAACATTGGGGATAGAATGGCACCTTGTGGGATGTTACATAACAGCTCCTTTTTGAAGGAGCAGCTGTCCCCAAGCATTACCATCTGGAACCTAACTGAGAGGTATGACCAGAACTACAGCAGCACAGTGTCTCCAATACCCAGTCCTCCAGGTGTTCCAGAAATATAGCATGTTTGGTAGTATCAAAAGCCGCAGAGAGGTCTAGAAGCACCAACAGGGATACGCTTCCAGTATTAGTGTTGAGATGGAGATAATCCACTAAGGTGACCATAGCAGTCTCAGTGCCATATCCTGCTCTGAAGCCGGTTTGAAATGGATCAAGGAAGTGTGTGTCATCCAAGACTGCCTGAAGTTTGAAGGCAACTGCCTTCTCAATCACCTTGCCCCCAAAAAGGGAGGTTAGACACTGGTCTGTAGTTATTAAGGTCCAGGGGGTCCAGGGAGGTTTTTTTTAGCAGTGATCTAACTACTGCTTCTTTTAAACAAGATGGACACCTTGTCGTTGTCTTCTGCTCCGATGACAGCATCTAAATAGGCTGGTATGCAAGATACTTTATCTATGAAGGTTCTAATAATGGATTTGGAGGGGAGGGCACCACTCTGAACAGCTCAGCTAGGTGAGAATTGCTGCATGTATTGCCACCTTATAGGACCGAAGGTGCCCTCTATACCGTGTCTTATCACATAAATGTCTAGTCTTCCACCATCTGCACTCTAGTCATCCTTCCCATTTAATTTCCCTGAGGGAGCCTGATTTGTAATGAGTCAGAGAGGACATTTGGGAGAAGATCATGTCAATAGCCCTGGTTAGATTTTGATTCCACTTTTTGACCAGGGATTCAACAGCATTCAACAGCATTTATTTATTTATTTCAGGATTTTACCCCGCTCTTCTCAACCCCTGAGGGGGGACTCAGAGCGGCTTACAGTAAGGCGCAATTTGATGCCCACACAGTAACAATATAAGACCCCAGAACCCTTCAACAATTAAAATACATTTAAATACATTAAAACACAATTACCTAAACATCATGCGCATTGTTGGTGATGCCAGCCATAGAACCCTCTGAGGTAGTGGTTCTCAACCTATGGGTCCCCAGGTGTTTTGGCCTCCAACTCCCAGAAGTCCCAATCTGTTTACCAGCTGTTAGGATCTCTGGAATTGAAGGCCAAAACATCTGGGGACCCACAGATTAAGAACCACCATTCTAAGGCCTTCTGGAATCTCAAAAGGTCTATTAGCCTTTGAGGGAAGACCAATTAAATAGGTCTTCCACCCCTGCAAGGGTAGATTGTAGCTATGATACTGGCCCTTACCAGGAAATGATCTGTCCATGACCACTTGGAGGTATTGGTGACCTCCGCTCACAAATCTGCATGTTCCAAGCTGAAAATTGCATCAAGAATATGTCCTGCTGAATGCATCCGTCTGGAAACCAGTTTGTATAGGCTCATATCTGTCATGGATAGCATGAACTCCCAAGCTTCACCTGACAAACTGGTCTTCAGTGGTGTGTTGAAGTCACCCAGAAGCAAAAGTCTGGATGACCAGCAACACATCTGAGACCAGTTTTGTGAGCTCAGTACCATCCAGCAGGATGGAGAGCACATCAACAGAATCCCCAGTCTGTTCCTGGTTTTCAGACTTATGTACACACACTTAATGTGATTCAGCTCCCTAATATGTACTCTGGCCAGGTAAAGATGGTTTTTATAGACCACAGCTACCCACCCACCCCTGCCTACTTTCCCTAACCTGCTCACAGACACATTACTCAGCTGGGAGGGCTTGGCCCAGGTTGGAGCAGTATCATTTCCCAGCTAGATTTCAGTGAAGCATGAGACAGTGGAGCATTCCTTAGTTGGCAGATTTATTTTTGAAAGAAAAACAGCGATCTGTCTACATCCTGTACAAAAGCTGTGGAACTATCTAATGATGGTGTTATGGGAAGGGAGCATGGCCTCCAGGAAAGGACCAGGTAATAAAGTCTATAGGAGGATTAGATCCAATCCCATGATTCTATATCTATGGCCCAGTTTCAAACTCTCCGAAGGACTGTATGTTCCTGTAATTTTGAGAAAGATCTGAGAGAGAGAAAAAGAGAGGTCGTATGTTATTAGCTACACATGGTTTCCCTTGTATTTCTTTTTAACTGTGACCCAGCATGGGTCCCAATCTTAAGTAAAAGATGAAGTAAAAATAAAGTGATTGATATTTGGTCCTGCGCTATACTAATATCCCTTTTTTGTGCTATTGCTACATTAGATAAGGGAATTATGTGAAAAGAGTCAGAACTGGGCTTTTTAGTCAACATGAGCAAAATGTGGGTTGTATAACCTCTCAATGTGGATTTTTCAGCCCTCCAAGGGCTCTCCAATTTAAATATTTGCATTTTTTAAAAAGTAAAAAAATTCTTCATGATTTCTGGAAGTGGGGACCTCTTTTTGAGGTTGCTACCATGAAGTAAACAAAATGCTTCATTTTGTTCCACTTCTTATTTTTAAAATATATTTTTGTGGGCCCAAAACAGCTTGGAGAGCCTAATGATATGATGAACCTGCTCCTAGAGCAGTTGTCTGGGACCTCAATTCCCAGAAACCTTGGCCAAATTGGCCAACTATTAAAGCTTCTGAAGTCCAAAATACCTGAGGAACCAACCACTGCCCTAGAGGTCCTAAAAAATCTGGGAATGAGTGGCATAACAGAAGTGCACACCTCCACACTTGCTTTTCATCCCTGCCTCATAGCCTTTTGGGGAGTCAGGGTTAACTCTAAATGAGAGAGATACTGGAATTAGGGTTGCCATATGAATAAGGGACAGGTACCTAAAAATAGGGAATTTTTCACAAAAATAAGGGACACTTCATAAAAACTTGAAAATCATCAATTGATTTTCAAGTTCTTATGAAGTATCCCTTATTTTTGTGAAAAATTCCCTATTTTTAGGTACCTGTCCCTTATTCATATGGCAACCCTAACTGGAATAATATGTTCCACCCACATCTACAGTACTTATGGGGTGGGGTGAGAACCTCCAACAGGACTGTTAGGTCTTAAAGTGTATTAAGGATGGGGTCAGTCTTTGGCATCAGTTGGTGCATAATGCTACTTTTTATGGCTTCCGTCCATTGCTTTAAGCAATTGTTACTATTCATCATAATTTTCCGTTCTCCCTCACTCAACTGTTTAGTCAGGCTACATAATTTCCACAATGCTGCCTTCTCAGTGGTAGAATGCAGAAATCTGCTGGTCCATCAGAATTCAGTATAAATTCTAAGCTTGATCAATGAAGACAATATTTTGTGCTGGAATCTAAGGAGGAAAAGAGAAATACAGTTATATAACAATGGTAGGAATATTTCCTTCTTTGTTCTTAAAAAGATAAGACTGTATTCCACACAGATTTCATTGCTGTTGTCAATAGTGCTACTTAATAGAGACAGACAAGTCACTGAACTCTGCTTGTATTTGGGCTTGCAATAAGAAGCAATAGTGAAGAGTACTAAAATGTCCTCCTCTCCCATGTTTCAAAATATGATTGTAATTGTGTCCTCTTCCCTCACTGCAAACATATAAATTCGCACACAATAGTCATTTAACCGATAGATATAGCCCTGGCAGCTGCCACTAGTATTCTGTTTTCTCTTGATTTCTGTGCCACTGGTTCTGGGTCAGGACTCCCCTCCCCTTGCATGCTGTCTCTGGAACAATTGGAAATGTCGCTTCTCTAGTCATACGTGGAGGCTTTGTGAAAACAACATACATCAGCTATCCAAACATGCAGGCTAGTAGAGAAGCAGATGAATGATAGGAAGAAAGGTTTCTCCCTTCCTTGATGAAATAAGAAGTCAATATGAAAGCATTACCCAGGTGGTCATTTTCTTCTGACTTAGATTAAAAATATAAGCCACCAAAGAAGGTGTGTTTTTTTTCTCCTCATTTTTAAAGCAAACATCATTTGAGACAAGGAAATCTAACACTTGTCATTTTCAAACCACCTGAGACAAGGAAATCTAAAGCTTGGCTTTTTCTTTACTCTTTTTTTTCTTTGTCACCTATGAATAGGACTGTGTATATTCAGGGTGGTTTTTGTTTTGCATTTGTGTGCCTTTGAGTTTTTTTGTGATTGTGGATATTGTATTTTTATATTGCTTATTGTATTCATGTCTTTTGTATTTCACTGTGTTGTCGTTTGTGTCTTTGGTTTTTATTTTATTGTAATTTGTAGTTAGGGCTTGGCCTCATATAAGCCACCCCGAGTCCCTGTTGGGGGAGATGGTGGTGGGGTATAAATAAAGATTATTATTATTTCCAGATCATGATGAATCTAAGAAGAATCTAACAGTGTTTTTTTTTTTGCAAGATTGGTTCAGAAGCTGTTGCCTTCCTTTGAGATTGAGAGAGTATAATTTGTCCAAGGTCACCAGGTGTGTTCTCATGGTGGTGCAGAGATTCAGACCCTGGACTAGTGCTCAAATCACTGTCATGCTAAGTCCTTTTTTACTGCTGCTGCATTTATTGATTTGGAGTATTCTGTATCTCGTCCTAGCAAACAAAGGCTTATGAGGCAATGAACAAATAAAAATCAGTTAAAACAATACCAAGATTTAAAAAAAAAATATTCCTATAACCTAGCTTTAAAACAGTCAAAATGGCAATTTCAGGCATTGAGTGTCATGTGGAGCAACACTAGTTGCCTGCCAGAAGCTTAAAAAGGATGGAGCCAGCCTAACTTTCACAATCAAGAATATGCTAGAGAAAGCTCAGGAATGTGCACCCACCAAGTTAACCTCACAAAGGATTGTGACATGTAACAATGCTTCCTCAGAAGATCTCAAATGTTTGGCAGGTTTATATGAAAGGGGTGGTCTTTCAGATATTGTGACTCAAAATTATTCAGGGCTTTGTAAGGTCAACACCAGCATCTTGAATTAAGTTCCAAGCAAATTGAAAACCGAGGTAGTTCTTTCAGCACCAGTGTTACATAGTTACCAAAATGACACCAGTTTGGCTGCATTATTTTACATCAGCTGCAACTTCTGAATATTTTTCAAAGGCAGCCCCATGTGGAGTGCATTCCAATAATCTAATCAAAAGGTAATTAGGGCATGAATCACTCTGGCCAAATTTGTCCTCACCAAGGAAGGACACAGCTGGCATACCAGTGGAAGTTATGCAAAGGCACTCCTGGCTACTGCAGCATGGCTTTCCAGGAGCAGTATTGGGTCCAAGATCACCCCAAGCTATGAAAACCTCTTTTCAAAGAAAGAGCAATCTCATCCAGAAAAGGCTGTGATCCCAATCCCAGGTTGGATTTCTCACTGACTGGCAGCATATAATTAGAGAAAGCACCATGGAAACATCTTTTCTTGAAGAGGCATGGGTTAGAAATTTCCTGTTCTTTTCCACAATTACATGTACACATATATGGTACTCTGCCAGTTTCACATGAGAAGGAAACTTGTTTTTATAATGTCTTTTTATGTTTGCCCAGTGTCCCTGTGTCTCTATGTCCTCAGCGTCAGCATTGATGTGATGGTGAAGGGGAACTGGAGAAACACAAACGTTTGGTATTTTGTTGCAGAAGCATGCCTCTCTCTGTCTTTGTGATCTCTGGTTGAGCATGTGTGAATGAGTGAGAGACAGACAGAGAGAGACAAAGAGAGGATAAGTTTTGCCAGTCTCTCCCCAGTCCCAGCATGTTTAAGAAGCATAGATGTATAAGTTTGACCACTGGAATAGACATTACTAGCAAAGGAGCGACTACTGAAGAAGAACAAATCATTTTTGGATAAATGTTTTTGTTTATTCAGGCTTATCTGACCTGGTTGTTCCATTCACTTTTTCAAATCTGAATAAAAAGTTTGATAAAACATGTTCAAACTGTTTTTCCTTTTTGTGCTGTATAAACCAATCCTACTCCTTTCCATTTTATTTCTACCTCTTAATATCAAATGGATTAAAAGAGAGAGAGAGAGAGATAATGCCCTGGAACACATCTGCTTTGTCAGCTAAGGTATACCTGTACTGGATACTGTGCCATACCGTTATTTTGCCAATTTTAGTGTGGCTGGAACAGTATGCATCAATGTGTAAGAACAAAAAGGGATATGGGAGGAGCAATAAAAGTCTAATTTAGCATAAAATCCATAAGGGTTCCAAGGTAACATTTTTCATAATTATTGGTTACAGAAAAACATGCTGCAATAAATGTGTTTGAGTATTTATCTTGAGTGTATGCACTTTCAGCACTGATGCTGAAAGGGATTTCTTAAAAAAAGAATCTCATTATTTCTTCCAACTGTACAATTCACTTTGACATAATTTATATCAATTATGTGTTCCTGTTTTAGAATCTAAGGTGAAATTCAGAAATGTACTCCCTCTCATCTCCCTTATATTACAGGAAATATTTAATGGGTTGAATGAATTTAGTACTGGATTTACTAAATCCTATGGCACATCAGCAGTGTGGTCATGGCCCCTGTGGATAATCTTTCCTGGCTTCATAAATCATGGTTGATGGAGTCAGCGCAGAGCACTTCCAAAGCCTGGAAGTAATTTGTTATAGTAATAATGGCTACCTGTAATGGATTACTTTCTGAGAGCAGCAACATTGTTTGGTTTTTTTAAATCCACAGTGGGTTTTTGAGCTGCTGTGTACATTGTTTATTGTATATTGTATATGTTGAAATGTGAACTATCTAAGCCTTAGGCTACTTATTTGTGGGGTGTGGAAAGGAGTTTTTCCTCTTACTCTTTTGGAAGGTAACATATGATGTATATAGAAGGTTCTCTTTCTAGTTTTCTTTTTTGGCTCTTTAGCCTTGAGCTGCAAAGTGGTGCCGAATTTTGTTGTTTGCTTTGATGTGCCCATGTGTCTGCCAAATGGCCACGTCAGCTATGATAGGTGAAAGCCTTGGGACTCATGTGGTCTTCCAGCTGTTGAACTGCAACTTCCAGTGGCCCTAGCCACCACAGTCAGTGGTGAGGAATATTAGGACTTGATGTTCATTAGTATCTGGGAGAAAATGTGATGTTTAATAGAAATAATATTGTCCTGTGTTGCTGTGTGGCACAGAACCCTTGCTTAAATATTTAGAAATTGGATGAAGGATGTTTGGCCACTTCCAATATTGTAAAGATAAGAGACAACACTTGTTCCAGGATGATTAAAGCATCACTAACAAATGGCCTACTACATTACATTTCTCCCACCCTAGAAACATGTGATAGGAAATGTGTCAATGTTAACATATCAGTCTCCAGGTTTTGAGCCCTTTTTTCTTTTTGTTCCTTTCTACTGTCTAGCCAATTTTCGGTACTTCACTCCTGTTATTGACCATTGAATTTGTTATCAAAATGATAGGAAAACTTGGAGAGACAATTATTTTAATCAGTGCCCTTAGACAATCATTGTTCTTATAACTTTGAAAAAAATATGGAATGCATGTTTGAAAGTAGTCTGAACTTAATTTGAGATTGAACCAAATTCAGCACAAATGTGTCTTCTTGTCCATGAATCCTGTATAAATAAAATATTTAAGAAATTTGTCATCTTCTGCAGTAGGACTTTCTATTGGACAACCATCTCTTCTGTGACAGACCCTTTCGGTGTATAGAAGCACATATTTCTCCAAACTATTATACTTACATTATTGCCCTTTTTTGTATAAAAGTTTTTTCTTGAAGCAATTGATATTTCATTTTGGAGAAAATTGACAGAAACAGCATGATGAAACATTTTCCAGCTTAGCTGGATAAAATAAAAAAAATATACACTTTCATTCATAGTCTCTAGAAATTTTCTGGGACTCCAATTTCTTTGAATAACCTTGTTCTAATGGTTTCTTTGTCGCATCTAAAGACTGACAGTTGTAAGCCATCCTGAGTCCCCCTTCGGGGATTGAGAAGGACGGGATACAAATGTTCTAATTTTTTTTTTCTGGCCTTGTCAAAGGCCAGAGTAGGAAATATAACAATACAGTTAGGTAAGACAACTGTGTGACCCAGTGATTAGAGTCTTATAAGTGAATGGGTATCCTTAAACATAGATTATGCTGTCACTGCAGATGGCTCATTCCTACTGTACTAAGGTGTGAATAAGATTTGCTCAGAGAAAGATGAATTAGCTTCCAAACAGAAACTGAGACCAGGCTGTATGAATTTGTTTTCCTCTGGGAGTTGGCCTAATTCCACAGACTTAGGGGGAAAAATAGATTGGTACTCTACGGTCTCAAGAACCCAGGTCTTCTTCCTCATGTATCTCAGGGGAGGAGCTGTGTGTATACAATAGCCAACATGATGCAGTGATTTAGGTGTTGCATTAAGACTGGGAGGCCAGCATTTGAATCTTCTCAACCTTGGGAACCCACTTGAAAGACTTGGGCAAATCACACTCTCACTTTTAAAAAAGAAGTCAATCTGAAGAAATATTGCCAGGAAAACTATAGGATAAAGCCACTATAAGTTGACTTGAAAGCATATGCAATTTCTCAAGTCACTCCTGACATGACAAATAATAAGAATAAATATGGAGTTGCATATGCTTAAGTACCTCATTCATCAGCATTTACACATCTACCTGCTGTGAAAGACTTATGTTAGAATAATGTTAAATCCATCTCTGCCTTGCCATAGCTTGTTTTGTCTGTGTCTAATCAGACTATTGCAAAGATTAGACTGCTCTCATAAAAATGGATCTTCCTTTTGCACTATTCCATTTTAATCCCTTGGTGAAAACAATTACAGACACTGTAATGTTATGCAAATAAATATAACCAACACAATCATTTGGTGTATTTTTTTGTAAGAATTACAGATGCCGGAGGAATAGGCATTCATGAAAAATTAATTCTGATTTCCCTACTTCTCTACTGAATAGCTTTGCTGAAAAAAGAATTACATTTTTAAATTTCAAGTGCAGAACTTGGTGAAAATGGTTGTGTATGACTATTGCTTCTAAAGGAAAATCAAAAAGCTTTTAGTTTTCTATATCTCTAAATATACAGCTTCCATGTGGCAATGATTTCTGGATAGCAGTGCTACTGGGGAAGTTCCTAGTAAGAATCCATTGTGCCTTAGACATCTGCATAGTGAACAGTTCACTCAAATATTTTCCTTCTTATTTTCCAGAGAGAAGGTATTATAGACCTAGTCCCAAACCCAGTGGATTGAGCTTGTCTTCTCACACAATGGCAACCCGACAGGTCAGCGAGACAGCCTTGACACCCCTGACAGAGCAAGAGGGCGAGGCTTACCTTGAGAAATGTGGGAGCATCCGTCGCCACACTGTTGCCAATGCTCACTCGGATATCCAACTGTTGGCCATGGCCTCTATTATGCACTCAGGGATGGTGGTAGAAGAGCCAGACAATTGTGACAAGCATCTTCTTTTGCAGCCCAGCTTAAATCACAGGCAATGTTCTAGTGAGCCCAGCATAGCAGATGGCCCAGAAGAACTTGGGACACCACCCATGCAGGAATCTACAGAAGTGAACTGTACATCTGTCTGCTGAAATGCTACATACAGTAAAGAGTGAGAAGACTTGTGGGCTTACTGCAAACATTGGGCAATTCAGTCTTCAGGAATGGAATTAGCATATGATGTCCGGGGTGGACATATTTTTATAAATTGTCTACACAAATTGAAGTTTTATGTTTCTTATTTTTCTTAACCAGAAAAGGTACAATGTTCAGTTTGAGCATTCCATCCTCATCTTTGTTTCTTTTTCTCTGGATCATTTTAGGAGTTCATGAAGTCTACAAGAACTTTGTTCAGATCTGTCACTTTGTAAGATGGTGATGAGCTTTTTACATGAAGGACTGAGCACATGTAGACACAGAAGTGAAAAATATGTAGCTCATCTCCAGAACTGAAGCTTCTCAGGCTACTAAGTGAACTTCATTTCATTTATTCTCTGCAGCTGGGAGTAAAGGTTCATATGCTCCTTCTGTAGCTGCACTTCAGGTTATTTTATTTTCAGCATGGAACTTTTCAGGGCTCACTTATTTATATTCCAAAGAATTATCTGAGCATTTTAGATTATATGAGACTCAATTAGAAAAACAAATGCACACTTCTTTAGGATTTAGAATAAGGGTACCGTAGCTCCTTACCAGAGATAGCAAAAGAACAAACATCAGTGGTGAGCTGTTAAGTACCGAACATTGGGTTGTGCTATTTGAAGACATTTCTACAAGTTAATAGCTGAAGTATAAAAGTGTCCACCTTGGAAATAC
The DNA here is from genome assembly GCA_030556195.1 of Anolis apletophallus. Taxonomy (NCBI): domain Eukaryota; kingdom Metazoa; phylum Chordata; class Lepidosauria; order Squamata; family Anolidae; genus Anolis; species Anolis apletophallus. The sequence continues at coordinate 65,285,424 of JARBWK010000002.1, read as the reverse complement.
TCTGGAAATAGGTTAAATGATAATTAAAGAGTGAAAGAAAGTTGGTTTTCTTTCTACAAAAAAAATATAATGGTGTTGTTTATAGAGGTCCATAGACAGATGAAGAACTAGGCTTCTTCAGAGGTAGTTCTCCTATGCAGCTCTTCCATTTCTAGCAGAGAAAGTCTGAGGCTTATCCAAGAAATACATGTTTTCATTTTCTGGATTCTGCCACACAATTCCAGAACCACAACAAATGGGATAACATTCTTAGAACTAAGTGGTGCTGCCTTTTGGACTTCAGGGTTCCTATTTCTAAGAACAATTGTTTTGAGCCACATCAGAACTCTACTTTCCAAGTACTTTTGGAAATTTGGACATGGAGGCTGGCCTTCCCAACAATATGGATGGAGTGCAGTTCCTGTTGGTCTATAGAAATACAGATTTTTTTTAAAAAAATGTTATTCTTTTTGTAATATTTGTTTTGTAACATTGTTCTGGTAAATGTTACCATTTATTGGTAGTAGACTATGATCTAAAGAATTGGAGTCAAACTTAAATGATATTAAGAAAGAAGGTACAAAGGTAAAAGTCTGCTGTTGTGCATATGTGCACATTTCTGTCTTGATGAATCTTGAATTGTCAAATGACTGTTCTACCAAAAGATCAGCAGAATAAAGTTGATAAAGAGGGATTGTATCTGTGTCTGGCTTTTCTAAATTGGAATCCAAATAAAAGAATAACTAGACTGCATTTTCAGATGTAAGCCCTACTAGGATTACATGTATCAGTGGACAAAAGCAATGATCTTTTCCTTTATCTTCCCAACCAGTTGAGCAGTGGCTCTAATTTGAATGTGTAGACAGAATTTACCAATATATTGTCCCATGAAATTACATCAAATCATGTTGGTGTTTGCTAGTCTACAGCAAAGGATAGTTTATGCATGCTTTACTCCAAAAAAGTAACAGAAGGATCCAAAGCCCTAGGCAAAATTGTTTTTTTTCTGTCTAGACCCAATGAATCAGTGTTGTCTTACTAAGTTACCCGTGATGCAGTGGATGGACTTCAGATGGGATTAAAACTTGGAATTAGGCAAAAGACAGAAGGCAATGGAATGTGATAGGAAAACTAACCCCTTCAATATAAAATCTTCTAGATAAATCTGCTTTTAAAAACTCAAAATCAAGTTTTGTTTTGCACATTCATATGATGAAACAGCTTTGAAGAGGCTGGAAGACATAGTTTCAGCACATACCTGTTACACAGAATGTGTGCTGAAATCGCTTTTGGAAAATGATCTCTACCTAGAACTGGGTGTACCAGGTTACCTCCTCCCTGCGCAGGCAGCCAGAAAACACTCGTTGACTCTATCCTTGCCCCATCTTGCCATCTTTGCCCGGCTGAAAAGACACTAGTTGACCCCTCTGGATCCTTGCCCCATCTTGCTGTTGGCTCTTCTGCCACGTTTGGGGATTGACTAGCAACCTCTTTGCCAGGCAAATGTAAGTCACACCAACGGTGAGGGGGTACTTTGGCCACAATCTTTGCCAAACCATTTGCCAGCCAACAACCTCTAAAATGGGGTAGGACAGTGGTTCTCAACCATTCTAATGCCGTGACCCCTAAATCCAGTTCCTTATGTTGTGGTGACCTCCAACCATAAATTTATTATCGTTGCTACTTATTTTATTACTAATTATTTAATTATTTAATATTAAATTCAATTATTTATCAAGTGTGCTGCTATGGCTGAGTTCTCTGGCTGAATCAGTCTGCAGTGCCTTCCATGTTCCTTGATTCATGTTTTGGGGAATGCTGCTTTTGGCGATCCCTGTGTAGAATTGTCACCAGCTGCATAGTATACAATAGACTCTTGCAGAGGTCCTGCAGGACAAATCTACATAGGGACCGCCAAGCTGTGGGCAAATCTACATAGGGACTGCCAAACACAGCACCCAAACATTAATCAAGGAACATGAAAAGCACAACAGACTAATTCAACCAGAGTACTCAGCCATAGCATATTGGTAAGGAAGGGAGGGCAATGTCTACCTAAGCTGGAAGGACTACCGGCAGGAAGTCTACCTAAGCTGCTGGAGGTGGTTGCGGAGTGGGCATTGAGGTTCCCTAAGCTTATTGTCTTGGGGGACTTCAATGTCCACGCTGACACCGCCTCCCCGTCAACAGCAGCCATGGACCTAGTGTCCACCATGGAGGCATTAGGACTCTCACCGTGTAGAACCGGCCCCACGCACCAAGCCGGACATACATTAGACCTGATCTTCGCGGCCGGAATTCAGGTGACCCTAACCTCCGTTACGGAGGTTCCATGGTCGGATCACAGTGTCCTGGAAGCCCGATTGAACGTGGCCCCCCCTCCCGGTAAGGGTGCCGAACCTATTCTGGTTCGCCCGAAGAGACTTATGGAACCCACTAGGTTCCTGAATGCTCTAAGGGATTGGGAACTCCCCAGCGACTCGGTCGATGGGCTGGTGGAATCCTGGAATGCCAGTCTTGCCACTGCCCTAGACGAGATCGCCCCCAGGCGCTCTCTCATCCCCCATAGTAATCGCTCGCCTTGGTACACCGAGGAGCTGCGGGCGATGAAACGGAGGAGGAGACAGCTAGAGGGCGTGTGGCGGAGTCTCCGTGACGAAGCATCGAAATCGGCTTATAAGCTGTTTAAGAAGGCTTATGAGCGAGCTATCAAGGAGGCGAAAAAGGTAGAGTCAGCTAGTTCACGCCCAGCTCAACTTTTTAGAATAATTCGGTCTATGACAATAATCCCAACTGTCCCAAATGATAGGGGTTTGGCTCCAACAGCTGAGGCCTTTCAGAACTATTTTACTGACAAGATTTCGAATCTCCGCCGGGACATTCCAGCCACGGTTGATACAGTTAGTGAGCTCGAGACTCCGCCGCCACTCGGCGGGCCCACCTTCACCCGTTTCCAAAAGCTGGACGCAGCAGCTGTTGATAAGTTACTGACTGCAGCTAGACCAACTACTTGCTCCCTCGACCCGTGCCCCTCCTGGCTTATTAGATCTTGCCGGGAGGGGCTACGTGGCCCCCTGGGCACGATCATAAATAGCTCCCTTGAGCAAGGAGTCTTCCCGGGGGGACTGAAAGAGGCCATGGTAAGACCGCTGCTGAAGAAGCCGAACTTAGATCTTTCGGCTCCCTCCAATTACAGGCCGGTGTCCAATCTGCCCTTCCTGGGCAAAGTAATTGAGAGGGCAGCAGCGGATCAGCTGCAGCGGTTCTTAGATGACACAACTGGACTTGATCCCTACCAGTCCGGCTTCCGTATCGGGCATGGGACGGAGACCGTGCTTGTCGCCATTACAGACCAACTTCGCCGCCAGCTGGACCAGGGTGGGTCAGCCCTGCTTGTCCTGTTAGACCTGACAGCAGCGTTTGATACGGTAGATCACGCATTGTTGACCCACCGTTTAGCCGGCGCCGGAGTCGGGGGGGACCGCACTTCAATGGGTGGCCTCCTTCCTCCGGGGCCGGGGACAACGCGTGGAGGGGCGGGGGTCTCTGGGAGATCCCCACTTAATTGTGGGGTCCCCAGGGGCCATCCTCTCCCCTTATTATTCAACGTCTATATGCCCCCTGGCCCAGCTGGCCCGCGACTTTGGTCTGGAGTGTTATCAGTATGCGGATGACACCCAGCTTCTGCTGAGAATGGACGGCAGGCCGGATACCGTACCGATTGTTTCCATCGTTGCCTGGAGGCCGTGACTGGTTGGTTGCGTACCAGCCGGCTGAAGGTGAATCCGTCGAAGACGGAGATCCTGTGGCCCGGTCGTCCTGGGCTGGGTGGGTGCCGGTTGCCTACCCTGGATGGCGAGCAACTCAGCCCGTCATCCTCGGTTAGGAGCTTAGGTGTTCAGTTGGACTCCCTGCTGACCATGGAGACCCAGGTCTCCGCGGTCTGCAGGGGGTCCTTCTATCACCTGCGACAGGCTAGGCGACTGGCACCCTACCTGTCCAGGAACGACCTGGCGACGGTAATCCAAGCGACGGTCATCTCGAGACTAGACTACTGTAACGCCCTCTACGTTGGCCTTCCCTTGTCGACACTCCGGAAACTCAAGCTAGTGCAGAATGCCGCTGCTCGCTTGCTGACGGGTACGTCAGTGAGGGAGCACATTACGCCCATTCTTCGGCAGCTGCACTGGCTTCCCATTGAGTACCGAATTGTCTTCAAGGTGTTGGTACTGACCTTTAAGGCTTTACACGGCCTAGGGCCTGCGTACCTGAGGGACCGCCTTACCCCGTACTTGCCCCCGAGATCACTGCGGTCGGACGAACAAAATCTGCTGACTATACCATCTGTCCGCTCCTGCCACCTATCCTCGACTCGACAGAGAGCTTTCTCAGCGGCAGCTCCAGCGCTGTGGAACTCTCTGCCAGACAGTGCTCGAGCCATCTTGGAACTAGCCCCTTTTAGAAGGGCTTGTAAGACTGCCCTTTTTGAACTGGCATTTAACTAAGTCCAAATGGATGGTACACCGTATACCCTGTGTACTTTCCTTGCACCTCGTGATATGTTGACTTTGTGTTTTTAACTTGTTTTAAGAGTGATTGTAGGGCGACATGGCTGCGACCTGTCTGCCCATGCGTATTTTTACTGTTACCCGCCCCGAGCCTGCAGGGAGGAGCGGAATACAAAACTGAAGAAATAAATAAATATAAATAAATGTTCCAAAGAAAACTTGGCCCAAACCCTGCAGCCCCCTGCCTTAAAAACAAAACAGGCCCACCTGGGAAGCAGAATGAGACTCAACCGAGGCACCCCTGACAGGCAACTCTTTCCTTCGTACACAAAAACCGACAGAACAGAGGATACTAAAACATGGCCATACAGCCTGAAAAACTCACAGCAACCCAGCCAGGTCTCTGCCCCCGCCAGAGGGTTTCAGGGAAAGGGGAGCAGAGAGGAAGTCAAAAGGACTCGAAAGAAAAGGGCATCAGCACCTTCCCTCTCTCCCTCCTCCTCCTGGGGAGACCCTGCATTGTTGCATGCGGCTCCAGTCCCCACGGCCTGCGGGGAGGAAGGAGCAATGGGCCCTCCACTCCTCTCTCCCATACACACACACACTGCCTTTTCGCGCCGTTTTTTTTGGTGCTCTGCCTGCCCAGCAGCCTGCAGGGAAAGCAGGGAGAAGGGCAGCGGGGGGCTCCTTCGCTCCCTCCCTCTGCACCTAAAGGCCACCTAGTCTGATCTTCTGCCCATGCAAGCCTTTGCCTCCCATGCACCCTTGCCAGCCGGCGGGAGCGCGAGGGAGGCAACGCACAAGGCCTTGCGCAAAGGAGCCCTGCTGAGCTCGCCAGGGGGCGAGGAGGGCCTTTGCTTCTAAGCTCCTCTTTCTCCTCCTGACTCCCTGCGGCCCTGTGGGAACAGGAGGAGGAGGAGCGGACCTGGACTGCTTGGCTGTTTCCCCGGCACAGGGGCCGGCAGCCATTTTGAGCAGGCTGAAGGGGCGGGGCCAACCGAGGCACCTTCGCAACCCCCTGAAAATGGCTCTGCGACCCCCCTGGGGTTGCGACCCCAGGTCGAGAACCGCTGGGGTAGGAGTAATGTGACTCTCCAAGATGTCATTAAACTGCAATTCTGTCTCCATTGACCCTGTTGGATAGGTTTGCTGGGAGTTGCAATCCAAAATTGAAGGACCACATGATTCTCACCCCTGCACTAACAGCATGATTTTTAATGCACATTTCTTTAGAAGAGACTTCCATTTCAAGTACCTCTTGTAAATGAGACTTTCACATCCTAGTTTGTATGAATGCTGTAGCTTTTAGGTTGAAAACAAGTCTGGTTTTCTTCAATAGTTGAAATAAGATGGTATCTATATGATTTTTTAATCTGGGCAGAGCTCATAAATCCCTTACTAATAATGCTCTGTAGAAAATGCCCAGTGGCATGGCTTGCATTTGGAATCACTTTGGGGCAACAGTTGTTATATTCCTCTTTCTGGGTTTCTGCTCCATGGCTTGGGAGAAAATCAGATCTGGGTTACTGTCATTTGATCACACAGAGGACTCATGAATAATTTTGTGCAACTTTCAGAGAAGAATATGTATCAGTCCAAATATTGTTTTTCATTTCTTGCTATGCCAATTCTAAATTTATAGAAAAGATTAGTCCAATTCATTTCCTTATGGTGGCATTCTTTTTCTCATGGTCGGAGAGGGCATGCTTTTACTACTTTAAAACTATCCCTCAAATTTCCAGCATTGTTTTCCATGCATTAGATAGCAAACATGACAATGACGAGACTGTTGTCTGATGTAGGGTTCCAGATATGTTGGGTAGAGAACATAAGGGACATGACACACATGGTTGAGCAAATGTGCCTCCCTTTTCTCCCTCACAATTCTATTTGATCAGAAAACAAACTGCATGGATGCCCATATTCTGTGCCTCTGTGACTATTTGCGGAACACTATTCAGTTATTTGCAAAACATCTTGAATAAACACATAAATTAACATATAAACATAGTACCCCTGTTTACTCTTTCTCTAGTTCTGTTGCTTTCTTTATATGGATGGTGGGCTTGACCAGACAAACATCTGCTTTGATGACAACCCTCAGGACTAATTGAAAAAGTGCTTTCTCAACTAAACATGCTTTTAAAAAATGGTGTAAAACATTTTGAACGTTGTTATGGAAGTTCTCATCTTTAATGAAGCTTGAACAGATTCGGACTATTCATGTCAAACCAATCCTATCTTATTTGCACTAGTATTGTGCACTTCAGAATGCTAGAACAAGCTATTTACACAAGAGGGGTAGACAACCCAATGGCTTCCAGATATTTTGCACTATCTTACAATCTGTTGCTTCATAGTCAATGCTGATAAATTATAGGTGTTTTTCCCAAATATGAGGATGGTGCTAACTGCCCAGCTCTGGGACATTTCCTGATTCAGATCCACTTCAAGACAGCTCTGAACCACAGAAGTACACGTTTACAAGCATGTCAGTCACTATATTTATACCCACTCTCTTGACAAAAAAGAGTCAGAATCATATAGAAAGAATTGGGAAAAGGCCCCAAACCGAATACACATGGAATATACGAAGAAGAATAAAAAGTAGTCACAAAACTTGTGTATTTTAATGATGTAGAGAGTTATGCAAGCACTAGATCCAGGAATGTCGTTCATAGCATTTTTCAAAACTGGGTAGGCTTACCAGGCATGCATCACTGAAAAATGATCTAAAAGATTTAGTTCTAAATGTGACTACATTTTAAAAATCACAACCAACCCATCAATAGTGGGGATTAAAATGGAAAGAGAACTTGTTTAGCAGGTTGTTCACCATAGTACTTTGCTGAACACTATTCAGGTTTACAGGAGAGAAAAAACCAAAAGGTCTCTTACCTTCTGGAACACCTTCCAATATAGGTTTTCACTTACACTAGTGCTTCTCGTCTACTGTGAAGGCAAAACAGAAAAACTACGTTCAAAAAACCCTTTTGAATCTTTTTGGCAAGCATGTTCCCTGAAGGGTTTATTTGAGAAGCAGTTTGGGACCCTGTGAGTGGCCGTAGTTCTGTATCATTATTATGCCTCCTCATTGGGGAACCTGATTTTAAAATCCATTGTGCATCATTCTTGCATATCCTATAGAGATAAAGTGCTCTTGAAATGCTGAAGGATTTACTCATGGTTGCAAAACGAACAGTTGGAAAGGGGCAATGGCTCTGCCAAGTGCTTGGCTCAAACGGAACTAAATGTAGGTTGCATCTGGCAGATGTCTGTCTTAACAATTTCTGCAATGTTCCTGTCACGTTGCTGGGTTTTTACCACTTCTTTTTATAAAACACAAACCACCATCTGCTCTGGTTTAAGTGCCTGTTAACAAGGTGAAGAGGTAGTGTTACTTGAGGGAACCCTGCAACATTCATAAACCATTTAAAGGGTGCTTCCTCATGCTTACAGATTTCCTCCATACCTGGATTTCCACTTAACATCTAGCACTGGGTTAAGAAGTACAGTATTACTGTGAAAGAAAAACACTTAAATCCGACTACTTACCACTTCTTTGCCAAGTGCTACAAGGGGGAATTTCATGGGTAGCAATGAGCATGAATTTAAATAGGGAACTTACCTAACACAATTTGAGGGTCAATTTCTTTGGAGCTGCTAAATTACCATCATGCAAAGCTCTGCAAAACCCCTCTAGTTTTCAGTTGTTCCTCCTTTGAATTTAGTAGAACAGCACTGCCCCCTGCTGCTTTATTTTAGAAAGTACTGTATATGCAGATTCTGGAACCAAGGTTGATAACATTTTTGTACTAAGAGTCCAACTCTGTGCCTGAAGCAATGGAGTATTCAGCATCAAGCTCACTGTTTCATGCATGCCTTCAGGCTAATGTTTTGAGAATTCTATAATGTGTGTGATTGTTTTCAGTAGTGTCTCTTTTTCATAATTTGTCTAACAGATTTTTTTTTAAAAAAACTCACAACAGGGGTGATATGTTGTTTATGCACATTTTTTTCACCTGAAACATTTAACAGCACACTTGATCCAAGATTCTACATGACACATGCAGAGCATAATGCTCTGATGCAGTTTCATGTCCACTCCACACCTTTGCAGTCCTCTAAGAGCAGAAGGCACTGCTGTTACTGGTTCGTATTCATGAGGAAGCAATCTGGCCAAGAAAAAAGCAGCTGGTCTTGGCTCACAAGATGGTAAAAGGGAGGAAGCAGATAGAAGCCAGTCATCTTTCCCAGCCACTTGAATCCCAGATCAACCACATCAACCTTGGTTGAATTTCTTCTTTGCTCTATTTGGCAGAAGAAACAACAGCCATCTCCAGGCATTGGCAGCTGTTAGCAAAAAGTTTTGAATGAAACTAAAGGGCTGAGGAATAGTTGTGTTCCATCTAGAACAGGGGTGCCCACACTTTTTCAGCATGCAAGCTACTTAAATTAAAACCAAGTCAAAAAGATCTACCTACTTCCTCAAGGCTGGAGAGGGGAGGGGACGGGCTTGGCCAGAGGGGGTGGAGCCAGGCTGCACCACCCCCGTCTCCTCCCCTCTGGCTTTGGAGCTCCCAGTAGCTTTTCCAGGCTTGAGGATGGCAATGCCAAGCCAGTGGTGACATAGCTAGCACAAGGCTGGCTTCGCACTGCCATCGTCAAGCCTGGAGAAGCTGCTAATAAAGCGGAAGCCACAGGGGGCGGAGCCAGGCCGCGCCAAGCCCCGTCCCCTCCCCTCTGGCTTTGGAGCTCCCAGCAGCTTCTCCAGGCTTGAGGATGGCAATGCCAAGCCAGTGGTGGCATAGCTAGCACAAGGCTGGCTTGGCCTTGCCCTCCTCAAACCTGGAACAGCTGCTGGGAGTGCCGAAGCCAGGGAGGGGGTGGGGCTTGGTGTGGCCTGGCTCTGCCCCCTCTGAGAAGTGCCCCATCCGGCTGGGATCGACCTCCTTCGGTCCCGGGATTGACAGGTCGATCGCGATCGACTTCCTGGGCAGCCCTGATCTAGAACGTCAGAATCGCAGTGGCACACTGGGTTAAACTCTTGCTGCCGAAGACTCCTTGCCTAGGTTTTGGATGCTCCACCAGGACCTTCCCCCTACTCTTGATACAGTTAGAGAACTTGAGACTCCGTGGCCTCTTGCCGGGCCCACCTTCGACCGGTTTCGACCACTGGACACAGAAACTGTTGATAGGATAGTGGCTGCAACTAGATTGACCACTTGCTCCCTCGATCCGTGCCCCTCCTGGCTGGTGAAAGCTTGCCTGGAGGGGTTACGTGACCCCCTGTTGAAATTAGTTAACAGCTCCCTTGAGCAAGGAGTGTTTCCAGAGGGATTGAAAGAGGCAGTGGTCACTCCATTGCTGAAGAAGCTGAACTTAGATCCGTCGGTCCCTTCCAACTACCGCCCAGTGTCGAATTTGTCGTTTCTGGGCAAGGTGGTTGAAAGGGCAGCAATGGAGCAGCTGCAGTCCTACCTAGATGATGCAACTTGGCCTGACCCCTTCCAGTCCGGCTTCCGTTCAGGACATGGGACAGAGACAGTGCTGGTCGCCATCACAGACAAGCTGCGCTGCCAACTAGATCAAGGTGGATCGGTGCTGCTTGTGTTATTGGACCTCACGGCAGCGTTCGATACTGTCGATTACGATCTTTTGACCCACTGACTGGCCGGGGCCGGGGTGAGGGGGCCAGCCCTTAGCTGGCTGTCCTCCTTCCTCCGGAACCGGACTCAGCGAGTGAGAGGGGGTGGGGTTGTCTCCAGGGGCGCCCCACTTCATTGTGGGGTGCCCCAGGGGGCAATTCTCTCCTCTTTATTATTTAATATCTATGTCTGACCACTTGCTCAGTTGGCGCGCAGCTTCGGGCTGGAGTGTCACCAATATGCGGATGACACCAGCTCATTCTGGGGATGGAGGGCCAGCCTGACACCGTACCCGATAATTTCCATCGTTGCCTTGAAGCTGTCACTGGATGGCTGCGAGCCAGTAGGTTGAAGGTGAATCCGGCTAAGTCGGAGATCCTGTGGCTGGGTTGTCCGGGTACGGGGGGGATCCGGCTCCCTACCCTGGACGGGGCGACACTTCGCCCATCTCCATCAGTAAAGAGCTTGGGAGTCACGCTTGACTCCGAGCTGTCAATGGAGAAACATATCTCCATTGTCAGCGGAGTGGCTTTCCACCACCTCCGACAGGCAAGGAGGCTGGCTCCCTACCTGTCCCGTCATGACCTAGCCACAGTGGTCCAAGCCACGGTCATCTCAAGACTAGACTACTGTAATGCCCTCTACATCGGCCTTCCTTTGTCGGTGATCCGAAAGCTTAAGCTGGTGCAGAACGCTGCAGCACGGCTGGTGGCAGGCCTTCCATCTCGCTGCCACATCACGCCTGTGCTGTGCGAACTGCACTGGCTTCCGATAGAGCACCGGATCACCTTCAAGGTGCTGGTCTTGACCTTTAAGGCCTTAAATGGTCTGGGGCCAGTGTACCTAAGGGACCGCCTCTCCCATTACAGTCCACCCCAACCACAGCGATCCAAGTCCCAGAACCTCCTGGTGGTGCCTAGCCGACAATCTATCCACCTGGATAAAACATGGAGGAGGGCATTCAGCGCCGCTGCGCCGGCCCTGTGGAATGCCCTCCCTTCCACAATCCGAGCGCAGACTGACTTGTTAACATTCTGCAGGGCCTGCAGAACCCTCCTCTTTACCCAAGCGTTCGGTTCATAGGTATATGTTAGACTGTGTTTGCACGCCTGGCTGCTGCAATTTTAATTGATGATTTGTTTGATCTGTGTTTTACTGTGTTTTATGGCTTTCATGAATGTGAGTCGCCCTGAGCCTATGGGATAGGGCGACTAACAAGTCGAAGAAATAAATAAATGTCAATATCATTTGGAAAGCAGAGCACAACCTGGAACAAACAAGTCACATGACCCAAAACCTCCACCAATTCAGAATCAAAAAAGTTTAGGTACAACTCAGTTAACATAGCCTCTGATAAAGATGCAGCCTTTTACAAAATCATTTAAGATCAGCTCCTCCTCTCCTTTACCTCACTGTCCTCTTTCTACCTGGAACTTTTTTGAAAGCAACATCAGCACTGCAAGAATCGTGGAGGACTGGAGAAACCTACCCTTTCAGTGCTCCGGCGAATATATCTAAGTTTGGCCATCAAAACGAAAATTCTGAGAAAAGCTGGTGGAAGCAAATGTCATCCCGGAGTGCATTTTATAAGAAACTTTCAAATGGCTTTCAGATGTTTTTAGTAGTAGTAGTAGTAAAAAAAAAAACCTATGGAAGACTGACCTGAACTGGTTGTTTCATCTCACATATATTTTTATGAGCTTTGAATTAAATGTTCACTGAACAGCTCTTCTCTTTTGTTGTGTTTGTCAGGCCCAGGCCTTAGTTTCCCTAGAACCTCACTCCAGCCGTGTTGGCTTCAAAGCATCTTCCAGGCCGGCCTGCCTTTCTCCTGTGATTCCATCACAAGGCAGGCAGAGTGAAACATTCAAGGCCACGACTGTTATTCCCGGCGATAAGCAGAGGTGCTTGGGACCAGGAGATGCACTGACTCCTTTCCACAGATGTGGGCTCTAATTGGGCTCACATACCTTGCTGCTGAGGTTAACTAAACAGCAGCTGCAGTCCATCGTGTGAACCCTGGTACTTGACGCAACAACGTCATAAGATCAAAAGGTTACAGAACTATAACCGTTTGGTCTTGGAAGGGCTCCCCATCTCGAGCCAACTTTTGCATCTCAAGATCATGGATTCCTGAACAGGCCTTGCGGCCTTCCTGCTTAAGAACTTTGCCTGCCCAGCTCGCTGGCTGCCCTGCTTGGATCTAGCCCGTTTGGGCTCCAGCCTTTGCTTCGTTCTTGATTACTTAAGGAAAGTGACTCCTTGCTGCCAGTGAGGGACTTTGCCTATTGCATCCTGCTTTGAATCCTGATTGTTATGGGGCTATAATCCATTGCTACCTTCCTGGATACTGCTGCTATTTTACTGGTGCTGCTTAAGAGCACCTTATATTAACTTCTAGTCTCTTTCCTATAACCAGTTATTCTAAATAAACCTTTTGTACCTCAGCTGAACTCTGTGGCTTATCAAGGGAGGTTTCCAAGTGCCTAGAAGGCGACAGTGTTGGAATTCTATTCCTAGTTGTTCTAAGTTATTTCTGTCTCTGGTACTAACATTTCTGATGAAGTAGTAATGCCCAGGAACACAACTGCATTAACGGATGTGCCCGTATATGAATATTGTCCTGAAAGAAAACATCCATGTACACCTTGGTTTATGGGACAAAGGCAGAATGTTATTTTTGTTAACTAATAGATTTCTCCAAGCAACTATGTTTCCTGAGATAGTTTCTTATCTAAGGACCAATGATGTGATCTACATGAATGCCAGTGACATTGGATCACATGCTAACACATTTCTGCTATTGCTTCTCTGAATACGAGTTTTATAGCTTAACTACAAGAGCTATGACACATTTTAAAGCTCTACCCACGAAATTATGAAGACTAAATACTTGAAAGCAATGGTTCCCAAGCTCTGGTCATCTGAGTGTTTTGGATTCCAAAAGCAGCTAGCTTGCCCAATAATCAGGAATTCTGGGAGCTCAAGTTACAAACCCTGGCGAATCAGTTTTCAAACCAATCCACCTGTGAGTATTCCTTGCCTAAGAAAATCCTGAGAAATTCACGAGGTCACCAAAAGTTGACAGGTGACTTAACACATTCACACAGACAAGGAACCAGACATAATTGCATCTTTACTCATATTTGATTTATCATTTAGTCTTTAAGGTGCCACAAAATCACTTTGCATACTAATATTCTAGGCTAGCATGGCTTTGTCTTTGAATTCATGTTCAGACAGTTAGATTTTGTCTCAATTGTCTTCTGATCAAAAAAGCAGTAAATCACTGATGCAAACCACATATTCTGCTAGTATTCTTTTTCTATTTCTTGTAAGGCAGGCTTATGCTTCTTTTCCAACTCATTTATATTCAGAGAAGCTGGCTGGATAAACCCTAGGGACTTGCCAACTTCCAAACTCTTACTAATTTCAGCACTTGTTTATACAAGAAGGGGTTTTCAATCAGCTAATTTATTGTCTAAAATTTGCAACAAGACTCACAAGCAGCTGCAAAACAAATAGCAAATTCACACTTTCTCGTCAGGCTTCACATGCACAGCAATATAAATTATTAGTGGATCTGTGGCCTCAGATAAGCTGTAAACCCACTTGTTGTTAAGCATTTAAACAGCCTCTTGATCAGCAACCTCTGGTTCTCTAGATATCACTAAATTCTGAAATCCCATCAACCTCAGCCTGCATGCCCAATGGTCAGGGATTATAGGAACTAACATCCAACAGTACTTTGAAGGCCACAGGTTTCCTGGCATTGCATTTAAAGAGTTTTAAGCACAATATAAAATAGTGAAGAGGGAGACATCAAACTGGCAACGAAGATCCACATAGTTAAAGCCATGATATTCCTCATAGTAACCTATGGATATGAGACCATAAGGAAGGCTGAGCGAAGGAAGAGACGCTTTTGAACTGTGGTGCAGGAGGAAAATTCTGAGAGTGCCTTGGACCACAAGAAGGTCAAACCAGTCCATACTCCAGGAAATATCCTTCAATCACTGGATTGAAGGATATTATAGGCAAAGATGAAGTACTTTGGCCACATAATGAGAAGACAGGAAAGTTTGGAGAAGACAATGGTGCTGGGGAAAATGGAAGGAAAAGGGGGTGCTGACCAAGGGCAAGATGGATGGATGTGACTTTGAAGGACTGGCTCTGACTTTGAAGGAACTGGGGGTGGCCACAGCCGACAGGGAGCTCTGGCATGGGCTGATTCATGAGGTCATGAAGAGTTGGAAGCAACTGGGCGAATAAACAAGAAGCACTTTATTGAATTTCCACAACTTTTCAAAAATAATTACAGCATTTCCTTTTTAAGAGAGAAGCTTAAACATTATTGGTTTTCCCAACTAAAGTAAACCTATTGAATCAATGGCAAATTGTGTGCCTGCTTTATGTAACTCAATGGACTTGCTCTGGTAGTACCACCTCTGGGATTCAGACCATTGTAATATGAGTTTTCACCCACAATGCATCTTGGCAGAAGTAAGTAGGAAATAGTATTTCAATTTCTATTCAAAACAGGAAGTGAAGAAGTCATGATGGTACACTATTTTAAGAAACGCAATTTAACAGAACTGTTCAGAGAAGCCAACATGCCAGGGCTAACGCAATTTATCCATTATAACAAATAGTAAATTGAGAACCTGCTTCATACCATGTAGTTGTTGACTGCAAAACTGTAGAACATTCAAAATAGCTGGCTAAAATGACTCATTAAAATACCAAACAAGTTATACTAAAAGTAAAACATGGTTTGGTCTTCTACTATGTGTTTTTTAAAATAAATCCAATGAGCTAAGTAAATTCTACACATGGTTGCAAAACAGATAATACATTGGGGTTTAACAAGAGTTTGCACACATCTGAGCTTTTCTGAACAGAAGAAATTTTTCAAGATTGGTTTACTATATGTGTACTGACACCCATATATGAAGGCAGAAGGGACAAATACTCTAGCTTCACATTCCACACTTCTGGGCAATCAGGAAAGAGTCTGCAGCAGATATGGAACCACAATGGGATTAATTATCTTACGATGCTTGATACAATAGAAAACTTGATACATCTGGGCACACAACTGTTGTGTGTTTTGTTCTTGTGTCCAACTGAACCTGTTACATCTCTGCTTTAGAATTTCATAGTCAATGTGGGAAAGGTGAAAATGGAAGAGAAGGAGTGGAATATACATCTGGCTCCCTCTTCACATTTTCAAAATGAAACATCTAAGTCTCTTTCACGCGTTATATGTATCAAGCCAGCACATCAGGAGGAGAACTCCTCACTCTTTGATGAAACTGAACGAATATGGGGACATTGTCTGTAGGACTGAGGACAACAACAAATAAGAGCCCCACTTATATAATTTTAGTTGTAAGAGACTCCAAGGGCCATCCAGTCTAACTGCCTGGCATGCAGGAACACACAATTAAAACACTCCCAACAGATAGCCACCCAGCCTCTTTAAAAAAAAAAAATTCGCCAAGGAGATTCCACCAAGATTCTTATGTAGTGAAGGTCTCCTATTGAGACTCCACTACTTTCCATGGGACATATGTAATATAACTAGAGATGGAATCAGAATACTTCATGTTTGTATGTTGATTAACATATTTAGATGTGTGAACAGGACCCTAGCCATGCAATTATTTAGATTGGTGGTTCTCAACCTGGGGTCCCCAGATGTTTTGGCCTTCAACTCACAGAAATCCTAACAGCTGGTAAACCAGCCAGAACACCTGGGGACCCACAGGTTGAGAACCACTGAACTGGATTAAGATCTTATTCACCTAACATCATTCCATATCTGTCTAAAATGAGTTAGAAAGCCATGACAAAATTATTTCATTATTATACATACAAGGGTTGTGCATTAGTTCATATATTTAATTAAAATTGTTATTTGAAAGTTATAGAATCGACATTGTGAGGTAATATGTCCTTTTCATGAGTGACTAATTGGTTATATCATATTATGCATTACTACATGTGAAACAAACCACTTCTTTATTAAAAAGGCACCTTTTTGTTCTGCTTGTTCATAACAAAATGGACACATGCAGTTAGAAAGTTACTTTAATATCTTACAGTGTTATAATAATTTAAAAGGCAAATAGCTTCATTTCCAATAGCATATCCTTAAAATTCAGGAGGTAGAAATCTTGACAAGAGGTGTGCTGAAGTGAGTATATTTGAATGTGCTGTAGTTCACAAAGGCCTCATACATTTTTCAAATAGATTTCTCTCTAGGGCAAACTGTTAAAATACTGCATAAGCATGGATGCTGTTACTGAGTCCCTGCACTCAATTTAGCCCAACAGAGTAAGACACAAGTATTTTATGAACTCACACGATCCTTTAGCTGCCACAACAAAACATTTTTGCATAAGAAAATTTCTCAGTAAAATATACATAATTCCCATTAATATCTACATGCAGTTTCTTCTCAAGAATTTAGATTTGTATACATTTCATTGTAGACAACTGCCACTTTAGAACAGTCTTGCTTTTCAATGGTAGCTATCACCTGATATGTTTTATGTTATCTTAAAATGCCTAAAGAAACTTCAAAACAATGACTAAGAGACCACAAAGCATTGCTCACTGCCTTGAAAGCAAAATGCACATGACATGGAAGAAAATAAGAAAGAGGACTAAGGGAAGAAATACAATAAAGCAAACAGCCTGTCAGATACATACATACATACATACTTAATACCTATGCATTTCTTAGAATAAGAGTGTCCAGACATCTATGGTGTCTAGCCATACTGAATTCCAAAGATAATGTGAAAAGAACAGGCAAGAATTGAAAGAAAACAGATGCAACTTCTGGTTTGACCACAACAATGATGCTGTGGAACAACATCCATTGTGAGACAGGAGTGGGCAACAAACATGGTCTGAGGACCACATCCAGGCTCCCTGCCCATTTTTGCCACCAGTAGGTTTCTGTTATTACAAATACCAGTGAAATTCTGGCAATAAATAAGGCATATGGTCTTTGTGTGCCATTTTCCTACCAGAATTCTATTGTTTTGTGGTACCAACAGCAGAGACATGGACAGTGCCATGAATGCTTAGCCTCTGCTGACATTCAGGTCCAAGCTGTAGGCATGTGAGGGTAAAAGAAAAGAAAGAAAGAAAAGAGCAAAAGAATGAAAACAGCAGAAATATGGCAAGATAAGCAATGGCAAAGAAATAGGGTATAAATGTTCCTTCAAATGCAGCTGTGCTGTGCGTAGAGAATTTTAAAAGTTAGGATGAGACTGCTGGTTACCTAGCAATAAGTCCCACTGAACCCAGTAAGACTTCTTCACAGATGCAGATGAGATTATGCTGTGAAACAAGCTTTTATGTTACTTTCATAGTAATGTGCTTGAAAAATATCTTATGTACTATGCACTATGCATTTCATTAGAAGAAGCAATAAATCCAAGAGTCTGAAACAGTCAAAAAAGAATCTGCAAAAGGACCCTCAAGTCCATTATATGAATGGGACATTATTTGTTCTGAAAGTTGTAGCAATTTTATTTTTCAGAGGTAATGAGTATGACAAATGGTGGAAAACCAACTTACCTACCTTTACACATGAGTTTGTTGTTGTTTTTTTAAAATAAAAAAACAGGTTAATCTGTTATTTAAAAATGCAATGAATTTGAGTAATGGTAGATAACAGTATTTAGAATTTCCCTTTTTGTAAAGGAAGCGTATTTAAAAATGATATATATATATATATATATATATTAGAACACCAGCATTTCCTTCCTAACTTACAGAACATCTATTCAGATGTAAGCTCCATGCATAGGTAATATATTGCATGCTTAGTTTTTTCTTATCTTAGAAAAGCCCGACCATACACTAAGATGAACTTCAATGTAAAGCAAAAACTAAACGATTCCTTTTCACCAGAACAAGAAAGATCAATAGCAATATGAAGTTTTATTCCAAAATCTTTGTATTCTGAACAGACATCTGACTCTTTATAATAATTTCAGTAGAGGCAAAACAGGTATCTAGAAAACTCCTCATAAATCGTGATTTCTCAATATGCATCTCTACTAAAAAGTTGCAGATAAAAATGGACAGACCCTTGACCTATTCTGTTTACTGTAACCAAACTACACAACATTCATTATTTCTTCCAATATCCTCAAAATTTGTGTTTTTGAAATGCATATGTCTAGAGCTCTTTTTGTTTATTAGGCTTTCCTCTTTTGGGATGCAAATAAGGCACACTAAATAGTCTTGGACAGCAGGACATATATAAAAAACATAAAACAGTATTGTGTTGCAACACTTGTGTTGACTAGTATTTCTTACTATCCACTTCATTGGGCTTCCTCATCATAACTATTACACATAAGTCTTTATTTTTTCTTTCTTATCTGGCAGTCAAATCCCCCAATTATTGTTCACCTTATTTCTTTTTGCTGAAGTCATTTAGTACTGCAGTGGTCAAAATGGTGCCCTATTAACTATTCTGTCAGCATCAATGATCAGAGATTTCTTCAAATAAAACTATATCTTGGGTAGGATGTTCAGGTCTCTTAACACCACTGAGAAAACTGCATAATGCAAGTACCTAAGTTCATACCTGTGAATGGCTTCAGAACTATGGATGGAAGAAGAGCTTCTTACACTAGAACTGTTAAGACATGATTATCGGAAATATAGCATCCTTGACCCTAACTGGATTTTGGATGTGGACAGCATACATGAAAAACTGAAAGACAAAAATATATTCAGCAATCTCAGCCAAAAAAAAAGAAAGAAAAAGACACTGAAGATGTCAAACACAACCAGTACAAGTAGCTGGCAAGGCTCAGCTGGCAAGGTTCAGCAAAAATGTAAAATACAGTATTACTTGTCTCTAGGCTCTAATTAAAATTATACTTCCATATACAAAACTAGATTGCTTTTGACATCAGTAGACTTGTCTCTCATTACTAAAAAAAAAATCATAGCTCCAAGTGGAAAGAAAAGAAAAAGAGGACTGGGCCAGGCACAGGATTAACAGCACAAATTAAAGAAGAAAGGCAACTGGGTAAAGAGAAAGCTATCTGGGAACTTATTATTATTATCATCATTATCAGTCATCACCGGGATCACATTAGATTAACCAGATCAATGAGCCAATCAGCTTCTACTGAGTGACTAAATGCATCAAAATGTCTAGCCCCTTCTCCTGTTAGACCCAAACTCATTTTGGAGTTTGCAAAAAGATGAACAACAAACTTAATATTGATCTTCTAGCCCAAGTGTACAGTATAATGCACTGTTATAGCTATGCTCTGATATTATCAAGGCTTATTCGGCAGAGTGTTCTCACGCAATTTTTTAGCCAGTTCAACTCCACTGAGATACCAAGATTGAAGACATTAAATAGCACAGGTCCTGCTACAGGAAAATAAAAGCGGAATCTGACTCTACTGTAATAGAAACAGAACTCCATTAATGCATAACTTTGAACTTCCCATACCACAGAAGTTATTTAACTGACTTATTCTGACCAACAAAGGGCACATTTTCATTATTTTATATTTCAAAGATAAAGAGGAAACGGTTTCCACTTCCCGCAAAACACATTGCCTTCTGCAAATTGCAGTTTTCTTTCTGCTTCCCTTGTTCCCAAGGAACTCCCCCCTCCCCTTTTTGCATAATTTCTCACAATTATAAACAACAGCTCAAGACTGTAGGCAAGCTGGACTACATTGTCCCATCAGCGCTGCGAGGCTGAAAACCTTCTCTTCGGGGACTCATTACGTCCAAACGTGTTAAAACCTCACAACGTACCAGGATAGTATCATCTTTTATATATGTTCTTTCTTTTAGAGTTTGCAACTGCATAAAAGTCACATATCCAAAGCCTTTTGGGTTGCGACGGGTATTTGGGCGCTGGAAAGCAAGCAGCTCAGGCTTGGTATCCATGACTTCTTCATGATTTTGCCTTGGAGATACTTCTGACTGATCCAGAACAGAAAAGCGTATGGTGCCTTGAAATGGCCAGGGAAGATAATTGTCATACTCCCCTTGCATAATATGAACAAAAAGGGAAATATAGTTAGCACACCTCTGAACATTTGGAAGCTGGATATGCAGACGCATGCAAACTTTGTAGCCAGGCTTCCCTGTATAGAAACCTGGGCTGTGGATCACAACAGGTCTTTCTTCTTCTAGGGCTTTCAGATAAACACTGAAATGCTCAATCTTCCATATGAAAATACCATTACATTGTTGTACTTCCAATTCAGTAATTTTCTCCTCTAGATTTTTAATTGTTCCTTTGAGATCCCCCATCTGGGAGTTCTGGGTCTCCATCTTGGCAATGAGTTCTCTGATTTGATGATCCTGTCTCACCAAACGACCTTCCAGCTGCTGAATGGTCTCCTTGAAGTTCCGGACCTCAGGGCTACATTCACATGATGGTGGCATGGCTTGAGAGAAGAGGGATGGATCAAAGGATAAACCACCATGGAAATTTCCAGAACCTGGGTTCGTAACATGAACATTCCGAAGAGTCTGAGCCATCATTCTCATATGAACCTGAGTGAACTCTTGCCAATGGCGTGCCAACTCATTTCTCTGCATCTACAATTAAATAAAAAACATATAGTTCACGGGCCTTTCCTCTGACTTAGATCAAGTGCTGAATCTTAAGAGAAAAGAGGAAAATATTGAATTAAAAGGAGAACTGACTTTATCTTCCCGAGAGTAATCTGAAACAAGAACTAAAAACTGAACATGAGAAACTGTTATTACTGTGCAGGTGAGAGTTTATGAGAAACATTTGAAGCCATAAGGGAAATTCCCTGGCTTTACAATCCCTCCCCTTACTTATCCTTTTTATGAACTATAAAGTTCCTTCTTTAATAGTAGTATTTCTCCACTATTTTGATAATTTTGGTTGTTTTCTGCATCTTTTGTTCATAAACTGCAGTAAAACAGGCAAATACAAGCCTAATCATTAAACCAATTGTACAGTGTTGATTTTCAAATGATCACCTTATGGGTTTACTGTTCTGTTCATTAGAGATATATTTTAAGTACAGGATGTAGCTTAAAAGGATCAATGACAATATTTTTATGGATAGAATTAAATATAGAAGGTGAAGGGATCCTATAGAGAGTGAAGTTCACTTCTCAAGTCCTAACAGAAAGAAGCTAGCAAGTATGATCTCTAGTCATTGCCAAAAGTTTTGATTACACGTGGAGTTAGCCAGAAATGTCAGAACCTTGCGTTATTTAAGAGCATCTCCTAGAATAGTTCCACAAAATTCTCTGAAGGTTTGTATGAGACGTAACAGGAACAGGTTCATAATGCTCACATTCCAACCTTCTGGTTAAATCCAAAGTATAACAGTTTTAGGCAATAAATATTTTACCCCTTGTAGCAATTATTCCACAACCCATTAAGATTAACAATGGTATTCTGTGCTGTTATGTTTGAAAAATTATGTTGTAAATATGTTTTTAAACAGCTTTCAGTTGAGGTTTCTCTTGTCAAGAGACTCAAGGCAATTAATGTCATGAATTAGAAAAGTTGCTCAGTATAAACAGAAGACTGTTATTTAGCTGAAAGCAGAGGGGTGAAGACTCTCAAAAGGAAGGTCTCAATTTTGAGTTTTTCCTTAATTACTGGAAACTCCATAGAGACCAATGGATTCATTATGCTTTTAGAACAGTGGTTCTCAACATTTGGACATCCAGATATTTTGTGTTTCAATCCCCAGGTGTAGCAACATGCATGAGCAGAGGTAAGGGACTCTGGGAATTGAAATGTAAAACATGTGCAGGACTAGAGGTTGAGAACCACTGCTTTACAGCAATGTTATTTTAAATTATTTATCTAGTTTACAGCAGCAAGGAAGTTTGGTCTGATCTAAAAAGCACTTTGATTACAATTCTATATGTGCTGTCTGATTTCAGGACTAGCAACTCACGTTGTACTTTACAGTATGAATATTGCATAAAAACTGGACAACGTCCTGGATGATTATATAATTTTGTTTTGCCATTTACACATGAATAAAGCTAAAGTAAAATGCTATAATACCTTAAAGATACCTGATCCTGTCTGCTCTTGGGGAGGTTAAGCAAGGTCAGCCCCTGTTAGTATTTTGTATTTGTTGATGAATATCAGGTGATGTAGATTTTATTTCAGAGGAAGGAACTGGGAAAAAATCTCTGGAATTGCTTATCTAAGAAAAACCCTATGAAATTAAATGCCGTGTCCATAAGTCGGTCGCCGATGTGAAGGTACATGCACAAAAATACCAAGCTCAATTAAATCCATAAAATATGTACACAACTGTGCTATAACTTACTTTTTCTGGACATCCAAAATAGCTATAGGTGCATGGTACAGGAGCAGTAGGACAATCATTATCATAGTGATTAGGTAACTAGAGAAACAAGAAAAAAATTCCTGCTCAAACAACATTGTTTCTGGTTTTGAGTACAGACAGTACGAAACCTATGAATTACTCATTAGTTGCCTGTATTTATGAGAATATACATAACATTTATTTTATACCATTACAAAATGTATCTAATTAGAAATTAGATATCTTGAAGTATAATGCTTCACAGTGAGAAAACAAATTGTCAGTTTGCAGCAAATCTTGTTATTTTATTATACTATGTTCAGGTTTTCATCGTATCCTTCATCCAAAACTTCCAAAACAAAACAATTCAAAATTATTTTAAGACTGCAGTCATGTGCTTACATATCTGGAAGTTAGATATACTTAAATAAATAGGATTTCTGACTATGTATGCATAAGATGTGCTCTAAAAATCCTACAACTAACAACACAGTTCAGCATGAAAACAGCAGTATAGCATCTCATGACTATTATTTTTTCATCAGCTAATAGCAACTTTTTCCAGAGGGCAAAGGATACGTGGTCTTTTCATATTTTTTCTATATCCTGTGTTCCATTTTATTCATTTTAATAGTATTATAATATGTTAAAATTGGACAATTTCTTCTACAAGGAATGGCATCACAGAAGGCCCTTGTGATACATTATTCCTACTGCTGAGATGCAGAGGCGATCACAAGGTCTGCTTCTCCAATCCTAAAAGGTGACCTTACATCATGAGACTAGGAAGCTGGCAATAATAATCTGTGTCCTGCTACTTAAAGAGCTGCAACTAATTGGATGTGGGGAAATGGCAGCCCTTCACATGGCAATGGCTCAACCTCTGTACCACGGTAAGACAATGTTCACATAGCTAGACCTGCAACACATGCAAACTCCCAATAACTGCTGATCTCTACCTAGGTACATCACCCTTCCCCCAAATTCCATAATGCAACCTTGAAAATACCATATGTACAATTAGGAGAAATGGAAAAAGAGACAAGAGAAGATTTTACCTGTTCTCTGATTAGAACTGTGTTACAGTACTCACAGCAGACATTCGCCAAAAGGCATACTCCATCATGAACCTTCATTTCAGTGAAAACAAATACTAAATTAGAATCAATTTAAGCAAAGAAGATTAATGGATTATGAATATTATTTAAAAATACTGCTATCAGCAGCAGAATCAAACAACACTTTCTCAGAAGTTCACAAAAATGTTATTTCATAAAGCTTTTGTTAAATCAAACATTGTATATTTGTAAGATCTGATTTAGTAGAACCAGGAAGGCATGATCTTAGATGATATTCAGAAATCCCACCTATCTGAGAAACTTTATCCTTAAACAACATTTTATGAAAAAAAATATCCCAAGCACTGCTCAAGCAAACCACATCAATATAGTGCTACACTCTGCCAAAGATGTCTAACTTGTATTCTTGGTAGGTAATGAGAAATAGTTTCAAAGTCACTTTTGCCATCTAATGTAATTTCCTTGTGAGTGGCCAAATCTATAGCAAAAGTGATGTTGGCTAACAGAGAAGATTTTTAATTCAGGGAGATTTGCCTTCAAGTTAACCCAAGATTATGGAAAAAGATTATGGGAAAAGTTCAAAAAATAAAAATGAATTGGGGAAAAAAATATATATATATATATATATATATTTTCTTACAAAAGAAAGTGAATTGAAATTATCACTCTGATTAAATCTCACTAGAAGATCTCCAGCTGAAACTGAAATCATAGATAGCAAAAGTGGAAATTCAAAATATGACATGAAATGCCTGGAGGCAAAAATGTGGGCCACAATTCAAGGGGAAACTGTTTCAGAAAAGGAAATAGGAGGCCTACCTTGTCCTGGACTTCTGTGAGTGAAAATACAAATCCAGGATGTTCTGGGGCACAAAAAAGGCAAAATCTCTTTGTCAAATCCTTCTAAATATTATCCTATATGATATTCTATTCTGATAACGGTAAACACTGAAATATCTTCTAAGACAACACATAAAGACGGCAAGTTCTTCTGCCTCAATAAATGCTTAATTCAAACAATAAATATCACCATGACAATCTTACAAAACAAAATTGTATGCTTTGGCCATACCTCTTTTTCTTCATAAGGCATAAGCAATGCACAGTTTGGACAGGAGACTTGCCTTCGTGGACATTCTAGCTTGATGTGTTCTTGTAGTCGATTCTTCTGGAAAATGCCCTGGCACTGGGGACACTTTTCAGAAGCAAAACCACAGTGTTGCTGATGATCCTGGGAAAGAACAATACAAACCGTTTCAAGAAACACCAGACATATGGACAATATCATTATCTCTGCAAATCATATAAACAAAATTAAAACGAACACTGCTGACCAACTTGAGGTAAGCAACGTTTGTTGCTATTGTGTGCCTTAAATTCTTTTCTGATTATGGCAACCCAATCACAGGATTTTCTTGGCAAGATTTGTTCAGAAGGGAGTTGTCTTTGCCTTCCTCTGAGCCTGAGAGAGTGAGACTTTCCTAAAATCACCAATAGGATTCCAAAGCAGGGAAACCTTTGCCTTCAGTTATAGCCCAGTGCTCAAACCACGGAATCACACTGCTTCTCTACACCTGTCAATTTTTCCTGTACCCTGAGAAGTCCAAGGAGTATAAAATTAAGGTCCAAGTGAGTAACGTGCCACTAAGACATGCTTGTGAATAACAAGGTCCATTCATCTATAATAAGAACAATTGTTTTTATTGTACAAAATATATACTAAAGCTGTTACAAAGTGAATGGAAAGGTTTCCTTAACAGATAACATGTTATTATAAACTTACACAGAATAAGCAGACTAGAAGTATTTCTGTAATTAATTATTATATCATACTATATGATATTATTATAGTGGCTCATGAATATCCCTGCCTTAAATATCCTATTCGGTAGCCTTCAATATAGAAAAGTCTATCATGAGGCAGACCTAGAACTAGCTCAAGCAGTACATTCTTTAGCATTCACAGAGAAAATGATATATGTACTCTTAATCTTTTTTAGGCAACGTAACATTTGGAACAGTGAACTTATCTGTTGTGCACCTTTTAAGAGAAACAGACCCCACAAAATTCAGATCAAACTCACAATGAAATGCAGCTAAACCATATTTCATATTGCAATACAAAATTGCAATATGAAATAAAATTGTTCAGTGGTTCCTCTTTGTTGCTTTCTTCCAATGTTCCCATCCAGAGATCTACCCTTGCCAATGTGTAGACGACTGACAGTCCTCTACCACTTTTATTCACTCCTTTTAAAAAGTATCTTCAGAGGATTTCCAAAGAAATGATCATAACTACTATTCAAAAGTAGGCGATGGATATAAAGCATCTCCACGGAACAGTCTTAAGATAATGGTTGCAGCTGCTCAAAGTAATGCAAAACTAGACTGAAACATAACCATTTATTAAAATTCCCACCTCTAAATGCCTTAACTCCATCTTCTGGTTACAGCCCTTATTAGGACATTTCACTGTCAGTGAGAGGATTTCCCGTTTTGCAAAATTGTCAGGAAACAGTTGCGTTTCTAGTAAGATTTCATTGTCTATTGGACATTTATGACCGGCACCTCTGTTGAAAAGAAGAAACATTTACATGTTTAAATGTAGTAAGTTTAGATTGTAGTAAGGACTTTTTATTCTTATGCTTGGATCTAATGATGCCTTGTCTGATCATGAAACCATTCCTCCTTGTGCAAAATTGCTCATGTCACCTCTCCTGATGTAGCCTTCTCCATGATATCCTTACTAAACCATTCCAGAAATTTCCAAGGCCACAGAGCTTTTCAGGGGCCGCTGGGAGCTACAGTGGAAAGGAAGAGACAAAAGCTCCAAGGTTCAAGTTGTGTTTTAAGACACAATATCTTTATATTCCATTCTCAAGTTGTACCCATACAGTGTCTGTAAATTGCATTTGGAACTCCAGTCAGGAAAATATTAGGGTCTCTATGATCATAGTGCCCTTCCATCTCCACCAATTCTTGTTGCTTCTCATTTTCCACAACTAAAATGAAAGAACTGAACACAGTTAAACACAGACTTGACAAGAAAAAAGGAACTGAACTGGATTTCTGACCTGGTCTCACAGCTATAAATTTAAGCTATGCAAGTCAGAATCTTCTCCAGATACAGCCTTTGAGGATAGCATTAGATGCAATGAGCCAAATGCCAGCTTTGTATTGCTATCTGTAAGATTATAGATGGTATAAAGAGAATGTTTGTCTATTACTGATTTGAAAAGGAAGGTAGCAACTAATTATGACAAAGTTATTAAAAAGAGCCTCTATGTTTAGTTTTTAGTCTGTAAAACCAATGCACATTTGAGATGTGATGAAACACTGAACTACTATTTTTCACCAGGGAGAAAAAAGGAAGCCTGCAATCATGATTCAGTCTCTCAGGATCTGTCTACAGTATTATGAACTTGTTAAAATAATTTTAGGGTTTTTTTCCTCCAGAGGAATAGGCAATGTGACTCAAGAGCCTATGACTGAAGTGGAAAATCAATGTAACTTTCAGATCTCACAGAATATTTCAGAAACATCCTGCTGCAGGATCACAGTTGCTGTAATAGCAACCCAATTTCCAGTTATAAAATGCACACCAGGAAAAAGTCCTTTTGTAACCTATGTGAAAATATCCAAGTTCCGTACTAAGGAAAGGCTGGGTCTGCTTATTAAGTATAAAGGATCAGGTTATTCCAGAGTCAATCTAATACTGTAGCTTGTGTTTCTACTGCTTTTATCTTACTAGAATCTAACTGTTTTTATCCTACTAGAATCCAACATTCCACTCTTCTTTCCTAGTCCTTTTCCAATTCAATCGTATATTTCCTTCCTTGCTATTTTAGGCTGATTTTGATTTCAACCTCAATTGTGCGTTTAGTGTTATTTCTTTTATTTTTGCTTTTTTCTTCTCCTGCTTGTACTCTGCTTATGTTTGCTATACATTTAGAGTGTTACTGCAAAAACAGCATACACAAACCACAGATACTACTACTATGGTATAGAACAGTATACACACTGACAAACTTTAAATGTTTTAAGCAAATTTTTGTTGTTCATGCATTCTCAGTAAAGTATTTTGGAGTCAGCTGTTGTTTGCTTTGCTGGTTGCTAAAAGGCACACCCAGCTATGGTAGGATTGGCTAGAGTACAAAACATCTCTTTCCCACCTCAAGCTGTATTTTACATTGTTTACTGCAGATACACTGCTGCACGATTACACCAAAAGTCTGTAGTTTTCCAAGCTTTTTGTCATCCTCCAAATGTCAATGTTTAAAATACTTCCATTATAGACAGAAGAAGAGGTGGGAGCTAGGTGTAAAAAGGAGCTTCCTAACCAGACACACTCTTTATTAAAGGATGTCTGCATTTGAGACATCCTTTAATAAAGAGTGCAGTGGGGGAGAGGCTTGCGTACCCTAGTGAAGTTGTGAGCTATGCTGGCGGTGGCATAATAGCCGGCGGTAGGGCCTCCCATACCAGACAGGTCACAACCGAAGGGTCTGACAAAGAGTGTCAATGGGCAGGATGGGCTCTCTAGCCTTTTGGCAACCATCCTAAGAGAAGGAAAACTCTGATTTCAAACCCGGGCAGATGGTGCTCGTCTAACCCTGTAAGGTCAACCATCTAAGAGAAGGAAACTCGAACCAAACCTACGACCTGAGGACCTCGCTGCCACCGTCCAAGCTTGCTAGGCCCTGGCAGATGAACCTTTGGTTTAAAGGGTGAGGCCAGTTCTGTGCACGCTGCGCTCCACCAGAAAAATCCATTGCACAGGCTCGAAGGACACATCCAACTTCCGAAAAAGCCCTGTAGCGATAGGCGAGGGACGAAACGGTAGGTGTAAAGATGCACTGGAAGCCGCAGGCCCAACCCTGCATGCAGGCGGTTCAGGACTTTGGTCGCTCGAGACTGACCCGGAGATGAC
The DNA here is from genome assembly GCA_030556195.1 of Anolis apletophallus. NCBI lineage: Eukaryota > Metazoa > Chordata > Lepidosauria > Squamata > Anolidae > Anolis > Anolis apletophallus. The sequence continues at coordinate 65,256,933 of JARBWK010000002.1, read as the reverse complement.
AGTCTTGTTCGGCAGCATCCTGAACGACCAAGCAGCCTTTTTAAGGAGAGCACTGCTTGCTCCGTATGGAGAGGGGCCTAGAAAAGGTGGCCTAACGAAAGCTCATCCCCGTCTACCTGGTTGGCTAGCCGTGGCCAACGGGCATCTTCCGATGCGGTCGAACAAAGACAAAGAAACAAAGGCCAACACCTGCCTGCAAAGGTGCAAATAGACTGACACTTGCATGCTGGAACATCAGAACCATGCAAGATTCTGCAGATAGTGGACGTCCTGAGCGTCGTTCTGCTCTAATAGCCCATGAACTATCACGGCTTAACATTGACATCGCTGCTCTTAGTGAAGTTCGTCTCCATGAGGAAGGCAGCCTTAAAGAACACGGTGCCGGCTACACACTCTACTGGTCTGGCAAACCCAAAACTGAGAAACATCTTTCAGGAGTAGGCTTTATGATTAAAAACTCCATCGCCTCTAAACTCGAGACGCTGCCGACAGGTCACTCTGATCGCATTATCTCCTTACGCCTCCCACATGCTGTTCTCTTCAGTATATATGCCCCAACTATGCAAGCTGACCCTGTGGAGAAAGACAAATTCTACTCAGACCTACGCCACCTCATACAAAAGGTCCCTGCAGAAGATAAAATCATTATCCTTGGTGATTTCAATGCCAGAGTAGGAAAAACTTTGAAGCCTGGAAAGGTGTATTAGGCAAGCACGGTGTTGGAAACTGTAATGATAATGGGCGCCTTCTGCTAGAGTTTTGTGCAGAACAGCAGCTGACTATTACAAACACCATCTTTCAGCAGAAAGATAGCTTGAAGACCACCTGGATGCATCCCCGATCCAAGCAGTGGCACCTCATTGACTATGTTTTAGTGCGCCAGAGAAACATTCGTGATGTCCGTCATACTCGAGTGATGCCCAGTGCAGAATGTCAAACAGACCATCGCCTTGTAAGATGTAAACTAAATCTACACCCTAAGCTCAAACCTAAGAGGGGTGGCATCTTAAAGAGGAGACTCCAAGTCAACAGTCTTCAACAGGCTGTTGTGAGAGACAACTTCCAGGTAAATCTGCAAGCAAAACTTGAAGTCCACCCTACAGATTCTTCTCCTACAGCGCTCTGGCAACACATCAAAAACAGTATCCTGCAGTCTGCTGAAGAATCCCTAGGATTCTCCCTTAAGAAAAACCAAGACTGGTTTGATGAAAACAACCAAGAGATCCAGGAGCTGTTGGCAAAGAAGAGAACTGCACACCAGGCACATCTCGCCCAGCCATCTTGCCATGTAAGAAAAGCAGCCTTTCGTCTCGCATGTAGTAAACTCCAACAAAAACTCAGAGACATCCAGAACAAGTGGTGGATTGATTTATCAGAAAAGACACAACGCTGTGCAGATCTCGGTGATCACAGAGGTTTTTATGAAGCTCTCAAAGCAGTGTTTGGACCTACTTATCAGGTCCAAAGCCCTTATACAGTACAGATGGTCAAACACTAATTACTGATAAAACATCCATCCTGAACCGATGGGCTGAACATTTTCATGGGTCTCTTTAATGCCAGCCGAGTAGTCCAAGGTTCAGCTATCCAACACATGATACAACAACCAATGAAAAATGAACTGGACACAGCTCCCACTCTGGAAGAGACCATTGAGGCCATACAGCAGTTGAAAATGGCAAGGCAGCCGGGATCGATGGAATCCCACCTGAAGCTTGGAAACAGGGAGGTCATGTACTGCATGCTAAATTCCACGAGCTCCTTGTGAGTTGCTGGGAAAAAGGTGAACTGCCATCAGATCTCCGAGATGCAGTTATCATCACCCTGTATAAGAAAAAGGGAACAAAATCCGATTGCTCAAACTATCGAGGTATAACACTGCTCTCCATTGCTGGAAAAATCCTTGCAAGGATACTCCTGAACAGATTAGTTCCGGCTATTGCAGAAGAACTTCTCCCTGAAAGCCAATGCGGCTTCAGAGCAAATAGGAGCACCACAGATATGGTTTTTGCCCTTAGACAACTGCAAGAGAAATGTAGAGAGCAGAACAAAGGACTCTATGTAACATTTGTCGACCTCACCAAAGCCTTCGACACTGTGAGCAGGAAAGGTCTGTGGCAGATCCTGGAACGTCTAGGATGTCCCCCCAAGTTCCTCAAAATGATTGTCCTGTTACATGAGGGCCAGCACGGTCAAGTCAGATATGGCGATGCTCTCTCGGAGCCCTTTCTCATAACTAATGGAGTGAAACAAGGTTGTGTTCTTGCACCAACCCTATTTACAATCTTCTTCAGCATGATGCTCCAAAGGGCTATGGCAGACCTACAAGAAGAAGACGGCATATATATACGCTATCGTACTGATGGTAGCTTGTTCAACTTAAGCCGTCCTGAGGGCTCGCACTAAGACTCTAAACTATCTAGTCCGTGAGCTACTTTTTGCTGACGATGCTGCCCTTGTCGCCCATTCAGAAGCAGCCCTGCAGCGCCTCACATCCTGCTTTGCAACAGCTGCAGAGCTGTTTGGGCTGGAAGTCAGCCTGAAGAAAACAGAAGTCCTCTACCAGCCCGCACCACAGGAAGAACACCACCATCCTCACGTCAGCATAGGCACATCTGTGCTTAAGTCCGTTCAGCAGTTCACCTACCTGGGAAGCATCATCTCTTCAGACGCCAAGATTGACAAAGAGATAGATCACAGATTATCAAAGGCATATAGTGCATTCGGAAGGCTTCACAAAAGAGTCTGGAGCAACAAGCACCTGAGACAAAGCACCAAAATCAGTGTGTACAGAGCTATCATACTGTCCATTCTCCTCTATGGGTCTGAAACATGGGTCACCTATCGCCAACACCTACGACTCCTCGAGCGCTTTCATCAGCGCTGTCTTCGCACAATCCTAAATATACACTGGACCGACTATGTGACGAATGTTGCTGTCCTTGAGCAAGCAGGGATCACCAGCATTGAGGCCATGCTATTGAGAACACAGCTGCGCTGGGCAGGACACGTCTCTAGGATGGAGGACCACCGCCTCCCAAAGATACTACTCTACGGTGAACTCGCCACGGGTCAGCGCAAGAGAGGCGCCCCAAAAGAGATATAAGGACTCCTGAAACAACATCTCAGGCTTGGCCAGATTGATCACCAACAATGGTCCACCCTGGCCTCACATCGGGAGGCATGGAGAAGCACTATCCACAATGCTGCGGCCTCTTTCGAGAAGACACGCCGAATGGGTCTCGAAGAGAAACGACAACGCAGAAAGAACCGCAACTTGGAAAAAACATCACCCAAGGAGACTTTCTGCTGCGCTTTCTGCAACCGAACTTGCCTATCTCAGATTGGCCTTTTTAGTCATCAACGCGCTTGTAAAAAGCGTGGGATGAGTCCTTCCTGAATCTTCGTTCGCGAAGTAATGCCGAGAGAGTGAGCACTGAAATGTATTGTTTCAGCATGACAGTGTGCTCTGTTACCTTATAGATTTTACAATGCATGCTTTGCAGAAACGATGTCCACACGGCGTCTGCACTGCTTCCCGAAGAGCCATTAAACAGATGGGGCATTCGTATTTACTTTCCAGTGGTGGATCAAACTCCACATCATAGCCTTGTGTTTCCTCCATGAAAGAGTTTGAAAGTGTCCCATTAGTCTCATTGCTGACACTGGCATTGATGCTCTCTTCCTTGGCTGCAGCACTACAAGCACTGGCCATGGCAGCACAGCAGCCACTCTCTTGACTATTGGTTTCAAAGCTGGTGTTGCTATGTAGCAAACTCATAGTAATTTGTAAGGTGTCCAAGTGTAACCTGTGTGAGAGGGGAAGAGAGATAGAGACAATTAACTCAAAGGTCAATATTGTCAGAAATAGAGAAGACAATTAAAGGTCTACATTTTCATAATCCCATCAGTGCTTTCTACAAGACAGACACTTTCTTCAGCTGCTTTCACAATCATGCAAGCAGATTTTTCCAAGCTGCTTCCTCTGTATACATGCATTTGCTTTTTGAGCATTGCTTACCATAACTGCCATCTAAGGCATTAAATCTTGAAAAGCAACCAAATATCAGCTGGATAATGTTAAACTTTAAAGCATTCTCCTAATACCGCTACCTTACATGCATATAGAGAAACAAGTGGAAATCAGTTGAGACACCTAGAAGTAAATTTCTAATAACTTCTAGGGTGCATATTTTGATGAGAATACAGAACAGTGCCTACTTTTGGGTGAAGAAGCAGGTAAGTCAAGGGTAAAACTCAGTGCTCTGTAATAAAGAATAGAATTTTTCTATTGTAAAATACAGTATTAACAACTCCATGGATCATAGGTCACACCTGGATTTATTGCAATAGTGACTCCTTTCTTATCTGAAAATCCAACATCTGAAAAACATCCAGAAACTTAATTTTTTTGCTGCCAGCCGCCACCTGTTTCTGCCTTTGAGGAAATCTGTCACTACCAGGTTTTTCCTCAAGAAGCCCTTGCTCCACCTGTAAGAAATTTAATGAGGGAAAGAGGAGGAGGGAAGACTCGAGCTTATGCAGCTTTTCTCACATAAAGCAGATGTGCCAGATGCTTCTCTGGCTGTCAGCACAGTTTCTTTCCTTTTTGGAAAGTAGCCCTCATAGGTAGGAAGGGAAAGATAAGCTCAAAGTGCATTTGGTGTGTTGCCAACTATTGCTTTACTTGGCCAATGCTGCCATCAGTCTCTCCCAACAAAACCTCACTCTCCATCCTGTATATTGACCCCTTCTCTCTTTTTTTCAAGAAGGAAAAAAAAATCTCCTTTTGCAGGGAGAAGGGGAGATTAAATTAATTTGGGGTCACGGGAGCATTTGGGCTGGATATTCATTTCTTGCTCTTCAAAGGATGGTCACAAATGTATGAGGCTCTGTGCTAAAAAAAAGGTGTGTTGTGCCATTTTATTAGGGATAACTTAACACATACACTACATGCATTCATGCACTACATGTATGTATGTATGAAGGTAGCTTTCTCATGTAGGACTACTGTGTCTGGACTTCCTCTTAATTGAGCAACACAATTACCTGCAATAAAGCGAGAAAATAAATCCTAAAACTACATTTTTTAGACAATGCAGTCCTGGGCATGTCTACGCAGTTGTAAAATCATTAAGTTCAATACGGTTTACTCCTGAGTAAGGCATCTTTGTTGATTGTCTGCCTTCGCCTTCTTGTAAAACCACAGCCTTCCCAAGTCACTTCTCTTGTTTTGTGTTGCAAGATGTCTTAGGGAAATTCTAGTGAGAGGCTGATGGTGGTGGCATCTGAGTGAAGCAGCATCTGATGGCAAAACCAGATCTGCTTGGAGTTTTTCTGCCTTTCCTGTGTAGCTGGACAGTTGAATCCCCAAACAATACCCTGAGTGAGCCTCTCCAGGAAGAAACTGAGCTATTGTAGAACAATACTTCCAAATTCCATTCTATCAAGGCGACCCAGAGGGATATAATGGTTGATGGTATCAAAAGCCACTGAGAAGTCCAGCAGAACCAACACAGATATTCTTCCACTGTCCAGTTCTTGGAATAGGCTGTTTATCAAAGTGACCAAAACTCCCAACATCCCATAATCAGGCCTGAAAGCAGACTAAAACGACTCTAGATAATCTTGCCTCATTCAGATACATTACTCAAGAAAGGGATCTTGGAGACTTACAGATACATTATTTCCTGAATACCTCCTTGATACAACACTATTGTCCTAAATCCAAGAACATGTTAATGACAGCAAAAACTTGCTGTCATTAACAGGTTGGGTTCTTTTTATTAAAAAAAACAACACCCATTGTCAAGTATAAAAAATCAAACAGTTAACAGTCATTTTGTAATAATGTCAACACACCTTCAGTTACTGCTTTTCTTTTGGGAATTTTCAAACAAAGGCTACCTACTCTTATCTGAAATGGAGATCACTTAATCTTGATTAATCCTAATCGTATTTATAGGAAAATGGATTATAGCACCACTGGACATTATTCACTTTTTAAGGAATATCTGATTATCTTAAAAGGACTGCTCTAATTTTATTAGATACATTAAATGTCCAAACACACTTTCTCTTTTTAAATCTTGAAAGCACTGCCTGTAGTCTAGAAAAAAATATAATATATACAAACTCCAAGGTAATGTACCAGCAAAATATTTCCTTGAGAGTATGTTGTTTGTCCTACTAAATATTAAAATTACAGCAACTGAACCATTACTAGAGTTCATTCCAAAGATACCTACTTAACTGCTGAATATATTTTTTATTATTCTTCATAGAAATTTTTCACTGGATACTGTAAAGGATTGTGAAAACAGCACTTCATCATATGGGTGACCACAAGCTTTTCATCCCAGCTGAAATCAAAGAACACATTTATGGTAAGTTCAAATTTGTCCCCCCCGATTTTTCTCTCCCCCAACCCCTTCATTTGTCCTTTTGTGTACTATTGAAACTCAAAGAAAAGTTAGTCATCACAAGAACTGACGATCAAGTAATCACATGAGTTTTCCATACATGCCCCAATTAATTGTGCATACTTCATAATCTAAAGATTATGATGAGAACAACATTGCATCTGCTGATCTACAAGTTATATAGTCCAATAAGCAAAAAAGATCACTAACATTCTGCAAGCAGACCTTCACCCGTACACGGCCCCCTAGCCCCTTGGCTACGGCCCCTTACCCTCCTGCAATAAATAATATATATTTTAAAATATTTAAAAAATATTTTTTCAATTAAAAAAATATTAATTTTTATTATTATTTTTGGTCCTGCCCCTTGGCTTTCTATTGGCCGCCTCCTCTTCTCCTGAGGGAGGGGGCCAATGGGAGGGAGTGACGTCTCTCGGGCCCCGCCCCCCTTGGCAGCAAACAGGAAGAGCGACCCTGCCGCATGGCTTTCCCCCTCGGCAGCGCCGGTTTGCTTCTCCTCAGGATTGCTGCTTCTCTGTCTGGGAGGCGCTCAGGCCCTCAGCGCCAGGGAAGCAAAAGGGGTTTGGGAGGGAGGGAGTGTGTCTGAGAGCATGAGTGAGTGAGTGAGTGACAGAGTGACAGAGAGAGAGAGAGAGAGAGAGAGAGAGGAGGGGACCTGCCCTGGGCACACCTCTCCCCAGCGCAAAGGGAAGATCTCTCTGGCTCTCTCAGACACACACACACACACACAAGCCCCCTTCCTTTCTGACCCCTTCATTTGCCGTTCATGAACAGTCTCTTTAATGAGGAGAGAGAACCGGCCAGCCATAGGAGAGGGGAGGAGGAGAAAAGGAGGGAGGGGGAATTGAATGAGAGGGAGCTCAAGGAAAGGCCTCCCACCCCCCTTTTCCCCTCTTTTTCCTCCCCCAGAATTATTTACATTCTTTGCAATTACCTAAGTTTACTTTGATGACTTGCACTGAATGGAATCAGCCAGGGGTAAACTGGCAGAATGAAAGCACACAGACCTTTCAACTGCAAGGCCATTCAATGCTGATCAATGTGGCCAGTGGAACAGTCATATATTCCAGTTCAAAGCAGAGATCGTGGGATTTTCTGCCTTGATATTCTGTATATTTATGCCCCTCATGTGTTCCATCCATCCCTCCCTCTCCCCTTATTTAAATAATATAATATGTAATTGTATATTAATGCTCCTCATGTGTTCCATCCATCCCTCCCTCTCCCCTTATTTAAATAATATAATGTGTAATTGTATATTTATGCAATGCCGGGGCGGGGAGGGGGCAGAGCCGGGGAGGGGGCGGAGCTGGGGGAGGGGAGGGGCGGAGCCAGGGCTTGGCCCCCCAGGTGATCAGTGACTGGAATTCCGGCCCAAGGTCCAGTAGAAGTTGGACAGCCCTGCTCTAGGCGAAACCAATCTCCAATCTGTTCTAGGGGCTTCCTACACATGAACCTTCACCTGTAAAAGCGACTAGTTAGCCCGAAAAACCTACTACAACCCAGTGATTCCGGCCAGGAAAGCCTTCGACAATACATATGACTAGAGTTAATTAACAAATTATAATTTATTCCCTATTAACTTGTGGATCTGACTCCTTCTCTCTAAACTGCAAAGATTCCCAACACAATCAATTTGATATACCCAGCCACTAACAGAATCAATAAAAAATCCTATGCTCCTTGAGGGGAACAGTTCTTTTTGGGATGATGTGTGCTAACATCCCCTTCAGGCATGGGCAAAACAAAATGAAAAGCAGCAGCAATAACAAACAAACAAACAAAAATGCAGTTTAATACAAATCGCACACCAAAATAGCTTCTCACATCTAAAATGGGATCCATTTTCTCTGAATGGTAAAAACCTAGAGCATATTGCTATCATTTTTGTTTCTCTGTTACTGTGCTTCACAGCATGTGTACCTTGGAGCATTCTTTTAGTTCTGTTATTATTCACAGCACATTTGAATCTGCACTTTGTTTAATCCCACCGCATTGCATCACACTTCCAGACTACCAAACTCCATATCCAGCCACATTAATTCTTGCATAAAGAATCTTGGTACATGAGGGGGAAATCCTATTTTGCCCTCTCTCATCAGTCTATGCCAGGGCTGTCCAACTTCTACCGGACCTTGGGCCGGAATTCCGGTCACTGATCACCTGGGGGGCCAAGCCCCTCCCCTCCCCCGGCTCCGCCCCTCCCCTCCCCAGCTCCGCCCCCTCCCCGCCCCCGGCATTGCATAAATATACAATTACATATTACATTATTTAAATAAGGGGAGGGAGGGATGGATGGAACACATGAGGGGCATTAATATACAATTAAATATTATATTATTTAAATAAGGGGAGGGGGAGGGATGCATGGAACACATGAGGGGCATTAATATACAATTAAATATTATATTATTTAAATAAGGGAGGGGAGGGATGGATGGAACACATGAGGGGCATTAATATACAATGACATATTATAATTTTTAAATAAGGGGAGGATGGATGGAACACATGAGGGGCATTAATATACAATGACATATTATAATTTTTAAATAAGGGGAGGGATGGATGGAACAAATGAGGGGCATTAATATACAATGACATATTATATTATTTAAATAAGGGGAGAGGGAGGGATGGATGGAACACATGAGGGGCATAAATATACAGAATATCAAGGCAGAAAATCCCACAATCTCTGCTTTGAACTGGAATATATGACTGGCCACATTGATCAGCATTGAATGGCCTTGCAGTTGAAAGGTCTGTGTGCTTTCATTCTGCCAGTTTACCCCTGGTTGATTCCATTCAGTGCAAGTCATCAAAGTAAACTTAGGTAATTGCAAAGAATGTAAATAATTCTGGGGGGAGGAAAAGGAGGGGGAAAGGGGGTGGGAGGCCTTTCCTTGAGCTCCCTCTCATTCAATTCCCCCCTCCCTCCTTTTCTCCTTCTCCCCTCTCCTATGGCTGGCCGGTTCTCTCCTTCTCTTTAAAGAGACAGTAAATGAAACGCAAATGAAGGGGTCAGAAAGGAAGGGGCTTGTGTGTATGTGTGTCTGAGAGAGCCAGAGAGATCTTCCCTTTGCGCTGGGGAGAGGTGTGCCCAGGGCAGGTCCCCCTCCTCTCTCTCTCTCTCTCTCTGTGTCACTCACTCACTCACCCACGCTCTCAGACACCCTCCCTCCCAAACCCCTTTTGCTTCCCTGGCACTGACGGCCTGAGCGCCTCCCAGACGGAGCAGCAGCAGGAAGCGGCACTGCCGAGGGGGAAAGCCATGCAGCCGGGTCGCTTTTCCTGTTTGCTGCCAAGGGGGCGGGGCCCGAGAGAAGTCACTCCCTCCCATTGGCCCCCTCCCTCAGGAGAAGAGGAGGCAGCCAATAGAAAGCCAAGGGGCGGGACCAAAAAAAAATAATAATAAATAATATTTTTTTAATTGAAAAAAATATTTTTAAAAAATATTTAAAATATATTATTTATTGCAGGAGGGTAAGGGGCCGTAGCCAAGGGGCTAGGGGGCCATGTACGGCCCCCGGGCCGCCTGTTGGGCAGGCCTGGTCTATGCCATGGGGCTCTCTATGAACACAGCATGAGAAAATCATTTTTGACAAGATTCAGTTTCAGTTTGTAGTTCCTATAGACCAGGGAAAACCCATTTCCATTAGAGAAAACAAAAAATAGCACTGGATAAGCACTGTTCTCAATGTTATGCTACTTTATAAGCCAAGAATGAACATTCTTTGTTTGTAAAATTATATTATCTTTATTTTATTTTTTTTAAAAAAAAATTCAAACTGGCTTTGATTTTTGTGTGTGGAATAAGCACTTTATAGCAACATTATGTCTACTGTCAAAATGGGAATAAACCCACACTTTAGCAATTATACCTATGCAGATTAAAACTAAAGAATATACCAGGCTTGTTAAATATTTGATACATTAATATCCAAATGATCCTATTCTAGAATAATAAATCAGCAACACCTGAGCTCTTTGAACTCATGAAGCCTTCTTAGCTGCTGCTTTGCCCCTCCCTTTGTAGTAAGCAAGGTCAGAAATAAATTTAACAAAAGAATATTTCCTTTTATGTACAAACTAAAAACGCTGATTAATGCTTTCCAAACCAGCCACAATTTGGAAAACTAGAGCCACATTCTGACCTATCTGGAAGCCATCAATATTTCTCACTTTATTATTTCATTCTTGGTTCATGTTCTATGCAAACCACTTCTGGCTCTTAGCAAAATACATAGATACTTTCTTTACATTCAATAAAATGTCTATATCTGAAAGAACACTATTTGGAAGTGGATACCTAAAGAAAGTGGTTATCTCATATATCTTATATCAATAAAGGAGGCCTCAGTCCTAAGTCTGTAAGAACTTGGTATCTTACAGAGGGCTTTTTGTCAAAGGCTTGCCATCATTTGATGGCACAAAACAACCAATACCCAAATTGGAATCAGGAGTCACAAGCATAAAGTAATTTAAAATATGAACTGTATGTCTGCAGACATTATTTTTGAAAACAATATAATCTTGGGTTTTTCAGGCTATATGGCCATGTTCTAGAAGCATTGTCTCCTGACGTTTCGCCTGCATCTATGGCAAGCATCCTCAGAAGTTGTGACCTCACAATCTCTGAGGATGCTGGCCATAAATGCAGGCGAAACATCAGGAGACAATGCTTCTAGAACATGGCCATATAGCCCGAAAAATTTAAAACAACCCAGTGATTCCAGCCATGAAAGCCTTTGACAATACAATATAATCTTGGTCAAGACTGAGCAATCATAATTGATATTCCAGATCTAAACAAACACCAGATAATACTATTATTTGATGTAACAGAAATGTCAGCTTTTGTTAATGTTGAAATATCCTACTCCTAGGAGATCAGTTTTAAAATACATTACACAATGGGTGCACTGGCTTTCAATTATCTTCTAAAAGCAATCCAGTTTTATCCTCTCCCGCAAAGAAAAAACCCTTCTTAAGTGACCTTGGTCCTTCTCCGAGTTCAACTTTATTTGTATTCAATTGCAGTATTTGAGATTGTCAGAAGTATTTGCCTGTGATTTCAGTGCACTAAATTCAAACAGCAAAGGTACACATCAGTATCTAGATGATTGCTCCGGTGTTTTTCAAACTCTACTCCTTTGGTGTTTTGGACTTCAGCTCCCACAATTACTAATAGTTCGTAAACTGGCTGGGATTTCTGGAAGCTGAAGTTCAAAACACTTGGAGGAGCAGAGTTTGAGAAACATAGATGTATAAATAGGTATCCTTATTTGAGCACTTTCCAGACACCAAGTTACAGCAGTCTTGTTTGAGAAGACTTTTAACAGCAGTGATTTATAAGCCAATTGTTACAGTGTATCTTAAAGTCATCTTGACAAATAGGGGACTCTAAGCTAGGTAAAATAACATGAGATTTCTAGGCACAATTTGATATGAAGCTGAGAGTGTGATTTGCCCATGGTCACCCAGTGTGTTTCTATAGCTTATTGGAGATTCAAGCCTTGGTCTCCAGAATTGTAATCCAATGCTCAAACCACTTCACCATGCTGAGTCTTTAATTGTTGACAGATTAACCTTTTCTTCAAATTTGATCCATTTATACTGAAATACACATTTAAAAAAAGATTTAAGTTGTAGCTATTATCTGCATCCCTTCTCCTTTAGTGCATTTTAGATTATTTCTTATTGCCATTCATGATAATAAATCCATCTTAGGGCAGGATACAGGTAATAAAATAATAGTAGGTAGCAGCCTTGCTTCCACTGTCTCTTTTAATACTTTCTAGAGAGGGCATTGGGTCTCACTGAGTGGCAGCTCTAATCCACATGACTGCTAAGGAACATGAGAAATGGTATATAGTTGTACCTCTGTTGGGCTATGTGAAAAGAGTATCCGATTAGATATTCTTTTCACATAGGGATTAAAAATAAAATAAAAATACGATTGTTGTTATATTCCTAAAGTATTGGGTTGGATTAATTCAACATTATGGGCCCACCAGAAAAAGAAATTGTAATCAGTTTGATATCATATTGTGGTACTTTTAAGATTAGATCTTCAGATGAGAACATAAAAATCCCCAAATAATCAGTAATATCCCTGCCTATTGTTGGCTGGTCCTCTCTTTTGCTTTGATAAAAACAAGCAAACATGAGCATACCTTCCACTCTAAACCAAAGAGACAAAAGACAATACAAAAACAGGGTGAGTGTGGGAAGAGAAGAACCTGAGAAACAGCAAGTCTAGGCATGCAATTCTGAAGTAAGATGAGAAAGACTGAGGAAGATAAGGGCCCAAGAAGAAAATACCTCCCAATCCTATTTGGCATTTCATTTTAATTAATTTTCCTCCAAAATATTCAATTTGTGGCCCCTTGGTATCACCTGGCACATTGTTCCAGGACCCCTGTCCACTCTATCTTGGAGTGGATGCTCTAATCCCTTTGCATCCAATGCCATCATACCATGGTATCCCATATATAAACTGTCAAAATGAAAGCTGGTTTTTTTGGATTAAAAAAAATTCAAACCATGGATAGTTGCATCTGTGAATACTAGAGAGCATGACTGTACAAGCAAACAACACTCCTTTCAGAATCAACAATTCCAGTGGCGAAACATTTTGCCTCCTTCCAAAGCTGGGTGGATCTCTCTCTCTCTCTCTCTCTCTCTCTCTCTCTCTCTCTCTCTCTCTCTGTCTGTCTGTCTGTCTGTCTGATTGAAGAGAAAGGGGAATACCCACCTATCTACCCAAGGGGGGGGGGGGACATAGTAGTTACATACTCTAACTATAGTAGGACCAAAGTGTTCAGGGCAGATTGTACTGGCGAAGGCGATCCTTTAAACTAAAGACAGTTAAAAACTACAACACCAGGATTCTATAGCATTGAGCCATGGTGGTTAAAGTGGCGTCCAACTGCATTAATTCTACTATGTCCTTAGAGGGTCTGATCAAGGATCAAAAGAACAAGGTCTATGAGGAGCGGCTTAAAGACATGGGCATGTTTAGCCTGAAGAGAAGGCTGAGGGAAGACATGATAGCCATGTATAAATATGTGAGGGGAACCCATAGGGAAGAGGGAGCAGGCTTGTTTTCTGCTGCCCTGGAGACTAAGACACAGAACAATGGCTTCAAACTACAGGAAAGGAGATTCCACCAGAACATTAGGAAGCACTCTCTAACTGTGAGAGCTGTTCAACAGTGCAACTCTCTGCCCCAGAGTGTGGTGGAGGCTCCTTTTTTGGAGGCTTTTAAACATAGGCTGGATGGCCATCTGTTGAGAGTGCTTTGAATGCGATTTTCCTGCTTTTTGGCAAAGGATTGGACTGGATGGTACACGAGGTCTCTTCCAACTCTATGATTCTAGGAAGGAAATGGGAGAACTTTTCTGAACTAATCTTGTCAAGTAAACACAGTGACAGATTTGCCTTTGGTTGGAAAATACTTGAAGGAAGACTATAACAGACACAACCTTTAAAGGTGGAAAGGAGCCATATCCAGTGTTGCTGTTGTGGCTGTTATTTATTTATATTCCACTTTCTTATCTTAAGGAGACTCAAAGCAACTTGGCTGTGGTAACACGAAGGTGTTTGAAATAACAACCTTCTTCAAACCTTGTCTAGTAATCTGTTTACCTATAAACCTGTTGCTCACTGTTTCCTTTATGTAGTACTGTATGTATGTATGTACTGTTTCTGGTATGCACTTCCTTTACTCTATGGGTCCCGAGAAGTTATAAAAGTGCCTAAAGATCATTTGATCACAACATTGGACTATGGCAGACTACAAACTATTTATGACCTCAGGTTACTTGCTGTTTTGCTTTAAATTATTTATTTATTTACAACATTTATATGCCGCCCTTCTCACCCCAAAGGGGACTCAGAGTGGCTTACAAATAAAATGTAAATACAATATATTATATTATTGCCGTAGCACAATCTTAACATTATATATATTACATTGTACTATAACATTATACTGTAATATTATTAGTAATATTACATGTAATATAAATATATATAATTATAATATCATATTAGTAGTAATATTATTATATTGTATTACATTATAATATTATCAATATTATATGTATATACAATATATTATATAATATATTATATTATAAGCACAGTGCAGGAGGCAAGATGGAACTGCCTTCCTGGCCCCTCTCTTCACTCTGATCTCAGAGCAGCGGTTGGTGCAGGCGGGGCTCCCAACTGATGACACTGGAGGCAAGATAGAACTGCCTTCCTGGCCCCTCTCTTCACTCTGATCTCAGAGCAGCGGTTGGTGTGGGCGGGATCCCCAACCGATGACACTGAAGGCAAGATGGAACTGCCTTCCTGGCCCCTCTCTTCACTCTGATCTCAGAGCAGCGGTTGGTGTGGGGGGCTCCCAACTGATGACACTGGAGGCAAGATGGAACTGCCTTCCTGGCCCCTCTCTTCACTCTGATCTCAGAGCAGCGGTTGGATCCCAACTGATGACACTGGAGGCAAGATGGAACTGCCTTCCTGGCCCCTCTCTTCACTCTGATCTCAGAGCAGCGGTTGGTGCAGGCGGGGCTCCCAACTGATGACACTGGAGGCAAGATAGAACTGCCTTCCTGGCCCCTCTCTTCACTCTGATCTCAGAGCAGCGGTTGGTGCGGGGGGGTTGAGGGGCTCCCAACCGTTGACACTGAAGGCAAGATGCAACTGCCTTCCTGGCCCCTCTCTTCACTCTGATCTCAGAGCAGCGGTTGGTGCAGGCGGGGCTCCCAACTGATGACACTGGAGGCAAGATGGAACTGCCTTCCTGGCCCCTCTCTTCACTCTGATCTCAGAGCAGCGGTTGGTGCGGGATCCCAACTGATGACACTGGAGGCAAGATGGAATTGCCTTCCTGGCTCCTCTCTTCACTCTGATCTCAGAGCAGCGGTTGGTGCAGGCGGGGCTCCCAACTGATGACACTGGAGGCAAGATGGAACTGCCTTCCTGGCCCCTCTCTTCACTCTGATCTCAGAGCAGCGGTTGGTGCAGGCGGGGCTCCCAACTGATGACACTGGAGGCAAGATGGAACTGCCTTCCTGGCCCCTCTTTTCACTCTGATCTCAGAGCAGCGGTTGGTGCAGGCGGGGATCCCAACTGATGACACTGGAGGCAAGATAGAACTGCCTTCCTGGCCCCTCTCTTCACTCTGATCTCAGAGCAGCGGTTGGTGTGGGATCCCAACTGATGACACTGGAGGCAAGATGGAATTGCCTTCCTGGCCCCTCTCTTCACTCTGATCTCAGAGCAGCGGTTGGTGTGGGATCCCAACTGATGACACTGGAGGCAAGATGGAACTGCCTTCCTGGCCCCTCTCTTCACTCTGATCTCAGAGCAGCGGTTGGTGTGGGATCCCAACTGATGACACTGGAGGCAAGATGGAACTGCCTTCCTGGCCCCTCTCCACTCTGATCTCAGAGCAGCGGTTGGTGTGGGATCCCAACTGATGACACTGGAGGCAAGATGGAATTGCGTTCCTGGCTCCTCTCTTCACTCTGATCTCAGAGCAGCGGTTGGTGCAGGCGGGGATCCCAACTGATGACACTGGAGGCAAGATGGAACTGCCTTCCTGGCCCCTCTCTTCACTCTGATCTCAGAGCAGCGGTTGGTGCAGGCGGGGATCCCAACTGATGACACTGGAGGCAAGATGGAACTGCCTTCCTGGCCCCTCTCTTCACTCTGATCTCAGAGCAGCCCGGGGGGGGGGGGGCTGTTGGGAATTGTGGGAGTTGAAATCAAAAACACCCGGAGGTCCGAAGTTTGCCCATGCCTGGAGTAGACTCTTCTCTAGTGGTCTATCACCGGCTGTTGGGAATTGTGGGAGTTGAATTCCAAAAGGGTTTTTGGCTCTTCTCAGAAAGGACATGCTTTTCTAAAAAGTTATGATCTCCAAAATGGTCCCCCCCCCCCCAAAAAAAAGGTTATGAATGCCATTTTCCAAAATAAGATGGGCCGAGAAGTGGCACAAACCCCAATTGGGCCAAAAAGCGATGGCGGGTGGGGGTAGAGCCCTAGCCTCCAGAAAAGCCAGGCAAAGAAACAACCGTATATAGTTTAAATAAAAATGAAAGAAAGCAGAAAAAGAAGGAAGAATGGCGATCATATAACCCAAAAGGGATTAAAAGGGCCCAGGTTTGCCCATGACTGGTATATACAGTTACCTGCAGGTAACTGTATATACCAGTCATGGGCAAACCTGGGCCCTCTCTCCAGGTGTTTTGGACTCCAACTCCCACAATGCCTAACAGCCTCAGGCCCTCTCCCTACCCCCCCTCAGCCACTTCAGAAAGGGGCCTGGGGCTGTTAGGAATGGTGGGAGTTGGAGTCCAAAACACCTGGAGGGAGGGCCCAAGTTTGCCCATGCCTGGCATATATTGTTCAGCCCGCTCTGACTCACTCTCTCAGCCTCAAGAGAAGCTCTTCAGAATAAGCCTCAGGTCGGGAGAGGCTTGGAGCCGCACAACAACAGCGGCAACGGGGCGGCGGCGAGGCCCACAAGGACGGCGACAGGCCTCCTTCCCTCCCCCCGGCCTCTCCGCTTCCCAGCCCCTCGGGGAAGGCGCACTCACCTCAGCCCGGTTGCCACCTCTGGAAAATGCCCCGGGGAGGAAAAGGCCCGGGTAGGGAAATGGGAGATTTCGGCTGCGGAAACAGAAGACAACACGGAATTTCCGTCTCCGTCACAGCTGACGAGCGAGCGCCTCACTGCCTCAGCTGCTAGAGAGGCCTCGTCCGGAAGGGAAGTGAAGTGGCCGCCGCAGACAGCGCCCCCTCCGGCCGCGCGCAGAACTGGCGGGCTGATGGATGTATAGCAGGCCTGGGCAAACTTGGGCCTTTCAGGTGTTTTGGAAGGGGCCTGAGGCTGAGGCTGTGAGGAATTGTGGGAGTTGAAGTCTAAAACACCTGAAAGGCCCAAGTTTGCCCAGGCCTGATGTATAGGATGCATCTACACCAGAAATCCTCAAACTGTGTCCTTCCAACTGTTTGGGCCACCAATTTCTAGAATCCCTGACCATTGAACAAGCTGGCTAGGACTTCTAGGAGCCGAAAGCCCAAACAGATGGAAGGACACAGTTTGAGGATGCCTGACCTAGAATTAACACAGTTTTGACATTTTAACTGCATGGCTCAGATGTTATGGTAAAGCAGAATTGATGCTTTTAGCAGAAGTACGGTCAGAGGAGAGTGATGCACAAGCACAGGCCTTAGTCTTACCGAGATAGCTTGCCAGAAATCATGCTAGAAGCCAGTCCGAGAATAATGCACTCTGATTGGTACGTCAGGCACAAGCTGTGATTTGTTAGAGTACATCATGTGCCTTTCCTGATAACACCGGCCGTGATTGGCCTAGCTAGCATCCAGCGTGGATTTGTTTACATTGTTACTGATTGGTAGAAACCGCGCATGGGCAAATGAAACCGTCCTTCCTTGCTGGCATAGAAGGACGGTTTAGAAATGTTGCAAATTCAGTACATGATGCCCATATGGCAGATAACATACTGTGGGAATGAAGAATTAATACTGCGTAGTGCTGTTTAGCAAATGAGAATGCGAATAGAATGTGATGCCAATAATGCAATGTTTAATTGGAAGATAGAAATGAGTTGATGCTGTAAACCAATGAAAATGATGAAGAAAGGAGGGACGGGACCTGCCGCCATAGAGTGTATATAAGGGATAGTTGAAGATTGCCCGGGGTTCTTGCCCCGAAGCAGCGAGTTCTGTGGGCAGGTCCCGTCAGCTGACGTTGTGCTACAATACATTTTGGCTTCATTGCACCTGCAGTACGGTTGTTGCGTTTTCACGTTCCTGTGCTCGCACGTTGCGCCGCCTGTAAATAAAAGGTACCACCTGGGAGTTTTGGGACTCCAGATTTGCTGCTACAATGGAACCACAGGAGTTGCAGTTTGTCGAAACACTAGCACTGGTTAAAGCTGACAGACCTTGTAAAATGACAAATCCCATGATTCCGTAGCGTCGAAGCATGGCAGTTCAAGTGGAACCAAACTGCATTAATTATACTGTAGATGCACCTTTATTGTTGGTTTTCTCTGCTCTCACTGCTGGAAGGGAAAGGTGGCTACTGGTGAAGCAGGTTTGGTACTTTTCCAAGCAAAAAGTACAGTCAGAGAGTGATGCTACCTGCGCGTCAACTCTGAAAAAGAGGGTTTTGGTGTCTGGAATCAATCAGGCACATGTTATAGAAGACTAACACCCTGATTAAATGCATTTTAATCCACTCTGTGCCAAGTTATACCATATATGTTAGATGAGTGGGAATATAGTGCAGTTGAGCTATGAAAGTTAATGGAATTCTTAGTGCTAATGGGAAAACATCATTGCGCATGACAGAGCCGGTCTGGTTTCACTGCTGGCAGGAAGCCCAGACCTAAAAGTTGCAAAGAGAGAACAAGGAGGCTCTACATTGTTAAGTTTGCCTGTGAGAAAGGAATACGTTTATAGATGGCTATTGTTCTCATTTTAGTGATGACAGAGAAATGATGTAAATGATTTGAATGATGTTTATTGGATTATTGAAATGTCATGTAACAACATTAATCACCAGCCAATTATGATTGTTTTAACCATAAAGAAGGGGTGGGTTTAACTGACTGGAATCCATTACGAGTATAAATGCCTTGGTATGAAATGTATCGGGGTCCTTTGCACTACCTACGGCTGCGTTCCGTAGGCAAAATACCCACCAGCTGGTGATAGAAAATAAACCTTTTTGTTTTTCATCCTACTTCACAGTTGTCACGCGTTCTCCCTCTTCCTAGTATCCGCACGTTCGGGCAGCGTTGGTAAGGTTAACTTGGTACTTGGAGTTCTAGAACTCCCGGTTCTGCTTCATTTGGTGACCCC